>VWPU01014953.1:0-17016 GCA_013398955.1 Callaeas wilsoni
TGGATCAGGGTGCCTTTAACCCCTTCCCCGTGCTGTCCCACCTTTGCATTTTGGAGCTGTTCCTACAGCTCTCCAGACTTGGTTTGCTACCTTTTCCCTCTGCAAAGGGAAGGGAAATAGATGGATGGATGAATGAACGATCCCCAAGGGGTTCCATCCTCCATCCAGCATCCCAAAGCTCTCCCTGGACAACGATTTTCACGTCTCACGTGGCTCCTCCGTGCTGAAGGTTGCTCCATCATCCCGCAGGTGCCGTGGGCTTAGGGGGAAAACCTTCTCATGGGGATGCTGTGAGCCTTGGGCGTGGTGGACACCCAGAGCACCAGAGGTGGTTGTGTCCTCCTGGGAAGCACAACCACCTCCTCAACTCGTTACCTTCCACTCCCCTCTAGTGGCTATGTAGCCGGTGGTGGAGCCCGGGAGGCTGAGAGCAGCACGGCGGTGCAGGGAAGGGGCTTTTCATTCCTCACCCGTGCCGTCTGAAGGGCACAGACGGGCCGGAGAGGCGTGTGGCACATCCCAAGCTGAGCCAGGGTGGTGGAGATGAGGGTCGCACCCTGCACCTTCCAAAAATAAAATTAAAAAAAAAAAAATTGAGAAGTAATTCTCTCCCTAAAGAGAGAAACTAAAAAAACCCCCAAAACTGTAGCTACAATTGGCCACAGGGCATTAATCCCGTTGTCCCCATGTCCCCCAGCTCCGTCTCGAGCCCGTGAGGTCCTGGGGTGTTGGTTTTGTTCGCGGGCTGAGCTGACTCAAACACGTGGCCAAGAGCCTGGAGAAGAAAGATGTTGTTAATCTGATGCTCTGGCCTCAGTTCCTGATGCTGTCAGCTACCCGGAGAGTTAAAAATGAGTAGATGAGAACGGAGCTGAAACGGGATAATAAATATCAGGCAAGGACCCCCCCTCAGCTTCTCCGCCGTCATCCCAAGAGGTTTTCTCGGGGCTGGCGCTGATCTTTGCTGAGCAAACATCTCTGTGCTCGTATCTCCTCCTTGCTGAGCATTCCCCAAGCAGAGGGGAGGGAGCAGGGCACCTGAGGCTTGCCACGGGGGCTCTGACGTTGTTTTCCCCTCTGCGATCCAGCAGACCCGGATTTGAGGTCCCCCGGAGCTGGGAGGCTCCATCCACGAGCTGGACCATGGTGCCAGCACTGCAGCTGGTGCAGGTGGGGGTGACAGGGTGATGGTGGAGGGTCACAGACTGATCCCACAGCTCCTGCCCTCCTGTTCCACTGCCCCGCAGCAGCTTTTTTGGTGCATTCCCAAGGGCACCTCTGCTGGGATGGCAGATCCCTGGCTCCAGGGATGGGAAAACAGCTGTACTGCCTGCACAAGGAGGTGCTGGGACAAGCCCAGCCTTGGAGAGGCACCCACAGCTGTCACCCCCATCCTCTTTGGGGACAGCTCCTCTGACAGCCCTCCTTGGCACCCTCCCACCCAAGGCCTCTTCCCTGCCACCACACTGGCCCCGACCTTTCTCCCAGCACGGGTCTGGGGACCTTTGTGTTTGCTTGAGAACTGAGATTCCTATTTTTTCTTTTTTTCCCTCCCTTTTCCCCCTTTGGAAGTTGGGAAGTTTCCAACATGAGTCACTGTCCGCCTCTCCTCCGTAATTAGCGCGCTGGGAGTTGTGAGGATGACTTTGGGGTAGTCTCGGGGAATTAATCAAAGTGTATCTTCCACACTGCAGTGCAGTCAAACCATCATCCGGCCAAATCCCTCCTGACTGGCACAGCCCTATCCCAGTCCTTTCTCCTTCTGCTCTTTCCTCCTCTTTTTTTTTCTTCATTTTTGGTCTCTTTCATCCTTCCCTCTTAGCGGCGTTTCCCACAAATGCTCGTAACCTCTTTTCCCCTTAAATCTGGCAGAGCCCTTCTGAGGGAGGTTTGTTTGTTCTGTGCTTGCAGCCCTTTTCCTGGTGTCCATCAGCGTGTCGCTGCGGTCGGATGTTGGGAAGTTTGGGCTTTGTTTTGTTTGGTTCACAGGCTTTTGACATCTTAAGTAACGGGATGGTTTCACCATTTGACAATAGGAACGAAACCCAAGTGACCCACCCTACTGCTGCTTTCAACTCCCCATTAAAGCCTCCCCAGTTTTAATTGATTTCAGGATTAAACAAACTTCTTGAGGATCAGAAAAAGTGCTTTTGAGCCTTTTCCCCTTTTCTGTTGGTCACCTTGTTCCGTAAGAGCCGTGTGGGTGGAAGAGCTCTGTTTGCTTTGCTGATGTGAGCTCTGTGCAGCGAATCCCAAGTGGCTGGGGTTGGAAGGGACCTTAAAGCTCAACTCAGGTGGGCAGGGACACTTTTCACTAGTCCAGGTTGCTCCGAGCCCTGTCCAGCCTGGCCTTGAACACTTCCAGGGATGGGGCAGGAGAGGGAGAATGAGACAGATCTGATGGGGGAAGTTCTCCAGATTAATTTGTTTGACCCTTCCCTTGCTGAGCTAAAACCTTTAGGTTTAATTCCCATGAAATGCAGCATCTCCTTTCCTCTGGAGTTTGCATTTGAGGGCAGTGCTTTTCCGGGCAGAGGGAGCCGGAGCTGCAGCCACCACGGAGTGGTTCTGGTGTTACCTGGCCCCTGTGCCAGCAAACAACCAGGACGGCAATCCGGCAAACCCAGGGGAATGTGCCACGGGAATTTTGGCCGAGCTCCTCCAGAGCCCTGGAGGTTGGGACGGGGGAAGCTGTTAAAACAGAGCACGGGTTTTCTCCCGCACTGAGAGTCGTGCGGCTGAGATAAAAGGCACGCTGCAGAAAGGGCTGGATTTTGGGATTTAGCAGTGCAGGTAGGAATGCTGAAAGCTCGGAGGGGGCTGGTTGCTATCCGGTATTTTTCCTTGTAATGATGAAATGCTTCTTTCCTGGAACTGGAGTGCAGATTCCCGTGTCTTTTGATACCTGTGGTATCTTGAATTCCTCCTGGATGACTGGCAAGTTCTTAAAGACAAACTTGAGGGTCGGAATTTTGCATTCCCTCTTCATTTATCCAGCTCTGTTTTCAGTTCTCAAGGTATACTTAGATTATATTAGCGTTGACTTTTTAGCAGCAAAGCTCCAAAACCTTGAAACACTGGTTTGGGGTGAAAAATGAAATGATGGAAATTTCTGGCAAACCAAAATTGAAAAAAAAAAAAAAAAAAGGAAAAAAAGAAGATATATGCTTTGTAAAGAGGCGTTTCAGCCAGCGTGACATTAAATATTTTACTTGAACAGTGGTTTATATTGTAAATTTTTTTTTAAATCAGAATTTTCATTTAGAAGCACTTGAAATATGCCTTCTTTATTTTTTCCCCCTGATTTCGTTGTTGCTAAACGCTCCATGAAATTTCTGCAATTTGTTGTCATTTCACCAACATGCTTTTAAAAAAGCATCACCCACCTCTTTTCACATCTTCCCAACGCCCTGGGCAGCATTCCCCCAGGAATGAGCTGCTGCCTGCAATCCAGGAGCTGCACACCTGCGAGCCAAATTTCACCTGCAGGTGAGTGAAGCCGAGGACAGAACCGGAGCGTCGAGGAGTTAATGAAGATGATTTTTTGGCCCCGGTTTTGGCGAACATCTCCGTCCGGCACAGGCCTGTAACATGTGCTCAGACACAAGTGTGCTCCTAAGTCCTATTTGGCACGTGCTGGAAGCGCTTTCCTGAGCGGAGGCCTTGAGTTTTAACCTCCTAAAAAGTCTTGGCAAGCCATGAAATGTGCTTAAAGACCAGAAATGAAAACACGTCGTCGCTGGCAATAACCTTTCGGTTCTGAGGGATGTTCGTTTTATAGGTCAAAGACAGATGGGAAGAATTCATGCGTTTCCCAAATAACAATGGGAACCATTTAATCTGAAACAGCACCGCGGGGCTGGGGCGTTCTGGGAGCTTGGACGCAGGTGCTGCTAAACCGGGCTGGGACAGGGCGCCAGCTCGCTGAGAATGGATGTGCCCTGACGGATCGTTGGAGATCCAGGGATCCCCCGTGCACCTGCAGATGCTCCAACCCCGTGACTGCCAGCACAGAGTCGCTGAGGGCTCGTGCTTGAGCCCTGACCACCTGGTGCATCCCTTGTGCCGCACCCAAGGAGGTCGTCAGCGGCCAGCTGCTCCAGAGCCAAGATCCGGAGCTGCTCCGAAGCCATCCTGCAGAGGACTTGGAGGGGGAAGTCACTCTGCAAGTGCTCTGCAAAGACCTTGGCAGTGGGAATTTGAGGGGAGCCAAAAACATGGCAGGGGTGGACAGGCCTGGAGCGCGCGTGGGAGGAGCAGGACTCGGAGAGAGGGAGGCTGGGCAGTGCCTGGACAGGGCCCTCGTGGAATCCCTGCCCTTGCTGCGGAACCAAGCTCATCTCCCTATCCATGTGTCCGAAGGAGTCGGGGCAGGTTGCTCTCCATCACAGCCGGTGGCATTTGGGAAGGAGCCCGTCGAAGTCCAGTGCTCCACTCTGCAGGATAATGGGAACATCCCAGCCAGCAGGGCTTGGCTTGGGATTTTGACCACCCAAAGGAAAGCCCAGGCTCCTGATCCTTCATCCCCCGTTTGCCATTTGGCTCCGGTTCAGCTCCAGGCTGTAAAAGGCAGTGGAAAAATGACATGAAGGAGCCTGACTGCGCATCCACTGTGTCAGCTGACCCCGGAGTGGCAGGGCCCCGTGGACCCTTTATTTTTATCCTGGGCTGGGATTGCTCCTCAGGAGAGCTGGAGGCTGGGGACTCTGTGACTTCCAGGACAGGATGCAAGCCCAGAGCGGAGAACCCGCCCTCTGCCAGCGGCCAAAATCCACAGCCCGATTCTCCTCCAGGTTCAAGAGTGTGTTTGTGTTGGTTGACCAGACAGCCCTGGAGATCCTGGAGGGGATGACACACGCAGGGGTTGAGTTCCAGCCCTGCTTCAAGCAGGAAAGCACAACAAGGTACAGTGGTTTCTGGGCCTTTGGCAGGGATCTGAATCTCAACCGCTGCTGCTTTCCTTAGGGAAGACTTCCTCTGGGGATCTGCCGTGGCACCAGGAGATGTCATAGGGCAGAAACATGGCAGGTGGTGCATCCTTTTGCTGTTTTATTTATTCACCTGCTGCAGGAGGCAGCACTTAAGCCCGTTGGTATCCCTAGCAGAGAACCTGGTTTAGATCCGGACTCGGACAATGCCGAATTTGTCCTTTTCCCGGCATTCTGCCTCCCACCTCTCCTCCTCCTCCTCCTCCTCCTCCTCCTCTTCATTGCAGCTGTATCCACACGATGGCACCAGCCCCCAGGCACTGTCCTTCACGCCGAGCTGGGATGGGGAGCTGGGGATGATCCAGTGTGGGGGGAAGTTTTCCTTGACAGCAATCCAAGAGGGCTGGAAAAGCAGAGCCAAAGCAACAGTTTGCTCCCTGGCCAAGGTGGTGTGGGAAGATCCCTGAATGGTTTGGGTTTGGCTTGGAAGGGGCCTCAAAGCCCATCTCATTCCACCCCTTGCCATGGGACACCTTCCACTATCCCAGGGTGCTCCAAGCCCCATTCCAACCTGAAACTGAACATGAACCTCACAGCTCAGAAATCACCCACTGGCAGGATTTGAGCAGCCAAATCTCTTAACCTGCTCTGAGGTTACCTAAATCCCCAAATTCTTTCCCCACGCCAAAACTGAGCTCCGAAACTGCCCTGGGAACAGGAGGGCAGAGCACTGAGAACCACTGCTGGAAAAGTTCTGTAAGAGATTTCAGGACTGGTAAGAGCAATATCAGGGCTCAACTTTTTGGTAGTCTCAGAGATGTCCACAGAAACAGAGGGCTCCAGGACAAGGAGAAACACAGATGATGCTTTGCACTTTTTGCTCTTTTCTAGGACATGAATGAGTGCAGGCAGCCAGCCTGGAAGCCAGCTGCACCTCCTGCTTTTTTCCCTTGTTTTCTCTCCAGAGCAAAGCAAGCACATGTGTTTCTGACAGTAGGGTTTGGTTTTGCACTTTCCAGCCCCTGGCACATCAAACAGGGCCCTGATCCTGTGGGAACACAGGTGGCAGAGCCATTAAAACCCAGCAGTGGGACCAAGAGACAACTGTGGGGTTTCCCATCTCTGCCATCTTTATTTTTCTAGCACTGGTAAGCTGAGGCATGGGGCAGGATCCTGGCCAAAGCTTCCCAAAAATCTCGGGACTCGGGGTAAGAAGGAACTGGTTTTGGGGAATGAAATACCCCTCTCGTTAAAGAGAATGTGAAGGGGTGGTGGGGGGAAGTCACCTTGGTGGTACTAAATGAAAATTTATGAGCCAAGCCCTTTGAGGAGGAAGGTGGAGGAGGCTGAGGTTTTGCTTAGAAGTGAAATCATCAGCTCCGAGCCTGACCTTTGGCTCCCCCCGACCCGAACACTAATGAAGGGGAAAGGGTCTGGTTGTATAAACATGTCACAGCATGAGCTCCAGGGGCTGAGATCTGGTTACAGAACTGTGCCAGAGCTGGCTGTTCCCAGCCCGTGCTGGGGCTGGACGTGCCCATCCCGCGCCTGACAGCGCTGGGGGTGTGTCCTGCAGCCACCTCTCACATCTGAGCGTTTGTCTTTGTGCTCCGCTCATCCCAGACGGTTGTGGAGAGTGTGGAGTGAGGGCTCTGCAGATCTGATGGACATTTTGAGGAATGGTGAGGAGTTTGCCCAGGGAAGCTGTGGCTGCCCCTGGATCCCCGGAAGTGTCCAAGGCCAGGTTGGATGGGGCTTGGAGCAACCTGGGACAGTGGAAGGTGTCCCCGCCCATGGCAGGGGGTGGGAGGCCCCGACCTCTAAGAGGAGACGACCTCTAAGGTCACTTCCAACCCAAACCATTCCATGATTTTACGGTGAGAAGAACTGTGGCCGTGGAGGTCCCTGCCCAGCATTTTGGGTGCATCCCCCACCAGGACTGCCCTGCCCCATGCTTGGATGGACATTCCCCACCTCCCGTGAGCTGCTGTCCCGTGCGTCACCAGGGCCGTGCCAGCTGGTCCCTCACCCAGCTCCTGCTGAGCTCCCACCCCATCACTAATTTGGGAGAGCAGGCCACGGTCTGGCAGGGCACGGTCTGGCAGGGCGAAGGGTGGACGAAGCTTTCTGCAATAAGGGATGTTAGGAAATTCCATTATGGATCTCCAGGCCATGTGCAAAGCGGGAACGGTTTGGTTTTTTTTCAACTGAGTGCCCGGACAACTCCACAGATGCTATGAACTGCAAATGACCCGGGGAGCCCATTGTCTCTAGGAGCTGGTGAAAAAGCCACAGCGACCAGGCGGGGATGTCACACCCGGCTGGAGAACAATGATGCTCGGAGTGGTGGCGTGAAGCCGGGGATGGGGAGAGCTCCCTTCCGAGCGCGGAGCGGGACGAACACACCGGCGACAGTGAGGGAAACCGAGAGCGAGCCACGCACATCCCCAGCCTCAAAGCGCCTTCGCATGGGAGCAAATTCACTGCTGTGCTGCAGCCCTCGACTGGAAGCACGGGCTCTGGCTGTATCCATCATCCAGGCTGGAGCGGGGATGAGGGAGGAGAGCCCTTTTGCGAGCGTTGGCCGGGGGAAACGCGACTTATCTTCGAGAAATGAATCATGTTTCAGCAAGCGCTTCCTGCAGAAATATTTTTCTCACAGCCTTTGTTCGGGGTTTTGGCAGATCTGGAGCTGCTGGCGTTAGCAAAAGCCGTCCCTCCCGCCCACTGTTCCTGGGGCTGGAGTAGGAAATAAGGAATAAAGGCAGAGGGGACGTGGAAGGCTAAATCCGTCAGCCCTCCCGCTCCACGCTGCAGCAGGATATGGAGCTTAGAGGAGAATTTCAAAGGAGATCCCCGGATAAAGTCCAGGAGAGCCGAGTGCTTGGCTGCTCTTGCAAAGGTACCTGTGCTGGGCAGTCAGCTTGGGATTCTGACACTCGGGCAAATCCCTGTCAGGTGCTGAGGCTTGCTGGAAGTCAGCCCTTAGTTTCCTCCTCTCTCCCCTGAAAACTAGCATTTTAGGAGGGGGAAAGGGCAATATCTCCTGTTCCTATGTGTGGTTAGCCCCAGAAAATTAAAAGAAAATGAAAGAAAAAGCCGTGTTTTGACATGCAAATCAATCCTGAGTGCCTCATCTCCTTCTCCAAAGGCTTTGACAAGGATCCTGCCTGCCTTCCCACCATTCACAAACATTGCTCTGGGTCACAGCTCAGGAGGGGAGGGAGAAAAAAAGCCCGTCTTGGTTCTGGAGAACTTCAAGGATTTTTCTTCCCAGTGGCGGGGAACTTTTCCTGGGAAGGCAGTTTCATTCCTGGGCCTGGTAGGCTCCCTGATCATTTTAAAGTAGACCCCTGGGGGGAATAAGGCCTTTAAAAGCTCCATTTGCTCCCAGTCATTTTACACAGTAACCCAAGCTGAAGTGAAGGATCTTTATTGAAATATGAATTAAGCCCCAACCTTCCCCTTTACTGCATTATTTTCCTTTGAGGTTTACTTTGATATTATTTCAAAGTCTTGAAGCTAACAAAATGCTGGCCCATATTTAAAGTGACAGGAGAGTTCTGGAAAAAGATTTAGGAGGCAACTAAAGTCTTTCAGTGCAGGGCTCCGAAACAGGACAGGAAATCATAAAAGGGCTGAGTGCACTTTACCATGCTCCAAACAAATTCTGAGACTACAAAGGCAAGGGGAATGGCATCGAAATCACAAAAAGCATCAAGATGCAGCTGAAAAGCCCGGAATTGTTCCGTTAAAAGGCGGGCAAAATGCTGGCAATAACGGAATCACCGAACCATGGGATGGTTTGGGTTGGAAGGGTGGTTGAAGATCTCCTCATCCCACTCATCCCACCCCCTGGCATGGGCAGGGACACCTCCCACTATCCCAGCTTGCTCCAAGCCCTGTCCAACCTGGCCTTGGACATTTCCAGGGATTCTAGCCATGATTTCTCTGCCAGGGCCTCAGTCTGTGGTGTTGGCTTCTTCTCGGGGTTTAGGGGGGCAGCAAATGCCCAGCTTTGGTGCTGCAAGTGGGAGAAAGGTTCAAAGATGAGACATAAATTTGTGACTTTTACTGCAAAGCAAAGAGGCCGTGTCTGAGTGCCAAAGGATGGGTGGTGTGTCTCGCTGGGACTGACCTCTCCTTTTGCTTTCCATGGCTCTCCATCCATCCATCCATCCATCCATCCATCCATCCATCCATCCATCCATCCCATCCATCCATCCATCCATCCATCCCATCCATCCATCCATCCATCCATCCATCCATCCATCCATCCATCCATCAGCTGGAGCAGCTGCTGGGAGAGGTTTTGTCTGCCTGAAGAACCACCGAGTCCTTCAGGCTGGAGAAGCCCTCTAAGATCAGAGTCCAACCGTTCCTCCAGCACTGCCAAGGCCACCACCAACCCCCGTCCCCAAGTGCCACATCCAAGCGGGTTTTAAATCCCCCCAGGATTGCTGAGTGACTTTCACATCACTCCTGATTTCGGTTTTGATCTTTCTGCCTAGCCCTGATTCAGGTCCCTTTGTTGCTGCGCTTCCCAACAGCCGGAAACAGAGGATTTATTCTTGTCCTGGCCCTGCAGCTGCACGTGGGTCCTCCCCTGGCTCTCCGGCTCCCTCCTCTCCCAGGTTTGTGTGGGATGCGGGTTTCCCCAGCCAAGACCGCAGTGCTGAGGTGACACTGACCTCTCTTCGCTGTCACCCGGCGAGCGGGGGGCTGAGTTTGCCATCCCAGAAACGGTGCCTGGGTGGTCCCAGCCACACCAGCGCTTCCAAGTTTACAAGGATCCCTGGGAAAAATCGTCAGCGCTCGCCCCTTTCCCGATCCCTCCTTGCTGTCAGCACTCCTTGGTTGTGTGGAAACGGGGTGGCCTTGGGGGAAGCCAGGGAGAGCAGAGATCCCAGGGGGTGGGACTTGGGGCTTGGATTTGTTTGGGGGTTTTTCTTTTTTTTTTTTTTTTCATGTGGACTTTGGCTGAAAAATGCAAAAACCATTTTTTCGCCCTTTTAAAAATGGAGGGGTTGGAGGTGCTAAGCTGAGCTGGGATTGAGTAAAACATTATTTTAAAAAAATCCCAAATCAGTGTGTTTTACATCCTCACCTCAGTGCTTGGCTTCTTTCCAGAGGATATTTTGCTTTGTGGTTTGCTGGAATCGCTTGTGCTGGGGGTTTTTTTTGGTTGTTTTTGGGGGTTTTTTTTGGTAGCCTTTCATGTGCACAGAGACCGAGCAATCCAGGACCAATATTTAGCCAGGCTCCACGTGTGCTTGTGTGCAGCCACAGGAGGAGAAATCCCATTGTTGGGACCCATCTGATCCTGCTGCTTTTAGGGTTTTTTTGCTTTCATCCTCTTCTGCACAGGACACCCCGTCCCTGCCCTTGGTGGCATCCCTTAATCTCCCACAGGGCGTTGTGGTGTCAGAGGTGGGATTGGGAAGGGTGCATTCAAACCCCTTGGGATTCAGGGGTGATAAATGCCATTGAAAAAGACTCCTGTGGATGGAAAAGAAAATACAAATGCATGCACGTGCTGCCCACGAGGACACAGCTGCAGTTTGGGGTCTGGGTTTCCTGCCTGGCTCAAGCCAGACGAACCCCGAGCGCCACAAAAAGCCTTTCCAGCAGCTGATGGAACTGTCTGCCTCCCCACTCATGGAGTCGGGTGTGTTTGCAGTTAAAAACCTGCCACCCGCAGAGTTCACAGCTCCCAAAGCTTTTGAGGCCTTGGTCCTACCCTCAGGAACTGAATCCACCCATCCAAACCCCGTGGCACGGCTCTTTCCCGGCCGTTTGAGCAGTTACTCCCTTTTCTGCCTGAAAACCAAATGCTGTATCCTAATTCCAGGCTCCAAATTTACCTCTCCAAGGCCATCCACCCACAGGAGCCTTGGCCAACCCCCAGAATTCATGGAAGCCATTCCAAAGGTGCTCGCGAGCGCTGGTTTTTGTTAGGAGTTGCAGGGAGAGGTCAAAGGCTTTGATCCACCATGACAGGTCCTTAAATCTAGCACGAGGGGATCCTTAAATCTGCGGCAGCGGGGAAGGCGCATGGCACAGATCCTTGGGAGAATCCACGTCCTGCTGCTCCCGAGCCCCTCACGGCACAGCGGAGCAGCACCACAGGCTCCCTGACAAGCCCTCAGCAAAGCCGGATTTGGACTTTGGTGCCCGCGCTCGGAAAAATGCCGCTTCTTGTGGTGAAATCACAACCTGGAGCTGCGCTAGAGATTCCCAAAATTGCAGTAACTGATGCAAAAGCACACATTCCTTGGAGGAGGGGGAAAGTCATTCCGTGTGCTGCGCGGCCTGACAGCTGTTAAATTCACCTTCTTAAATGGTGTTTTTGGCTCTGCCGGTACCCAAAAGCCCAGACTGAGATGTCATTTACTTTTAAGTAAGAGCTTCTAATGGACGTGATGGATTTTCCTCCACGCAACCGGGCTTGTTTCAAAATAAACACTTGACATTGGGGCTCGGAAACCTATGAGGGAATTAATGCATCTGATCCACGCACGGAGGGTCACGATTTGGCGTCTTAAAATGTTTTCCCCTGTAGCTGGTTTGGATGGAATGACATGATTTATTTTTTAATGGCCCTAGACACGACAGCAGGGAGTTATTTGGGTTTTTTTGTTGGTTTTCTTTTTTATTATTTTTCTTCCCATAGTTGATGGGGAGAAAAGGTCATTTGGGATAATTTAGCCCCTCGATGTTTCCAGATCCTGGTCCGGTGGAAGGTGTTGGGTTTTAAGGCCCATTCCAAGCCAAATCACCCTGCAGACATCAGCCCGGACAAGTGACGCTCACACCCTATTGCAACCCATCACCCACTGGCTGGGAAAGAGTTTTTAGCCAAATTTCTGAGTGTCAAAACATTGTGGGGCGCAAGGAAGAGTCTCAGCCTCTGCTGGGGGCTGTGCAGTGAAGAATATAAATCTCAAACCCCCGGTAGCTGCATGACATCTTTATTTTTATTGGCAAGAGAAGCAGTATACACAGCGACATTGCAGTCTCTTAGCTCGTTAAAAATATCTCAATAAATAAAACAAATAAGCAACATATACACTGGAACAGAAAATGAAAATTTAAAAAAAAAATTAAAAATTAAAAAAAAAGAAAAGGGGCAAAGGGGATGAGCGGTAGCAGATCACGGAGCAATAAGGGAGAGGTGGCAGAGTGTGGAGGGCAGTCTGTAATCCAGGCTGTACTTGAAACAAATCATGCAGGGAGCTGGGGGCACGGTGGGCTCTTTTCCTTCTTTTCCTATTTTTTTCTGAGAGCCTTGGTCCAGTTTTGCCATGACTGTACAAGAAATCAGGTTTGGAATTTAAAAAAAAAAAAAAAATAGAAGAATACGGTTAAGGGGAAGTAAAACTCGAACCCAAAGATGCCTCATAAATGTGTTCCTGAATCAAGATCTTTTTCAGAAAAAAAAACCCAAAAAATAAAAAAATTAGCGATAAAACACCAAACGCACAGACAGACAGACACAAAATCCCAACAACAATGAACCACCAGGAATGTTGCTTCTCCTTCTCTCTTTGGTCAGTTGTTCCGGGGAGAGATGTTGCAAAATCTCAGCCCCTTCTCTTCGGTGCTGTTTTGCTGCTCAGTCTAAAATGCTCCGCAAGAGTTCAGAGCAAGGGAGGTCAAGAGGGGTCTTTTGGACCAGTTTTCTTGAGGTTTTTAAGGTTTCAGAAGCTACAAACTTGGATATATCCCAATTCCACTTCAGTCACAGACACTGGACAGTCTGGAGAGAAGGAAAAAAAAAAAAAAAGAAGAAAAATAAATACAGCAAATCCAGGACATCTTTTAAAGATAGGCTGTGTGGGAAGGGCTTTTCCCTACAAATCCAGGCTGTGGCTCATCACCGTGTGCTGCGTCGAGAGAGAATTTGAGAATTTTGTGGAACAAGCTCCAGTGAGGCGGCAGTGCCCACGGGATCCCCCACCCTGCCCAGGGCAGCGATGGCCTTGCAGGCAAGGTGCAGTTCCTGCCTTCAGCAAACCCACCTCAGCTCGGATATCAAAAAGCAGATATAATTATTTCCTCCCACTGAGGAAAGCTTCCATTTAGCTGATTTCCTTTCCTTTCCCTCTCCAAGTTATTAATTATCTAATTACAACCACATTCTGCAGACGAGCTCGGGGACTTGTCAGGCTGCCCAGGACCACTTAGGAAAGCTCCACCTCTCCCGGTGGTTTGGGGATGCCCACGTCTGACAGATGACAGGCTGGCCCCTTCTCTATCCAGGGAGGGCTCCAGGAAAGGAAAATAAAATCCAGGGAGGAGGAAGATACCACGGAGCAATTTGCTGAGTATTTTTGTATTATTTTTTCCAGCTACACGAGGTTTTGCTGTGCCCTGCTCTTCCCTCAATGCGGCTGACACGAAAACGAGGTAAAACCAGATAAAGAGCTGGTCTAGTTCCAGGGATTTTTTAAAATCCCACCCAAGAGTGGAGAGCTCAGCACAAAGCTGCTCCCAGGGCACAGCTGACATCTTTAACCCTGGCTGAGACCCCCTGCTCTGGCTGCTGCTGCTCATTCCCACTGGTTCTTTCTGGTTTCCAGCTCCGGCTGGAGAACTGGGAATTCCACAGCAGTTCGGTGCTAACGGGGTGATTTTCTCCCCTGTTATGGGGAGGCGATGCTGATGGCGTATCCCGTGGATCACAGCTGTCCCAAGGCTCTGGAATGGCTCTGCCACATCCCTCCCCGTGCTCCCGGAACCAGATTGGCTTTGAGGTCCCTTCCGACCCAAACCGTGCTGTGATTCTGTGAAATCATCAGACTCTGAATCTGCCTTGTGATCCTCATGTCAGCAACCTGGCCCTGTGCTTGCTGCAGTTCGAGACTTGCAGGGGGAAGGAAGGGCTGAGGAAGGGGGAAAATGCCCCAAAAACCTCTGTGGGCTGCTCTCTCCTCCTCTCCTACCTGGTGTGTGGAGGCTGCCCCTGGCATCCAGTCCCACCCCTGCCACGGGGCAGGGACACCTTCCACTAGGTCAGCTTGCTCAGAGCCCCCTGCACACTTCCAGGGATGGGAACTGCTTTCTCCTGGGATTTCCAAGCATTTTTCAGGGATTTCCAAGCATTTCTCCTACCCTAACACGGAATACAGCTGTGACGCAGCGCTACGGTGCAGACCCAGCACCGCTTCCTCTGGCTGAGGATCTGCTGATCCACCTTTCCCTGCTTTAGAAGCATTCCCCAGCCCAGCATGGAAACCACGGGAGCAGAGAGAGAGCTGCTGGCCTGATGGAAGGTGGCAGCAGGAGCATGGCCCTGGCTGCAGGAAATTTCGCAACAGGTCCCCCAGGCCTTTGCTTATATAGGACTGGGGTGGGTTTGGTTATAAAAGGATTGAAATCATTTCCATGACACGGCAAATGAAATGTGAAATGCAGGAAGACTGTTGGAGTTTGTTTGGTTTTGGGGTTTGGTGGGTTTTGCTGTTTTGTTTTTTGTTTTGTTTTGTTTTGTTTTAAAAAAGGTAGCTTTTCCAACTCCTTTTAAAGCTGAGGATGTAGAAAAAAGGCTCTGCCCGCAGGGCCCAGCCTCTCTCTCCCTCCATGTGGGCTTCTGCCAGCCTGAATCCCTGCCAGGAAGGTGCTGCCCCACCTTCCTGCCCTGTTTTTGGGGCTGGGACGGGATGAGAGGGGTGAGGGGTGCATCTCACTCTGGCTGGTCCCGATTTTGGCCATCACCAGGAACTTTCTAGGCTGTTTCCTCCCCACTTTCCCTCCACCTTGGGGAAGTAAAAAGCAGCGTGGGCCAAAGCTGAGAGCCCAGCCCTGCTCGGTGCTGCCTCTGGGTTCTGACCAAGCACCCTTTGCTGCAAGGAGCTGGGATTGCAGCGACCGTGGAGATCACTGCTCCTCATCCACGCTGCTGATTAAGAAGGATTTGCTACTCTGGGTGCTGCACAATAGCTGGGAAGGTGTCCCAGGCGTGTTTTAGGGGAAGAAGTCCCACGTTGAGTTGCTTCTGTGCAGAGGTAAGGCCTGAACAAGATGGGACAGAGCAAACACGCCAGGGTGAGGAAAACGGGGCATTCACAGGATCCCAGCATGGTTTGGGTTGGGAGGGAGCTTAAAGCTCATCCAGTTCCACCCCTGCCACGAGCAGGGACACCTTCCACTATCCCAGTGCTCCAAGCCCCATTCCTGGACACTTCCAGGGATCCAGGGGCAGCCACAGCTTCTCTGGGCTCTCTGTGCCACCCTCAAAATGAGGAATTTCTTCCTCTCTAAATCTCTCTTTTTAGTGTAAAAAAATTATTCTGGAATAAACCCACCAATGGCTTCAAGCAAGGCTGGGTTACAGCACAGAAGGTGACGCTCCTGCTTTAGAAAATCACTAAAATCCCATTCCTCAGCTCAGGGACCATCATTCCCAGCTGTTTTGGGAATAACTCCTCTCAAAAGCCACATGGCACGGATCAATCGGAGTATCCACGGTCAGCTTTGGATGCTTTGCCTCCCAGCATCCCGTGGGGTGTGATCCACTCAAAAACCTCCCAAAATTTATGCCTCTCGAGCTCAGCATTTTCTGTGCCCAATGGTGATTCCTCTTTCTTGCCACTGTTTTTATTTTCTGGGCAAAAAAAGCGGCCCAGCTGTTTCAGGGTATGGGGAGAGTGGAAAACAGCCCTGCTCCAAAATTGCTGATGGCATCCCCACGGCTGGGAGGACCACTGCTAAAGGGATGTTCCCAAATAATTTCACGGAATTTTCGCTGTCCCTGGAGCTAAAATTGATGGCAGCCACTTCACAGAGTGGTTTGGGCTGGAAGGGACCTTAAAGCTCAACCCATTCCATGGGCAGGAAGGCCTTCTGCCAGACCACGGTGCTCAGAGCCCCGTCCAACCTGGCCTTGTCTAATTCTAATTGCTCAAATTCCTTTAAATTTAAGCCCGTTTAATTTAAGCATAGACCCGTTTCAATTTAAGCCTGTCCTTGCTTAAATGTAAAACCTTTTTGTGATTTGGATGGTGCAAAAGAGATGCACCTTAAAACAGCAGAATTCCTCTATTTTTGGGGGTGTTTCCACCATGAAAGGCTAAACCCAGCAGACGTGCTTCCGTTTTTGGGGTGTGTCCACCAGGAAAGGCTAAACCCAGCAGACGTGCTTCCGTTTTTGGGGTGTGTCCACCAGGAAAGGCTAAACCCAGCAGACGTGCTTCCGTTTTTGGGGTGTGTCCACCAGGAAAGGCTAAACCCAGCAGAAATGCCTTGATTTTGGGGGTGTTACCAGGAAAAGATAAACCCAGCAGAAATGCCTTGATTTTGGGGGTGTTACCAGGAAAAGATAAACCCAGCAGAAATGTCTTGTCTTGNGGGTGTTACCAGGAGAAGATAAACCCAGCAGATAAGATAAAGATAAATCCCAGATGAGATAAATCCCTTGATTTTTGGGGTGGTTCCACCAGGAAAAGATACACCCAGCAGAAATCCCTTGATGTTGGGGGTGTTTCCACCAAGAAAAGAAAAATCCAGCAGAAATCCCTTGATGTTGGGGGTGTTTCCACCAAGAAAAGAAAAATCCAGCAGAAATCCCTTGATGTTGGGGGTGTTTCCACCAAGAAAAGAAAAATCCAGCAGAAATCCCTTGATGTTGGGGGTGTTTCCACCAAGAAAAGAAAAATCCAGCAGAAATCCCTTGATGTTGGGGGTGTTTCCACCAAGAAAAGAAAAATCCAGCAGAAATCCCTTGATGTTGGGGGTGTTTCCACCAAGAAAAGAAAAATCCAGCAGAAATCCCTTGATGTTGGGGGTGTTTCCACCAAGAAAAGAAAAATCCAGCAGAAATCCCTTGATGTTGGGGGTGTTTCCACCAAGAAAAGAAAAATCCAGCAGAAATCCCTTGATGTTGGGGGTGTTTCCACCAAGAAAAGAAAAATCCAGCAGAAATCCCTTGATGTTGGGGGTGTTTCCACCAAGAAAAGAAAAATCCAGCAGAAATCCCTTGATGTTGGGGGTGTTTCCACCAAGAAAAGAAAAATCCAGCAGAAATCCCTTGATTTTTGGGGTGTTTCCACCAAGAAAAGAAAAATCCAGCAGAAATCCCTTGATTTTT
>VWPU01014954.1:0-22957 GCA_013398955.1 Callaeas wilsoni
ACCTGTCCAAACCGAGACAAATAACTAGCTCAGGTAATGGTTTTAAACAATCATTAGGAAATACTCCAGAGATTACAGTTCTCAGCTTCAATTTCCAACATCTAAGAAGCTTTATTTAGAGAATGAAATGAGCTTTAATCAAACTGATAGAAGCTCCGTGAATTTCAAATTTTATCGTACAACATTATGTAGCAGGAACAAAATTACTTTCTGTTGACTGTTTCATTAGCTCTCATTATGCAGTTCTATCATACGTAACTGGAAAAATCTTATTTAATCCTTACTAAATATGACAAAGACCTCGAGTGAACCATTTTAAGTTTAGATCTTATCAGAAGTCTTCATGTGAAAGGCATAGAGAGCTTTGATTCTAAAGAAACTGTCTGCACAAGAACACTTACATAATAAATGAGATTATTTCTACCCCAGAACTCAACATCACCAGAAATCTTTTAGGAAACTAAATTCTCAGATGTCTAATAAAATATAAAAGCAGCTGTGTCTAAAAAGTGGTTCTGACCTAATGTTACAGACCAGACTGCTATTGAGTGATACATTCACTTCTATACCAGTTCCACATCTGTGACAGAGCACTGAGTTGGCTTTAGACTGTGAGTAATGCCGGAATTTGGTTTTTCCAGCTGTAGCTAGCCAAAGGGGCTCAGAGGAGCCCAACAGCCCCCGGAGCCAGCACGAGGAAGGGAGTCAGCCCACGGCCTGGGAACAGAAATGCTCCTTTCAGTGAACGCTGCCATTGGCTCAGCCACAGCACATGGCTTTACTCAAGGATAAAACATCTCAACTTCGTCTGAGCTCACTGGAGTCATGAGCAGTTACGCTGGGGACTTACCCGCAGAAATTCATACTTCTAATTACATACAAGTCAAGGGCACATACTAAGACAGGAAAAGGTGTCTCTCATTTCTCAAAAAAGTCATGGGCCTATGTTCAACAACAGCTTTTGTCAACAGCTACTTGTCCTATTCAATAACCAAACCATTCTGAAATGCTGGTGGAAAAGCTCCCCCAAGAAAGTACCCCCCCCCCCCCCCCCCCCCCCCCGCTATTCTGCCTCCCTTTCTTTTGCTTCTTAACCCTATGCTCCATGATCCCAACCTGCTCCTTACAGCCAACGTCCTTCCCCTTGCACCAGCTTTGGGGTTTGTTATATCCCTCACTGACTTGTTGCCATTTCCTATGTCTGCAGGAAGAAAACTCCCAGGAAAATTATTTACGCACACATCGTTTTATCTTCCTACCAGGTCAGTGAGTTGCAAGGGCTCCCAGAGGGGTGTGCCGAGAGGCAAAACTCACGCAGTGAAGTGCCCAGAGCGCACGGGCAGTAACTGAGCGGGGGAGCGCATGTGGAGACAACAAATGCAGTTCTGGGAATGCTCCCTTTGGCCAAGTGAGGTATAAATGGGCTCAGAAACATAGTCAATCTGTACTTTGAGGCCAGCAGACATTTGGAATGCTGTTTGGACCAGTCTAAAGCAGAGGCAGACATTAATCATTTGGCCTTGGCTGCTAAGTTTTGTATTTAAGCCATAAAAAGGCATCTCTGCCTAAGAATTCCATGTGCCACACCACCTCTTTACCATGTAACCAAAAAGACAAGGACACATATGTCCACCCTGAATGAGGAAAAGGGAACAATGAATGCTTTCTGCACTTTCAGCACAGGGCTTTCTTCCAATAAAAGGCACCAAACAGCATTCACTGGCCTTAAGGCCAGTATAATGACTCCAGTAAACGTAAGGAAGGAGAAAAAAAATCAAAGCACATATTTTATTGGTTTCAACACACTATGTTCCAAAATGACTCCTCAAGGATGCATAGAAGCACCAGATAATGCAGTGCTAAAAATGACAAAGCAGAGAGAACTCTGCATCTCCCATTTCCTGAGCAGCTTCAGGCAGGCAGGCTCCTGTGCAAGGCTTTTTACAATGTTCAATGGCCACAGGAGCAGTATGACTTGGCTGTCCCTTTTGTTCTGCTCTCCTGTGTGGCTGCCTCGGCTGCAGCTTTGTCTCCCTGCATTTCCAGCACCTCCTACATAGACAAGCTGCTTGAACGGTTCCCTGCAGCTCTGACCTGCTGTCCTGCCTTGGAATGAGCAACAGGATGTGACTAGACAAGATGGTATTGCAAAAGACCCTTCATAGGCCTAAAGCTGCCAGAGCCTATCCTCATTGCAGTCCAGATCTGAATCTTCTAACGCGCCAAGGCATGGGCTTTGTCAGTGTTAATGGAGGAAATCCCACCAATATCACTGGAGTTGCAGCACACATCCTGAGCCAGGGCGCAGACAGACCAGACTCCAGAACCACCTGAAGAACCTCCTCAGTTTTAGACAACTGAAAAGTGAAAATGCCAGGTTCTTCTCCAGATTATTTTTCCTGTGTGTCTTGGTTTTGGTTTGTTTAGTTTCTGTGTTTACTTACAGTCATCCGTCGCAGCCCTCTTTATTGGTCCTAGGCTTTTAAAATTCTCTATCTACTCTCTATTTGCAAAACAATGAAAGGGAAGCTGCAATGAGTAAGTATTCAAGCCCTTGTGTCTAGGTTTGCTGGGGTTTTTTATCACTGTGCATAAAATCTGTGGACAGACTTTCTAATCAATGAAAAAGTATAATTCTCTTTTCTATTTGCAGTTAGATATGCACAAGTGATATTTAGAGACAGGAATCTTCCAGGACAAGATTCCAATCTGCTGAATGTACATGTTGCAAATCAGGTCAGGGACCTCTGGGAGAGCTGGTCACAGCTCCCACAAGCTCTGACCAAACTCTTGTGCTAACAAAGTCTGTCACTTGGAGTAGCACAGGCAGCACAGCACAAACCCTTTGGGACTGCTCCCTGCTGTACCCCAAAGGTTGCAAAAAGGAAAAGAAAGATACGTAGCGAAGTTCAATACCACTGAAAAAACTTCTCTTTATACACTAACCTCTAAATAGTGTGACTGGGACAATGAAATTCAGAACATGAATAACGGACTCTTTATTTCCGGCTTTCTATGCTGTACCAGTGTATTGGGTTTATGTGGCTATCAGGATACTTATGCTCAGAGACAGCACCCAGATTTGTCATCCTACCCCTTATTATGTAAGGTATCTTCTGTGGGAATTTAGTGCCCTAACATGCTTTTATAGATTTCTCCAGCATCCTGTCCTGGAACTTATTGTTGAAGGCAGCGTCTGCTAAAAGCCTTGCTGAATTGTTGAGGCTATGCTGCCGGGATAAACACCACACTGATCAGCTGTTTATTCCATCTGGTCTACAAAGCAGAATTCAAGTGCACTTGGAAGAAAACAACACTTTTAAAAATCATGTTAGTTACTCTTTTTTGACCCCAGTGTGGGGGAGGAACAATCTGCTAACAAGGCTTAATGAAAAGCCACAGAACTTTACCCCAAATGACTAACATGACATCCAGAAGCTGCTGCCATTGAAGAACACCTGCTGTGTGCTGGAACTTTGGTAAATTAAGATTTTGATGTGAAAATGCAGTTGCAAACATTCTGATGGTTTTTGCAAACCTTTAAAATTGATGCACATAGAAAAACCTACATCGCTATTTCAGTGTTAGCAAATGTTGTGTGAGATTCCTCTAGATGACATATTACAGTAAGGGATTGTAATTCCTTAAATTCATATGGAAAAGGTTACTGATGTTAACACAAGAGGTTAGAAGTCTAATCTGATAAAGAAATCCACATCTGTGGTATTAGGGACAGAATTCACCTCACTTAATGTGAGTTGTCTGTGAAGTGTCTACGTGAGCTTTGTTCAGTTAGTGAAGAAGCAGACACTGGCACGATTCTGCTTCACAGACTGGGACTTCTCTATAGGGTGCCGTTAACTACAGCCTAAAAATGCTTCTTTTGCTTCATTTACTATAAAAGGAATGTAGATGACAAGCTCAGATATAGATATAATACATGCCTACACTTGGGCAGCTAAATCTTGTCTTAATGTTGTAAAAAGTTTTGGAAAGAGAGTGTATAATCAAGATTTTTTGCTTTAACATTTATACCACTTTGAGATTTCATGGTTTGCTTTGATATAAAATCAGAATCGGCTGTTGAAGGGAAAGCTTTCATATATTCAAAGTAAAGAATTTTAATGATAAAAAAAATTGTTAGCATGGGTTTGGATTAAAAACAGGTTAAAGGCCATAAATGAAGACTGTGGCTGAATACCAGGCATGGAGCAAGAAGGGACATGGAATTTGGAACAGCCCACATACCTGGTTGTGATTAATTTTGTCACTAGGCAGCTGGAAATAAGCAGCAATACTATTTCAACCAATCTGCTCATAATACTAAGTTCCAATGAAATTTAAAGTCTAATGTGGATTAAAGAAAATATTATTTGGGAAACGCAAGAAAATAGGCAAGAGTTCCCCCAGGAAAATAAGATTCAGACTGGAATACATGCAAGCTAATAGCTGGAGAATGAAAATACAAAATAAGGGTAATTCAAGAGATGTGAAAACTTGGAAATCAGTAATTTTGAAATAAACCTAGAGGTGATAGTGGAAAGATAATTAGGTCTTTATTCACCGTGCGGTATGTAAGTCTGAAAGGTTAATGCAATTTTGTGTTGCAGAGACATACACATTATATAAACCACAAAGATCTAATAGTCTCCTCTCCACAGCCTGACTGCACCTGACACACTGCCTTGGGTTCTAAGGAAGTTGTTACTATGATTTAGAAGAGCAAATTATGACACTTAATCTCAATGTTTTTTAACAACTAGGTTCAGATGACATTTCTCAAGCAGTTTTACGAGGATTTTGTCAACTTTAATAAGCTGCACACTAGATAAAACAGAATGACTACATGATCCATAATGACTAACATGTTTTCCATCTGATTTTAGTCTTATTTTGAAAGTTTTCCAGGCCTAATTCAAACTTTGCCAGTTAACAGCCCCGTAAGGCGTAAAATCTTAGACTCTGCATCATCTCCCGTTCGGAAGACCCTGCTTAGGTACCGGTCACGTGCATCTGGGAAACTGGTGACTGACCAATTTGTGATGTTACAAATTTCAATGTTTTTTTTAAAGTATGCTGACATTCAGTCCATTGACACACTGGTTAAGCAGAGCCCACTGTGTTATTACTATTTCCTCACTGCTCGACTTCTGCTAGCAATCCAACCACTGTAGTCAGTACTTCAAGCCCCTGCTCATACCACTGGGAATTTCAGAAATTGCTATTATCCTTTGGGAATTAAATGGTAAAATTTGAAACTGCCTTTCAAAATAATTTGAAGTGAGACTTGCCAAGTTCATAAGCTCAGGGTGCTTGTTTGTCAGAATTTGAATCCCTGGAGCTAGGCTGCCTGTAAATTTCAACATGTCATTGATTTTCTCTCTACAGTAAGGAAGCTTTGGTTTGGATCTGCAGCCTCTACCCACACACATTTGAAAAGTAGATGATTGTAATTTTCTAGCTTAAGAAGAATTCTATAAATACAGCCCAACATTCAGTTTTACTAAAGATGATGTGTCTGGAAGAACTATGTGCACAAGCGCTCTGCTACTGTGAGTGAGTCTTGCTGAGAAAATGGTACTGAAACTCGTATTTTCTGTAGCTTGCCCATGTGTCATCAGAAGCCATTTCAGCCAAGGACTGTTCCATGAAAAATGAATGTGTCGCACAATCAAGCTCAAAAGAAATTGTGAAATCAGCAGATGATTTGCGAGATAAGGCAATGCTGGTGGTGAAACAAGGATTTTTTTTTATCCCTGCTACTTCCACTGAAGCAGGGTATTGTTCCACTGCACCAGGAGAGAGAGCTGAAGCAGTAAATGCTCCCAGCTACACCACCCCAGCAGCTTCGTACTCACCCACGGTGTGGCCAGCACAAACCTTCTCCTGTACCCTCACCTCACAGACACCTTCACGTCCCACAGAGCAGCACAGCTCCAGTGCACAAAACCTACCAGCTAAAATCTCAACTGCCTCTTAAAAGGTTAACTGCGATCAGTGACACCAAAACGTATACTGCTGATAAAAAAAACCCTAAGCCCACTTCCTTACCCAGGATATAGCAGCTCTAATGAACACGTTGTTCTTAACATTGCATTTATTTGAGGAAACTGAGCTGGCTAATTGCACAAAATATAAGGGATGATATTTAGTGAAGAAGACCAGAAGTAAAGTAAATCCCTTTAATCAAATTTACTTTCCTCCCTTCATATTTTGTGGAGAAGAATCAGTAGGTTTTTTTTTTCTTCTTACTTTTCTGCCTGTAAAAATCTTCAGTAGAAGCTAAGAAGGGGTTTTCTTCAGTATTCAGAAGATGCATTTTGTCGGCTAACTCCAGATCATGGATATTTCAAGGTATTTTCTCAATAGAATACAACAGTCGGGGATCCTGTTCATCCCTATACCATTGAAAGACTCTTCTATTTCAAAACTGCTAAAATCTTTCAATTTAATGTCTTTGTGCCATGAAGTGATTCAGATGAAAATGTGAAAATTCAGAAGTGATGAAACATGACGACTGCATAAATAGTGCCTATCTTGATATTGCTGTAGATGAATACTAGCCAAGAGGTGCTTCTCGAGGCTTTTCTACTGTGCTATCCTGGCTGGCAAGTTCGCCTGATGGGGAAAACAATAACACAAAAACGGCAAAAAACCCTGATTACCTGCCATTGCAGATTACAGCACACTAGTCAGACAGCTTGTATAAGGACATTTGAAAAAAGGAAAACTTTTACAGACCACTAAGGCCTTCTCTTGCTCTCAAGCACGTTGGTTCATTTTATCCAGTTAAATAAATAAATACACTTGATCAAGAGCCCTTTTGTTGCTGCTTCCCGAAAGCGGCTGAAACAAGGCAGAAGGGCCTATTTCCATAGGCAGAGGCTGGCAGAGGTGGCTGCACAGTCCCGTGCAGCCCCGGCATGCTGATTACCCTGGAGGCCGGGCAGAGGCAGCGCCAGGCTCATCAGCATGCAGGTGTCACTCAGGCATGCCCAGCTCCCCGCGCCCGGACCCGGCCGCGCCTGCCAGCACCGCTGGCAACTGAGCTGCAAAGGGCTCCGCTGCTCCAGGCAAGGGAATCAGCAGCCCCTACTGCCTGGGAAACATGCTGGAGAGAAATCTCCTCAAGCCAATTATGGACTGAGATCTCTTCAGATTGTTTTTGGCAATGATTTATTAAAGGGGTTTGATGTTCATCTCCAGCAGGATGTTTCCAAGCAAAATTTTGTGTCTAACTGAAAACAGATGCTTCATAGGAGCGTTTCAGGAGAAAGCTGTCTTTGTTTTTATTTTATGGAAGGAATTTGGTGTTCGTTGAGTGGAATGGAGACAGTTTGTTACAAGATATGTGGGAAATTAAAACATCCAGATTTTCCCATTCAAAAAGCGGCTTTCTGCTTAGCATACCCTTTCCCTGACATGGGGAGCAGTCCTTGCAGGAGATCTGGGCTGCTGCCACAGCCTCCCTGTCTGACCTGTTCCAATTCATCACTTGCAAGTTAACGCAAAATCCCACAAGCAGCGATCAACGGCACACACCGCCCTTTTTTTTTTTCCCCCCACTATCTGAACCCTTCACAGCCAGAACAGTGGCTGGCAAGGCTTTCAGTGTGTGTGGAAATAACCTGGCCAAAAGCTCAGCTAAACAGGTCATGTCTTCCTTAAGATCATTTTTCCGGTACTGTAGTGGCTCTAACTGGTAACATCCAGCGTCCTCATGCTACCAGGATGCTCTTCACCTCTGCCTTTCAGTATTTCTACACCTTTTACTCACAATATACACAGCACAGTGCAAGTGGAGGCAAGGTTGTTCCTTTTGCTCCCTGCGATGAGAGGAAAACCTCAGCTCTGAAGAAAAACGTGTGACAGTCTAAGTAATAAATCCTTTCCATTTATTATCTTGTGTTAGCATTGAAAAGAATGCTGATGCTCGCCCAAGCCACGCTTCAAAATTGTTTGGGAAGGTGTTAGTCAGGTCTAAACCAGGCTGAGAGTCTTTTTGTCAATTTAACAGCTGAACTGAATCAGATGCAGATATAGAAACATGTGAATCATCAGAAAAGTCCAGCACACCAAACAGATTCAGGAAAACAACAGACACCCACCAGTTCACTTCAATCTCATTTCTTCATAGCCGGACCCAGGACACAGAGACCCACACGTGGGCCCCAGTTCCATGGCCATAGTATGCAAAGGTGAACTGCAAATGACTGAAACTGCAGGCTAGGCCAGGCACACCTCCTTCTCCCAGCTCCTGAGCCTCATTTCGCCTCTTCTCAGTCTTCATTTTTTGATAGCACCCTGACAAACAAAGCTCTGTTGCATGGGACAGACTTCAGATTGCAGATCCTTTTCAACTAAGCACAAGCATTTCTTAGATATTTCTAACACCGTTGTCCTGCCTGATCTCTCAGAGAAAAAACTGAAATTTCCTTCATACTTAATTTTTTTACTCCACTGCTTCTCTGCCTGAACACAGCCCATCCTTCAATGCATCAGGTGAGATGCATACAGAGCCTGAGATGCACGGAGAACCTCAGGGTCCATGTTGTATTTCACACCCCCTTAGAGCTGTGAAAGTAAGTGCACACAAACCTACATTTCCTAGACTGTCTTCTGGCTAAAAGGGCCTGTCCTGAAACAGGACATTATGGCCTGGATATACAAAAGATTATTCACTAAGAGAACTGAGGAGAAACTTCTCTGTGTACAGCAGGAAACCAGTCAGCGGAACTGACTGACAAACGCAGCAAGAGGGGTTCAATCTGTGAGTGATTTTAAGAAATGAGTGACATCAAAAGGATAAAGTAATTACATAAAAGAAGGGAGTGCAAACAACAGCATGGCAAATGGGCACACAGAGCATGGAAGGGCTCTGCTGTCTTTCAGCTCCCAAGATGTTCCACGTAATCATTTACTATTAGCTCTAATTGACTTCAGCGCAACAAAAGCACAAGACATTTCTGGACAAGCAAAATACACAGGCACTGCTGGGTATCAGCACAAAAGAAGTGTAACTACTTCAGGGAAGTCATGGCTTGGCAGCTGATGAAAAGAAAGGAGGAAAGAGTTATTCTTTGCATATTTTTCTAAAGCCTCTATGGTATACAAGTACCTCACACAAACAATGCCATCTACCTTATGTGACCACCCTAGGGATAGGGTAATTAAGTTACCTTGAAGAGATTGGTGCTTAATTAAAGGTCAAACTAAATTGTACTTGGAAACCTCAGCATGTTCATGTTCATTCCTGTGCCAGAAAGTTGCTATTGAATGTGGCTCCCATTGTGGGCTTTACCATTTTTCATTATCCTCACCTGCTGCCGACCATTTAATCATCACATTTCTCAGCTAAATTTGACATTAATTGACACACGTTCTTCCACCATCATATTTTAATAACACAACTCAAATACCATATTTTTATTGCTAGCCTAGCAATGTGATAGAAAAGGAATACTGGAAAAGACTGCACTTCTTGCAAAATGAAGCAGGTACCTGTTTGCTCATACATCACTCGCTGGACTGTATGGACACTTACTAGCAGTTATTCTCACACTAAAGTATGTTGGTTTTGCTGACATGCAAGTATGATTTAGCTTTTGTGTTACATGTGGCTAAATATTGTACATTCTTTGTACTAGAGCCTAAAAGGAGATACAAGTCACTACAAAAGCAAAAGCCTGGAAAAGTAACCCTCGAATAAGTCTTGTACCAGCACGAACTCTGTGAATATGAATGCTAGGTACTGATGTTAAAATTAGTGAAATTAATAAAAATGTTTACCAATAACAGACAAGAATGATAATTACGTATCACTGAAGCTTATAAACACATTAATTTTCAGCATATCTGCAATTTAAAGCCCAGGCATCTCTTTTGGAAACACAACATTTTCACATTTAAAAACAAACCTACATTTATCCTTTTCTTTCTCCATTTTTAGACTTCAACTCTCAACACTTTGAACAGGATATTAATGCAGACAAGTCTAGGACTGTACATAAATCCAAGCATATGAACAGATTCAGTCTGTTAAAGAAAAAAGGAGAACTTTGACAAAGGCATTTTAAAGATGAATCTAAATACTTACTGACAGCTAAGAACAGCTCTGTGTTACACTTTAAAAGGTGCGTAAATGCACTTCTTGTGAATTTGTACAGAAATCTCTGAGGATTAAATCTATAGCACAGAGCTGAGATTCAATTGTGAGCAGTGGGACAAGTAACTGAATAACAAAATTTGATCACAAAGAATTCCCTGCAAGACAAAACTGTCTCTAGTATTTGTGTTTGGCTGCTGTGTGTTCCGTCAGTCACTGACCACAGCACCGCTGCTGCACATGCGCAAGGCGTGTCTTGCCCAGGTGCAGAAGGAATAAATATGGAATCTTCCCAATGTGAGGATGAACTTTGTGCAGCTGGAGAGGGACAAACAAAGGCTTGGATGCAGTCTCTCCCATTATAACAGCCCGGGGAAGCACAGCTGGGCTGCAAACACCACATCCTCTGTCCCTTCCTGGCATTGAATGGGAGCTGCTGTTGCACAGAGTAACATCCAGGCTCTGTGAATGACAAACAGGATGGAAGGCAGACCAAAGCAGTCTGGACAGACCAGTGGTACATTGGCTTTGTATTACTTATGGCTTGAATATGCCTGATGCCATGGCCTTGCCGTTCCTCAGCAGACACAAAGCACAGGGCGTGCCAAGGCAAACAACACCCAGATCTCAGTGTCACAGTCAGCCAGACAGGTATAGAATGCAATCCTCAACAGCGGAAATCAATACTGTTCGACTGCACCAACACCCAGGTTAATGAATATTTATCACTCCCAACTGATGCTTCTAATTTTAACCTGTTTACTTTTTTAAACAAAGAAGAAACCTGCTTGTTCAGGAGTCTTTGGTAATTTAGATACAGCACTTTTTAAACAGTTACAGGAAACCTGTGCACCTGCAGCCATACACTGTGTTTGTAAGTGTGTATCCATCGAAACACAGAAAATCATGAGGAATTCTTTCATTTGCAGTCAGTTATGGGAATTGCTTGCTGTGGGTGGATCAGTAACTGAACTCTCACAGTTCAAGATATGGCATTCTATGGTGCCATATTAGAAAATATGTATCTTTAAAAATGATTTTTAAAATTATTTTGACCTCTTTCAAGTGTTATTTCAGAGCTCATTTAAGGATACATACAGGGAAGAGTTGGCAGAACATCTATTTCCCCCCATCTCTCTCTATACAATACAGATTAACTATTAACAAGGTACAGAAAAAAATAATACACACAACGGTCTGGTGCTTGGGGAGCTGCTCCAGCAAGCTGAGCTGCAGCTCCTTTTACTGCACTGCTCCATGGCACACGTTTCAATGTATCATTTCACACCATTCCAGCACAGCATAAATGATTTTTTAAATTGGTGTCAATAAAAGGCCCTTCTGGAAAGCAGCTCAGTTCTCCACGTTCCTGAACAATTCTGGAGAGGGTACTGCAGGAGACAGGGGAACCAGAGCACACAGGCCTTCAAAAGACCAGGCCAAGGACCTTCTGCTCCAGCACTTAGTGTAATTAATGGAAGCCTTTTCACTCATTTCCGTGAGTTTCTGGGTCACGTGAAATTAGCACAATTCCAGAAGTTTTCACTCCCTTTAGCTGAAGCGTGAGCATGACTCTGTCCAAACATCCTAGAGACTGCCTCTACCCAGACAGAGCCTCATCATGAATTACACATATGGAATTAAGCACAACCTTCACGGTGCTTTCCAATACTCAAGTTTTTAACTCCCTGAGAAAAACTGTACTACTCTGGAGACACATCACAACCAATAATCCTCAATTTGACACAGACATACTTGTGTTTTGAGATGAAACTTCCTAATACAGTAGTACAGTACGGAACCACTACAATACCTCTGACCATGTAGGAAATTATGTGAGGAAATGCCATAGCCCAAACCAGCTTTTACACTGTCCATCTCATGTTTTCATAACTGCTACAAAGCTGCTGAGATTTCTGTGTAATCTGCAACATTTGTAAGAAGTTTAACATAATTGTAGCTGTTTTCTGTTCAGGCAGTGTTTCCAATTTGTTCCAAGACAGAGTTACTTAAATGGCATCTTCCCATCTTGGAGAGATTCTCAGTGGCTGATGAGTGCATTAGAATGCAAGACAGACTCTAACTGTGATTATATAACCCTGTCCTACACTTGGGACAAAGATAATGAAGAGAACAGAAAATATATCTGCTCTATTCTCCTGGCGGCCAGGTTTTTTCCTAATGGTCAGTTATGCAAGTGTCCCACGGGAATCTTTCATAGTAATTTTGCTACAATGAACATAGTCAGCTGAAAAGATTTTTTTTCCCTACCCCAAGGAATCATAAAAATGAGAGATGACAAAGTTGCTAGGTCACCTTATCCTTTATTCTACTCTACACTTAAGACTGTGTTCCATACTGTTACATTTATTACTGGTCTGCCACTGAAAGAATTTCTCTGATTTAGATCACTGAAATCCTATGGGAGGGAAGTGGACGAAAAATTGTTTACTTCAGATAATGATCTAGTTTATTCTCCTTGATAAAACAAAACATTCAAATCAATATATTCACATAAACAATTTCAGATGGAAAAGACCATGGTTCATAAAGTGGCTGTTTGGAGCTGTTCCCACTCTGCTGATTTTTAGATCTGTTTGTGGGGTTTTTGCGGGTTTTTTTAAGCAAGGTCAAGGAGATGGTAAATGTGAAATCAAGAAATCATAGCGAAGTTTTGCTTTTAAAAATGCTCCCTTGCCTTTCAGTAATAGAAGTCAGTAACTCCTCTTCTTGATTTTCAGCCAAATGCTAAAATCATAAATACATAAAATCGTTTCCAAGTTGTCCTTGTGCCAAAACTGAGAAACACGACTTTGGAGCTCAACTTTGGAAAACTCAAAAAATTAAAACTCACCTTTTGTTCATAATTTATTAATTGCACTGGTATGGGTTTATTTTGCATATAACTAAGGCTTGCTAAAGTTTAAACAACACTTTTAAAGAAGAAAGTACTCAATACAGACCACAGAAGAATGTTTTCAAACTGCCGGTTGCATACAAAGATGTTAGGATGGGCTGTTTATGCCATTAACTCAGTGACAACAGAACAATATTAAAAATTTCAAAATATGCCATTTGAGATAAATGCTCCAGGGGCCTGCTTAGCAGGAGTTCTGCAGTAATAAAGTTGCTACAACTAGTTTGAATAATTGGCTATTATCTTTTTCCATCTGCAAAGCTTTGAAAATCTCAAATGAAACACTGAAATGGTTAATTCACTTACAGGAGAAATTCCAAGCTAAAGATTACCAAAGCTGCCTGCATTTTTAAGCATCTCAGGCCTAATGTGGTCCATGGATTTGCTGATGGCTCTAGAAAAAACAAGTGCCAATTGAGCGCTGAGTTGGAACTAAACGGTATGCTGAGAAAGGAGCAATAAAGCTAAGATGAAACACAAACCCATATGGCCATCAGCTGCTCCAGCCACAAGAGAACGAACCAGTACACCACGAAAACTTGCTTACCTCCTCTAGTGCTCTGAAGTTTCATAACTCAGCTTTGCAAATAGTTCTAAGATGCGGGATGAAAACTGTGAGAAACCTACAAACCAAACTAAAGGAGAAAGGAAGCGTTTCATTAAACTGCGCAAAAGCTGATGTTGCAGAATTACTACTTTTTTAGACCGTAATTGCCATTAGAGATACAAAAGCTACTTCCCTGAAGAACCTGAAAATCTGTTTGGCTCATTAGAACTGAAACTCTGTACTGAGTTGCATGTTTTAGCTCTGAGATCTGCAAATTACAGAAAGCAAAAGCAGTTTGGGTATTTGGGAGTTGCAATTTACTTGCAACTGCACTAGCTCTGAACAGGCCCAGTCAGAATCTGGGCCCCAAGATTCATGCACTTCTCCATTTAAAATAAATTCTCTAGATTTCTTTCCAAAACAACTCTTACGTATTCTGTGCGATATCCCTTAACTTGATATTCAGCACAAGCAAATTTATTTCACTTCCAAAAGTCTGTGGACTGCAGATGCTGGATTGTGATTTTTCACTTTACACTATACATGTGCTGTTAGATCTCGTCAGGGGCTGGGCTCCAAGTGTTGGTAGCTGGTTGGAAAAAGGTGGAACTTCTGGTACATTTGGACAATTCTCCTGGTGAATAAAATGGTGTTACTGATTCAAGATCTGAAAACAGGAACTTGTCAAGGTCATGACTTAAGAGTCATCTAAGTATCTTTTAAAAACATTTTAAAATAACTTCTAATTTGAATATTACTCTGACACAAGTGTTACTTAAGTGTCAATGGGACTTTTTCAGAATTAAATAATGAACAGAGATTTGGCTTTGCGGGGGAATTAAAGCTAGCAATTCTCACAATACTATTCAAAAGAACAAAATACCTGATGAAGGAAAACAGCTAGTGAAGACTTGTATCAACTCAAGCTCTCTTGTCCCAAAACATGAAATCTTCTACCTCTTTTAACACTGGTTGGTAATTAAATAAAAAGAAAAATTAAGTAAGAAAAATATAAGATGCTTCAAGGGAAGTGTGTTGCACAAACTTCACAGAAGAGGCTGAAAGAATTTCCCTTGTACCACAGCTCGATGAGAACTCAATGAGAAGAATGCCCAATTAATAACAGCATCTGCACATCTGATTTTGTTGACACTGAAGAAGTCAGTGCACTGCCCTGGCATCCAAGAGTGTTCACAACTACAGATTTTCTTCTCAGTCCCCTCCAAAAATATAATTTCTGCTCCCAATCACTGACATTACCATTCTGTTAAAGTAACGTTAACCTGGAGCAAGGAGTGAGCTAATTAAAATGATTTTTGTAATCGCAGTATAGGTTAAAATAGCCACAGTTTAACATAAGCGGACTACAATGCTGTAATTGCTCAATAGCTTGGAACCCAACTTACAGGAGGTTTTTCTAGGCTATTTTCTGCCACTTCTGGCTGTTTTATCCTCATCATTAGGACATATCAATGGCTGTCCAACATCCCCATGTCCACAGACCTCCAATCAGGCTATAAAAACCCATTCAGAGAGCATCAGCTATGTTTACATTGACTAGAGCACAGGGGGTTCTTAGGCACAAGAGCCACTTAGTTCCTGAAATATTCCCGGTGCTGCCTCACCAGCATCTTTATCTGCTACCTCCTTGTAGTGAAACAAGGGAGCAGTGTCTGATTTTTTACATAAATGGACAGAGAAATTAGGCACTGAGTCTTTCTGAATGTTCTGGACAAAGTCGAGGTGATGTGAGGGACCAAACTCTTACTAACTTTTGAGTAGAAGATTTATTCCTCTGCATCTGCCTGCATTCTTTTATCAGTTACCCATCACCACGCTTCTAAGTATTGTTGTCCCTCAGATGATGAACACATGGCCGAAACATACAGGTACTTAAGTATAAAGTACATTAATTTTTCTTTTAATTGAATTTCCTTCCCTCTCAGTAGAGTTCAGTAACTCTAAAGAATTTTAAAATTTATCATACATCTCCGCAGAAATATTAAAAGACTTTTACCCTTGCCATGTTCAGCTCATGCCACAGACCCGTATCTCAGGCCATTTAATTCCACTATCTGGGACAATGATGGGTAGAAGTAACACCACCCCTAAATTGTCTCCCCTCTGCTTTAAGGAGGTGAGCCTTTTTGCACAAGGATCATTTCAATCTTCTTGTTGCATAAAAAATTTTTAATTTCTAAGAATGTGCAAATCAGGCAGAAGCAGCCACTGTGATATTTTAAATATGTAAGACTATACACATAAGCATTAGAAATTAGATTTAACAACCATTCAGGCTCATTTAAGATCACAGTATCCCACTGAACATTGCAATGAGAAAATAGTGAGCATTCAACAGAGAACACAGGAATTTCCTCAGTCAATGTGATGATATCTGGCACGTTTCTTGAATAGAAGCGTCCTAGGAAGTGGAACAGGAGAGCATCAGCAAAACGTACAGGGAAAGAGAAAGAGAAGGAAATGGGTACACACAGAAAGAGCATCTTGAGAGATAATGCTGTTGTGGTGTTCCCACTTTTATGAGCATCATCCTTTGTGATGTTAAATTCCCTATTCGTCTTTGTAGAGAGCAAGGACAACATCTCTCTCCCAGCGCTGGGCATGCAGCGTGAGGGACGCCTTCATACCTTCTGCCCTTCCCCACACTTGGTGCTTTGGCAGATGAATTCTTTTCCTGACACGCCTCAAAGCCCTTTCAAGCGCAGATCAGAAGTGCAAGCATCTATTTCTAAATCCATATCTATCTCGCCTCTTCATACCCAATTAAAATCCCATAAAACTGTTGCACGCTCAAGCAAAAATTACATTGGAGCTCTGCCCCCAGAGGTCATCAGCATTTCCAAAGGCCATACATATAGAGGAGATACAGGATTTTTAATTTCAGAAGCTGTCCTGAAACATCCAACTCACAATTATATCAGGTCGTAAAAGCAAAACACACTTAAACACAGGCAAAATAGAACATACTTAGAAGCAAAGGACCTGTGCAGAGCTTTACAACACAAAAAGCTGAGGCTAGCTGACTGCCTTCATGTCATGTCATAATATGTTATCTTTTACACACATTAATTCTGCTAACTGGTGCCAAGGGATTTTCACAGCCATTTCAGCACCTCCAAGGTGACACCTAAGGGGAATTACATTTCACATCAGTAACTAAGTGTAAAGGCACGTGAAAACGCGTGTGGATATGTGCTGAAACTCACTATGACAGGATCCCTTAAAGTACTTTAAATCCGGTCCTTGCTCTTCATCCACTTAATACACTAGTAATTTATATCTTTTTAACCAAGGTTCTGCACTCCATAGAAAGGGAAAAGGAAAAAACTCATCAGCATGGAAATAAAGTAGGAAATTATGCATGAAGGACTAAGTTGTTCTTGTAAAGATTATGCTGTGGCTGTGCAGTGTATAGCTTTCTAAAATGTGGGTTAAAACGTGGTTCTCCAAGACAAGTACTTTTGGATTTCCCCCTGCCAGAAGATGCCAGTTCTATGAATCTGAACAGACCTTTTCCAGTTTCTTGGCTGCTTTTCTTTCTTTTCTGTTTTTTCTACCTTCCGCTTCCCATATTGCTGCAGTGCTGACCTACTTGCAGTCCAGAGAGAAAGGAGGTGGCCCTTGGAGACCAAGCATCAGCACGGGCAATAAGAGCAACAGGAGGGCTTGCAGAGACATGATGGGCTCCCACCAACACCCTGGAGAAACTCTTCACCTCATTTAAATCTGACTAAACACTAGGCAGTTTTAAATATTTATTAAAAGGTATATATACATGTCCTAATAGAATTTCTACATGCTTGACACCATATTAAAACACCATGATTTATTTTAATAATTGGGTTATAACAAATTGAAGCTACTGAGCTGCACGATGTTTATAAGCATTATCATTTATAGTCGTTTTTTCTGGCATGTCTTTTTGAAAAAAAAATTCATTATCAATTGCTTAACATTTTGCAGGCTTTGAACAGCTTGGGCAACAGTCCATAAAAACTGGTTTAGGAAGTTTATAAAATAAAAGGCTCAGCTTTTTCCAAAAACAAAACCAGAGAAAATACCTAAGTTTAACAACTAAAAACAAGCAAACAAACTTAGAAGTGCTTAGTTAAGGAGCTTTCCAGCATTCATACTTTTAGAATGTGCACTGGATTACTTTTTACTGCCAAATTACTAGCAAAGATTCAGGAATTATGGATGCGTATTGACGTCCAACAAATATCTGCCCAATTCTCACTGAATTGCAGTGTCTGAGGCTGCCATTTGCAAATATTCAGTGAAAAATAATTAAAGACTGGCAAGGAAATTCTCATAGGAGCCTGTAATGATACCAGCACTCAGAATGAGTTGTGAAGATAAACGCGTTAACATTTGTGAAACACTCCGATGCTAGGATAATGAACTGCATGGAAAGCCCCTGAGACCAGGAATAAATCTGTAATCAAGTGTGGTATTAGGACACTGTGTAGTAAATAGAACTGTGCAGCTCACACTGAACAATAAAAAATGACTGAATTTCCCCATGGTCGCTGGCAGGTATCTGGGGGCTGCCTAAAAGGCGTACCATGGAAAGAAGAGGTGTATATACTGATACAGGAGACAGAAATAAAGGTTTGGTAAATTTTATACACAGAAATGCCACATTAAATTCAGAGATGCAAAACTGTGACTCTCTACTTCAGCTTTCGAGGGTTTGCCTTTGCCAACGCCATCTGAGCGTTATTATACCACAGGGGTCTTTTCCCTCTCTGACAGAGCAGTGTCATCACAGCACCTGAGCAGACCAGAACAGCAGCCTGCCAATAAAGTGTGCCACCTGGGTGAATACAGTCAACTATTTTTTTTTTTCCTCCTATACAGGTAGTAGATAGAAATGAATGTAGTCCAGTCTAACAGCCCATCCTCTGAAAGAAGTCACAATTTCTTAAAATGTCATCCTCCAGGAAAGGCTGGAGCCACTACTGTGCTTACAGCTGTGGCCAAGCTCCCTGCGTGTTTGCACAGATTTATGGACTGCACATTCTGTTCCCTACCAGATCCTTGACCTATTGTACACTACAAATTTATTTTCCCTTGCAGCCAAAAGGGAATGATTAAACCAGGTGAAGTGATTACATTCATATATTCATGTATTAAAAGAAAAAATAGCTTAAATACTTTTATCTTGGATGCTTCCCAATGTTTTTATTCATACCGGTATCTGTGTTGGCTTATTTCATTTTTATTTTGTGCTGAGGCACAAGTCCAGCCAAACACAAGACATGCAATTGTAAAGGCTTTTTTATTTTTGCCCAAATTGAACTCCTTCGGCAGTACAAGTAGATACAAGCCAATGCCTCTCCAAACTTATGTCTCCTTTCTTTACATAAACATCCGTGGATTTGGTTACAAACCTCTAAAGTAGTTTTTTACAGCTATCAAACAGACACGCAAACATGAGAGAATAAAATCCATTTGCCTTTGAGGAAGAGCATCACAACAGACACAAAAAACCACACCTTTGGAGCTCCACCGTGCAAACCTCAGGAGGTTCTGCAACTGGAAAAACAGCGTAAGAATCAGCTACTTCCTGAGAAAGCTGAGGGGAGAGTCAAAGCATTCACTCTCTGAGCAGGAAAAGAGAAAGCTGACTCTCAGTATCTTTAATATAGTGATGGTGCTAAAGGGTAAAATGTTTATTTTAACCTTAAACCCATAAATTTTAGAGAACTATGAAAAATGAAAGCAGTATTTTATGTAGCTACCTTTTTAATTTGTTATGATTCTATGCAGCCTTTTTGATTCTCTTACTGGAGGAATGAAAGAAGGAAGGGCTTTCAAAACTTTTCATTAAAAGAAACTCTTGTGATGGAAATAATTCTCCGAGTGTGCTGTTCCATAGAAGAGAAGCCAGCTAATGGAAGACACAAATTGTTTAGTTTACTGTCTGGAACAACAGAATAAACAAAACTAATGCAGATCAGCTGGGACTAGCATGTGCCTTCAGATTTCATTCCGCTGGAGAGAATATTCCTCTGAAGATATCTGCCACGTTTGCCTGATGAGTTAGGGTAAACAGACGGGGACTGGCCTAAATGAAAACAGTGCTGACAAAACGACAGAGCAGCTCCCGAGCTAGCAAAGCATCTAGCAGATGTTCACTGCTCTCAGGGAGCTAGAGGCTGGCCTCGACAACTTGTGTGCCTGGGCATTTTCTCAGCTGCTGCTAACTTCCTCTGTCTCCTGCTCTTTGGCTCTGGGATCCCGGAACCGGAGCAGATCTCTGGGGCCAGCGTGGCAGGTACTACCCAGAGCTCTGCACCAGCAGAGGTAACAGTGTCACCTCAGCTCCTTCAGACCCTTTAACACCATTCATGCTGCAGTACCTCGGCTGCTCCCTGGCTCCCTCCCTCACAGCATATCTCTGCTGTGACAGTAACCCACTTTCCCACCCTTCCTTTTTTCCCCACAAATGCTCAGCTGTCATTCATCCCCTTCTGCACTTCTCATCCCTCTCTTCATTTCTTTCATAGGATAAAAATAAAAGTGAACTATTTGAAAAGCAGAAATGCCACTATCCAAGCCTGATTGCTTCAATGAGGTCACATAACTTCTCTCAGCTACAAATTTGCCTCGACCCAGCCACACCAAATGTACACTTTACTTAACAGAGTGGGTTCCCAGGTCTTTATGGAGGCTACCTCTGTGGCCACGATGCAATAAGGTAAGGATGACTGACACTGGTCCTTGACTCTTTTTTTTCTCTGAATATTCTGTCTATTTTGCCCACAATAACCAGAAGGGAAGTACTGAAGATGACAGTATTACTACAGTTCTTTTAACAGATGCTATTTAATTTGTTGCAGTCAGAAACCTCCAAGATAGTAATAGCTCTCTGTTGAGAAGGAATTCCATAGAACAGCAAGTAGGCAAGTTTTTGCACATTATGCCATGTTTCAGGATGTATTTAATTATAGGCCCACAAAACCTGTGACTAAGATTCTATTTGACCTCTCCAAGATCTCTCAGAGACACATTTCTATTTCTGAATTGTGAAGGATGTGTGTTAAAAGTCAAGATGTTAGCAAGAAAAGCCAAGTGGGAATTACTGATTAATTTACCTACTGAACTCCTTACTCTGATTAGCATGCAGTATCAGCTGAAAAAGCCCAAATATCACTTACCTTGGAAACAACAAACAGTTTTAGAGCAACTTTTTATTCCATAATCATTACTGAACTGTTGAAATACTGCTTTTCACAACAACGTACAATTAAGTGAGAGAACTGAGTCTAAGTGGCTTGAACTGCTTCATTAGCAGTACATATTCAGTACTAAGAGCTCAGTCCAATTTTGTTTCTCTCTAGAAAATGTCTTCCAAGGCTCCTTATGCTCTGGGGTAATTTTGCTTAGCCTTCCAACAGCACTTTTAGACAGTCTCAGTTCCCTGTACATTTGACCTCTGTACTGTGGCAAGTCTTAAGGAAAAAGGTATCTAGTTCTCTACCAGATTGATTCCCAGTTCCCAAGTGCCTCCAGAGAACAAGCCATTCCCTGTGAAAGCAGGTGTGAAGCAACGAGGCTGTGACACTGCCATGGACAGACAGACCTTTGATGCTGCTGCGACAGCGGATTTGCGGTGTGATGTGATAATGATCTTTCCTGCAAATTCAGCTCACACCTTAATACTGCTCCTGGGAATTTAACTGCCTTAAGAGTCTGCCTTACTCAGCCAAAGTATAATCTCCAGTTAAAGGACTTCTTCAAGCACAAAACATTGGCTTAACTCTTCCCTCCTTGACTTTAGGTAGAGGATTCCATAACTTCAGGGTGACAGATCAATACTGAAAGCTTTGAAAAATTCCACAGCAAGTTTACCACCTTCTCTGCCTTCCTTTCCTTTGCACTGGCCTTTTAAGAAAGAGAAAATAAACCAGAGAAAAAGCAAGCTGCTGATTTACTTCCCAGTCCAGAGTCCCTCACTCGGTCACCCTGCCAATACCCATTTACCAGTGCCAGCAGTAGTGTGTGAAACAAGCTGCTCCTTCTGCTGCATTCAGGATTTCTGCCACAGCTTCTGTGCCCTCTGTGCCCTCAAAAGGACTTTGAAAAAAGACCAATCTGCTATTAAATGCTTGGTTCAAAAAAAGCCTTTGAATAAACACAAAAGCCACAGTCCCTCACCATTTTTCTGCTCCCAGCCTTTCCACGTTACACGTGGAAAAGGGAGACTGTGTTACTGTGCAAGGTAATCCCTGGGAAGGTGGCATTGACAGTGACCCTTTAATTTCTGTTCATAAAACCTACAAGTGTTGCTAGGTCAGGAGTAACACTGTTATCCAGTATGGGAGAAGATGGAAGATGGTCAAGTAAAAGATAAAGTAAAATGAAGCACTGCCCTTCCTAAAGTGTAAAAACTGGCCTTCTAAGAATCAATGGAGAGAGCTGCCTTATAAATCTCCTCCTTCAGTTGTCTATTCGGTTCCTAAGTTGCAGATGTCAGCAGCACTGATGAAGGAGATTAAATGGGTTTAGAGTGACTTTGTGGAACAAATGTAATAGATTCCGAAGATTGCTGCTTAGGGCCTCGCGCGCTGGAGTCGCTGCATACCAAACAGCACACTGGGAACAACTGCTGTGATCTGCACTTTGTATTTCCCCAAGTTTGCTTCCCAGAAGGCCAGGACGGTCTCCTGCTCTCCACAAGTACAGAATTCACAATTGGCTATATTATCATTTATTTTCTTTCCATGTATTTCTCCTTTCTGTATATAAACAAAAACGGAAAAAGCTCTCAGTTCAAATGTGCTGCCCCCCTCCTTTCCCCTTCCCACATCCCCATCCCAAAAACACATATCACATTTTCCCCATGCTAAATAAATGAGGACTGTAATTGGGAGATAAGAATTTAAGGTATTCTTTTACCAAAAAAATTATCAACAGCAACATTACCAGGATTCAATTTGTTTGATTCAGCACCTATATCACTGACAGAAGTCACATTTGCTTTGTTGATGCAGCATCAAAGAGAAGAAAGATCACAGCAAGCCTTCAGCTTCTAAAACACCAAGCTTGGAAGAGCGTTCAGCGAAGCCTCACTCTAGCCTGTCTGGATGCGACACGCACATATCGGCGTGGTACCAGGAGGTGTCAGCGGGCACAGGACTGCCCAGTGTCTCGGTTTGGACAGGTGTTTACCAAGAAAGGCAGGAGCCCCCCTTGGAACGAGAAATGTAAACCCCCTTCCCTCCGAATTATTATAATTTTGAAATTAAGGGGCTCTCAGGCAAAGATATGAGAATAGGAATAGCAGTTCTTTACTAGGGTATCTAATGAGGCACAAACAACAACAATTTTGGTATTAACAACAAAACAAAACCACAAAAAC
>VWPU01014954.1:23374-364000 GCA_013398955.1 Callaeas wilsoni
CCCGCCGCCCCCCCTCCCCCCCGCCGCGGGGGGGGGGGGGGTCCCGGCCCCCCCCCCCCCCCCCCCCCAGGCTGGGCACTCCCAGGTAACGAGAGAGAGGCCACCGGCCTTCTCCGCTGAGCTGATAACCCCCTTTGTCTGTGAAGTATCCAGTCATGATGGGCCGTCAGCCACACCTATGGGGAAAATTCCTCAAGAAAGAGAAAAAAACCCAACGAAACAAAAGAAGAACCCAAACCCCTACACCCAGGTACACAACCACAGCCACCCGCTGGCTGAACCCAAACTGAGGCACCCACGAGCCAGGCTCAGTCTCCCAGGTGTGCTCCTGCAAGGACAATACTTGATGTGCTGCAGTTCGGGGCTGAAAGACAACAGGAGCAAACCCAGCTCAGCTCAGCTCCCAACCTCCTGTCCAGAGCACTATGCACAACGTGGGAGATGTCATCTCCACACCATGACCAGCAGGAGGGCCTCTGGGAAGTTCTCAGCCTCTGGTTCTCTGGAGAACCCTTTGCCGTTGGTGGATTTAGGGAACTTGTTTCTGTGGCTATCTGGCCACCAGACAACTGAGGATCTGAAATAGAAAGGACCCAAACCCTTTACCCTAACAGGCAGAATCACCTATTCATAGGGAACATGTCCTAGAATTGTATTCATTTTTCCTAAACAGTGCAGGCTGTGTAAAGATTCCGCTCAAAATACGCACACTGTGCTTTCTACATAAATGAACCACGAGATTAGCACTGGTTTATGAATTCTGAATGTAACAAATGGATGGACTTGTCCATCCAACTCCTAATTGCTCCTAAGAATTCTGTGTAAGCACCAAAGGTCTGAACCAGGCAATCAAAGATGTTTTTTATTTATTCACTTACAGCAGATTCACAGAAAGTTACCAACTCTAAACCCCGCCCCTCAAAAAATCTCAAACCAGTGCCCTCCCCCCTAAAAAACCAAACCCCTTAAAGAAACAAACAAAACCACAAAAATATCTTATCTTCACCACTTGGAACTGTTAGCTCTGTGTTACAACCTTACCTGAAGTGAGAAGGCAACTACTTCTAAGACAGTGATTTCAGAACTGGGTATGCCTATGCACCCACACCCCCCACCACACTCCTCCCCAGACTCATGCTCTTGCCAGGAAATGTGAGTGAGAAACCCAGGACTCAGGCTACAGTTGGCATTCTTCCCCTTATAACTTACTCGATTAAGCTTGAAAAAATCCAAGGAGCTCTAGTAGCAGAGGGCTGTGCCAGATCCTACCTCCCTGCCCTCCGAGAAAAACAACAAAGCCTCAGCTCCTGGCCTCGGCCATGCCAATCCCTCCTCCCTCTGTGAAGTTACGGACAGGAGGACAGATGGCCAACTCAAATGCGCGTTTCTGTGCTTCCTTTCAAATCGCTCTGGCACGACCAGATGGCATTCTGTGTCTGCCTGGTGTAAATTAGAACTTACAAGTGGCTACAGCACTGCCAAGAGCAATCAATTCCACATCCTTTCAGGCACGCTCTTTTCCAAGGCTGCGATGTCCCTTTCCATGATGATGGATGTCTGATTGAAATCTACCAGAGAGGAAAAAATCCCATGGAAAACATCACTACGGAAATAACCAAAGTGAGGGAATGAGAACAGTGGTGTAGTCACATGGAATGCTGATAAGGCATTGGCAAGGAAAGAAAAAGAATAATTTAAGTGTTTGTCACTGTGAATGTAGATTTGTGACCATGGAGTTTGGATCTTCGTCTATCAGTGGTCTCTTCATACCACGCAACTCACCAACAATTTCAGTAATTGTTACTAAAATCTCAGAACTGTTATAGAGTCTGACAGAAAGCCCTAAATCTAAACCTTATCTTGAGATAACAGTTGTTCCTCACTGGATTTTCCTTCTGCCTCTTACCCTAAGATGTGTTTCTATTTCTCCCTTCACTGATGTGAATTTTCCTTAATCACTTGCAATCCTGTATCACATGGTTTTAACCACAGAGAAAAACAGCAATAAAATATTGAGGTTTTATTTGTCTTGGTTGAGGGATTTAGCATCTGTGAAAGTAACACCAGTAATTCTTATTAATTTTTCCCATGTAATTCTCTAATTTTGACAGCTAACTCTTAATAACAGCAATCTTATTATACTAATCACCAGTCTCCCTGGAAGATCTCATCACTGCCAACAAAATCCTATTGTGTCTTATAAACTTCGGCAAATCCGCCAGGAGCGTTCTGGGAAGATCAATCTGTTTCTTCCTTGTGAACAATGGAACCAAAATCACCTACAGGGAGGACAGCTTCTCACTTCCCGTTTCCTCTGCTGTCCTTCCCATTTCTGACATGCTCCTTCTGAGCCCACAAAGTTTTCCAAGCCGCACGGCTGCACGAGTGTGCGCGCACCGAGAATACCAACAGGGCTCCCGGCGCTCCAGAGCCGTGCGCTGCACTGCGAGTTTGACAAGGAGAGACAGTGCAGCAACAGCAGCTGTAATGAGCTGGGAGCTTTCGTCTCCTTTGTCCTCTGCTTCTTTTTATTAGCTCATCCCTCCTTCTGCTACTGACTTTTCTATATAACTGGCATCATGGATGCTATCGCTTCTCTTCTACTCTGCTCCCAGTTTATTTGATTTTGCTTGTTTTCCTTACTTACAAATTACCGCCCTAGGGGAAAGAAATCTTTTGAACCTTTGAGCCAGTCTGATCTATTTCGGTGCAGTGGTTGTTCATTTATTAAATCAAGTTCTCTCCTTGCTGTGACTGCTCCTTCCGAGTTCTCCATTTCCACAAAGCTATTGTTTACTGCTGTGAATAATATCCAATGTTACCACAGCTGGTAGCAGGACTGGATCAAACAGCTGACAAGCCTGTACACTGAAGTGCTGGTAAGCTGGAAGCCCAATTCAGTAACACAATGGAAGGCACAGAGTAGGATATGGACTGGAGAATGGGAGCTCTTGACAGGAAAAGGCACTACAGGTTATCTTTCATGTACAGAGGTAGGAAAAATCCAAAGTGTGGCAGCTTCCTTAGATGAGTAAATCTCAAACACTGTTTCACATGAGGGCTCTCTAATCCACCCCTGAGGTAACCTAACTCTCATCTCACTTCCCACCCTAAGGGTTGGGAGCAGCCCTTTCTCTGCCTCTCCAGAAACCACAGCACCAATGGCCTAGAGCCCAAGGGTTTTCACCTTTGACAGCTTGTCAGTTACCATTTTTTTCATTCTGGATCTAACTTTTCTGCTGATTTCATTTCTTGTCAGTTTGTTTCTGCTTTCATCAATGAATTTAAACAAAACAGACTAACCTCAGTCAAAGCAATATAAAAAGTAAACACAAAGTCATGAGATTTGAAGAGGAATCTCATGAAAATTTATTTCCATCCTTTAAGCTTTAAAAATTTATTCTCTCTCACACAACCAAAAGTATTTTCTAGCACAATTAATGTAACAGAATTAAGAGTTCTCTACACAACAAAAACCTGTTGATCAAGAGTTCAAAGACTTCTAAGGAACAACAGCGTGCAGGACATGACATACACCCATTATTATCTAAAATTAAGAAAACATGAACCAAAAGCCAAAATAAAAATGAAGAGAGTTATTAATTAATCTGATTCTGTCCAAGTTCTGTGAACTGCAGCAAATCTCAACAGTATGGGCAGAAATGCACTGGCAGGCTGCTAATTTTTCCAGGCATCAGAGGAACACTAAGGAACAGAAGTTTTAATTATAAAAGCAAACAAATTAAAACCCTGTGGACATTTGACAAACACAGGGGCATCACTATTCCCTAATGTGTGCCACGTAAGAGATGAAGACAGCCCTCGAGAACTCAGCTTTAGAGGTGCAGCATGAATTTTCCTATTGATGCTGCTAACTGTGCATCCCTGAGATCCATTTCTATCCCTGCAGGAGTCAGCAGAACACAGTTCAGTTTACTTATTTAGCTTTTTAAGACACTGAATGTACTTGCCGGCCTCCACAGAAATATGCCACATTGAATTTTAGTGCCTTGCACTTTTCTATACACATACAGCAACACATTTTAATGTACCCCCTCTCCTCCCTCCCTACCAACATCTGTCCATAAACCTGCAACCCAACGGCAACCAAGAGCCTCAGGAACTGAAAGCTCGTGACAAGTCAAGGTAGATGATGCTTGTAAATGCTCCAGTGACTCTGAAGAAATGCTCTGTGGACAAGCCCAATGGTAAAACTGTAACAGGCACAGGTGTAATTTTACTACCATTATTTAATTAGCTATAATTATTATAGTGGTATAATTATTATACCAATAATATAATTAGCTTAACTAACATGATCAGCAAACAGCACCACCGAGTAGGACAACACAGACTGGATGTTTGGCCTCCTGGAAAGGCACAGGGGCTGGGAGGGAAGGAGCACAGCTCATGGGACTCCTCCACCACGTGCCATTACTGCAGCTGCTCCTCCACACTGGTGGAGCTGGGAGGCATGTGAGCTCTATGTCTGTACACACCACATTGGCTACGCCCCGCCGGTGGCAAACTCTGTACAGCCGGTGGAGGGGAGGCAGACAGGCAGCGTGATGCACGTTACTGGCTCTGGAAATAAATGTATGGCAGAAATGCCACTTCATTTTGCCTCACTTCTTAAAATGGAAAGAGCAAGAGAAAGGACATGTCTCCCGCCCATCTGCAGCGTGCCACAGTACACTTTATGAAAAGGTTAGCGTGTTATTCTAGAGTCAGAAATAACCAAACTCAATATAATGCTACCAATATTTTGTAGGTGCTCTGTAGGAAAGGGAAGAGAGCTCTACAGGCTGTTGTTTCTCCCAGAAACTGCAAACACTACCTTTTGCACTGGATTGTATTTGAGCTGCTGAAACAGCCCCTAGTCTTGATTCAGGTTTTTCATAAACTGTAATTCAGGCTGGAGTTCAGTGGACACTTTGTCCGGAGGATACAGTCTTGTCTGAAATCCAAAACACTGTAATTCCCTACTAGCTGATATACACTTAGGAGAAAACTGAAAACAGTTTGGGTGTTTCAAACTTCATCTCCTTTTCAAGTGGCACTTGACATTTTCTACATGAAGAATGGAATAAAGCAAATGCTGGAGGACTTGTGTGCTTTCTTAGGCTTGATAAGCACTACTTGAGTTTTGACTACTTGGCCTGGTTTTGGCTGGGATAAAGTTAATTTTCTTCCTAGTAGCCGGTGCAGTGCTGTGTTTTGGATTTAGGATTATGATTAGCCAAACTCCATGTGGTATATACCAATACTGTTTGCCTTTTCTATGCAAAAAAGCTCTAGAGTTCTCACTTCTTTGGATCCGCTGACTAGCTCTCGGTTCACTACCCCAGTCTTAATTTAGAGTAGCTCTACTAAGTTTTCCAAATACTCCAAGTGCCTGCTGCAGTATTTAGACACTACAAATTGTACATACATTTCTCTCCACGAAGTACTCAACTACATTTTGTTTCAAACACTTAATTCTAATTACTGATAAATGTTATGCAGTAAGTTCTTCCCAAATATCCACAGTAAAGAGGCAATAGCATTGCTGTAACCCAAATTGCCTAGGAGTACAAGCGAGGTAAGGCTTTGGTTTAGCACCTGGGAACTTGGGAGCAGGTTGTTCTGGACACTCTCTTTCAAACAGGCAGGAGCAGCAGAATGCCACGAGTATCTTCTGGCTCCACTGAACTCCTTTCTGACTGGTTTTAAGATTAAAGCAGGCTTCAGGCTGGCGTTCTCACCAGGAGGCAAAGTGTAATTCCAAGTGAATAAGGACTTGGTAGGGAATTGCTGTTCTGTTTTAGAAGGTGATCTCGCTTTGTGTTTTGCTGGGAGACTGAAACACTTTGCAAGGACTGCTTTATGGGTACTGTCCAGTTTCAGCACTTTTGAAACCACGGGAAAAAAGCAGGAAAAAAAACGGTTTCTTTTCCACACAGAGAATTTGTGTCTGTATAAGTTGCTCCCCACTATCTGATTTCATATCTGCTATAATTCAGGGGTTCTCTCCTTACTAAGCTATGCTATTAAATGAATATAGTGATCTATCCTAAGCTGGAACCCAAAGGACAGTTCTGATGCCATTCTGAAATCTGACTGAAGCATTATAAACATGGATTAGAGTTGAGGGTTGTGAAAAGTGAATCCGGTACAAGAAATACTTCCTCCTCCCTCTTTTCACTAAAGAGACTCCAAGATGCCAGGGCCTGAACTTAGGTTCAGTGACTTTTAAAATTTCTCTAATATGCTGTGACTTTCAGGAGACTGCTCTCGGAAAAGCCTTTTTATGGCCTGGCTTTCATTTCAGCTCTCTGCATAAAGATGCTATTTAGAAAAGTTTCAAATGTATTTATGTGCAAGAGGCAGTTTCTCCTCTCTGGTTTGTTTTTTTTTTTGGACTGAGTGGGATTGAAGAAGGGCTGTGTTGCTCAGGGCATTCCTCTTCCTTCAGTGCCTCATCCAGACAGACAATGATACGCTGTATTTGTTTTAATACGTCTTTGTGTGCTACACAGAGTAGTTTAATAGGGCTGTTTGTGAAGAATGCTTTGGTCTACATTGCTGCAGGCTAGGAAAACTGTGCTTACAAATTCTAATGGAGAAGGAGACAGAGCTATTTTTGGTTTACATATTGCAAGGTTTCGGATAGGCAGTAATACAGGCGTGTTAGAGCTTTAAATACTGGTGATAGAACCATGGAAATATGTGTGGCTGGGAGCTGTAAGACAAGATTAATTTTATATATATATACACATATATATATATATGCTTCACTATAGTTATATTCAGACATTTTCCCTAATTTTCCTAAATACTCCTTGTCATGCTCCAAGGCGCACCAAAAAATCTAACTGTCCCCTTGGAAGGACCCCCTTTTTGTTTTCCCCGCCATTATGGCACCTGACCTTCTCAAGGAAATCTGTCAACTAAACTGGACTGAGAATGAGAGGGTTATTTCATCTCAAGACGAGAAAATTCAAATCTTTGTCTATGAAATTTCAGTAAGCTTCCTAACTGAAAACATTTCCTTCTTCCTGCTTATCTGTTCTGCTGCCTTTTTGATCTAAAGAAGTAACTAGATTTGTTTGATGTCATTTGTGCTCAGCAAATCTGTGCTGATGATTCTTCACAACCTTATTCTGTTGCTGAGGCACAGAAACCAAACGTTCCCAAATTTACCGTGGTACCTGTCAGAATTACCCAGTTACTTACACCTAGACTTGACTCTTCAGGTCCTCATCCTTAATCTTTGATCTCTGCCAGTCTCGTAGGACCTAAACTGTTCCCTCCAAGTTCTTTACAGTAAATGCTCTGGACTTCAGAGGCAGCTTGGACACACTCTTAAATAATACAAAGATATTCACACAGCTGAAAGTCAGCTTGAGTTAATGTACCCCAAAATACTTGAAACTTATTTTAAAGTCACCATCTTTGTCCTCTATTACTCTACTAATAATTGTTTTATCTAAGTGATAAACTTCAGGGTAACAAACAAGATTAGGCTAACTAGAAATGCCTGTGAGAAGAAAAACCACAAGTCACACACACAGAAGTTTGCTGCATGCAGCTGCCCCAAGAGCATCGACACACTCCATGTGACAAAAACCTGACAGACAAACTACAGGAGGAAGAAACTAAATCATGAGTTGAACAAAAGGATGGCAGAAATGGTGAAAGACAGAATTCCAGATTGCTTCAAAATATTTAGAGTCTACATATATTTCCATAAAAGCACAAATTGTAATTACAACGTACAACGTATGACAATACATTATTCATATATTTTAGGTTTTCACTTGCTATTTTACTCAGTTTATAAAATGTATTCATATATTAAATCAATCACCACTTAATACAGGCCAAGCTGCATAGATTACTAAATACTTTCTCAGCCTTCAGGGGTAATTTGATACAATCACGAATGTTAGCTTTTCATTAGCCTGAAGCTGAAATGTATAATTTGAATACAGCATAATTCTAGACAGAATTTATTTTTTAAAAAAAGAAGGGCTAGGTTTAAAGAAAAATGAAAATGGTACCACTCTGCCTAGAATAAGTTTTCCATGCCTCTTGGAGCTGTTTTTCCCTATTTTGTATTTAGCAAAATGAGAGAAGTTTACAATATGAACAGAGATATTACAGTGTCAGTTGGCTCTTCGAAACAGTTTCACTTTCCTCCACATTTGAAAGGCTTGTTTTTCTTTTAAGAAAAAACCAAACAAGCAAACTCTTGATGTGGCCTTTCAGTGAAAGACAGGTTTAGAGATGGGGCATCTCTTAAAATTTAACAGAAACCAGAGCCAACTCGCATTTGGTGACAAGAAGATTGTACTGACTTCAAAGTGGGAGGTACATCACATGAACCACTATATAATGAAACAGATGGGGACCTAATATTCATCCCAAATTATAGTCTGACTCATGCAGTGATGGAGCAATTTAATAACTATCAATTGGAGCCCAACTGCATTAGGGGCTCCTGCAAACTCTCTCTGGGTGGGATTGATCAAAAGCTCTGTGGACCCTGACTCAGACCCACAATGGCATCCCATGGGAATGTCCTAGTCTGCATGCCCTGTGCCCAGCGACCAGGATGGAAAATGAGACCCTGAAATACCAGGTATCATCGAAGCTGGAAGTGAAACTCAATCTATTTTATGTTGTGTGGTCAAAGTGCTCACATGCTTGGTTTTAAGTCCTGCTGACTTCTAGAAAAACTGAGTAAATACCGTTAAGAAATCAGTATATATAACAATAATACACAGTTCATTAAGTGGCCACAGAAAATGTGTGCCATTGATTGCTGAAGATTCTATGCTTCTTTTTTCAGGGGAAGTTCCAATGTGGGGCCTAGTTTCACTAAACCACTTCTATTCATTGCCTAATAATTACAAAACTAATCACCAAGTTAGTAAAACGCTCTTTCATAAAGGCTTGTAATAATCCAACATATTCTTATGAAGACTGTTAATGTTTTCTTTAGGATAAACATCTTAAATGAATGTCAAAGGACTAATGATGTCTGAACATATCTCAACCTAGTATTTTGTTGCAGGTGATTATATCAAAGACTGGTTTTTCACTTTGAACAGATTTCTGAAAATGTGCCAATGGAAAAATAACTTAGCCTTTAAAAAGCAACATTCTGGCATTCATTCAGTTAGTTTGATAGCTCAGACCCAGATCTACAAGAAGACTAAAATGCTGAAAGGAAACTAAAATGGAATAAGGCATCAATATCCCAGCAGGTAAACCTCCAACCATCAGTCCTCCACAGATCAATGTTTTCAGCAGCCCCTAAGTTTTCTTGCATGCATGACTAAATTTACAGCTTCTGTGCCGTACCTAGAACTGATTCCATCTTCATGGAGCTGAGTAGTCTGATGGAGCATTGAAACAGATGCCCACCCGCTTGTCTTCCTCTAAGTCCAATCAAGCATGCAGATACCCTTGACACCTGCAGAATACACACCCAAATACAAAACGCACAGCCCTTGAGCACTGCCTTCCCACAGTGCATAAAGCATCTGTAGGGGATGCAGAAAAGCCACACCATTCTCTTTAATCCAAAAGCATTGAAATTAGGATGTCTTCACTGATTGCTTCATACACCCAAATGTAAATCGTCTTGGCCTTGGGGAGAGACACTGTCCACACTTCTGCTGCAAGAAAGGCTTTTCTGGGTCTCTGTTTAAATGGACTCTTTAACTGAACCAATATGTGAGAATGCAGGTGAGTTTGACATTGCAGTGCAGTGACTAAGGTGGGTAACCCAACAGAGAGATCTGAACCAGAGCTCAGCTTGGCCCTGCTCCTAAGAACTGACAGCACATTTCATACTCACCAGTTATTGTATGAAATGCACCCAGCTGTGAATTCTGGTCTGACAGCAGAATTCTGGGCTCCTTTTGCCACTATAGAGTTATTAACCCCTGGAGAAGGAAAGGACTAATATATGTCCTTCTTAGCCTATTCCTTTTATGTTAAGGAAAGGCTCTACAGCCACTGAGCTGGCCTCCTGTGATCCTCCTGCCCAGTACAGGATTACAGCTGCTGGGAGGGCCAAAGGAAGCACAAGTTAAAGATGCCTTTTGGGGTTTCCAGCCATTGCCACGGTGTGGTCTTTTTACAGTCTTGCCATGTTTTGCAAAGGCCTTTGTCCACTTGTGTCTTCACAGGAGGAACAGACAATGTCAGATATATAATATTCTACAATGCACTTCTATAGATGAATGAATGACTTCAATAATTTCCTACTATCATGACAGTTCAGTTCTAAATACCAGCTAATCACAGTTCAGATTTTCTGACAGGATTTTATTGGATAAAGGTAGTTGTTTATTATTCCCCTTCATCTTAAAAAAAAACAAAAAAAGACACAATTTCTCTGGGGAACGGTCTCTTATCTCCATCTGAAGTCAATAGCAAGATTTCCATTTACTTCAATGAGACCATAAATTTCTCCAAGAACTCTAGGAGGTACCACGCTGAAGCATGCTACTCCAAGTATACTTAGAAGGAGCACGTGAAAAATAAAATACAAAGGTATATTTTTAATGTGGAAAGATATAAATGGAATGCCCTATAAAATCTGCAGCAGTATTTTCTCATGGAGCTACTTAAAAAAATCCTAACAGACAACACTGATGTCATGTCCAATCCTACTGATAGCAATGACTCCTTCCGAAGGGAAAAGGAAAAATTGGTTGCCAAAGTCTATGTTTAAGCACAAAACTATCAATGAGTTATAACTTTCTCTTATCTGGGAACAAAACAAAGTAAAACCTTTCCTTGTAACGGACACAATGCTGAAAAAACATTCCTCACAGCAAACCAGCAAAGTGCGGACATTCTGGATCAAACCCTTTCGTGACATGCCATCCCATTTGAATCACAAAGCGTAAAAACTGTGAGTCTTCAAATCTGTCCAAACACCTCCAGCAGGTGCCACGCTGTGTCATAATTAGTCATCCATTGTGCTTCTCACAATGCCAAACACTTCAGGCACACAGAGTTACTACCTGACTTAAAAACAAAGAACACAGCCTCATGCTGAAAGACAAGTTGACTAAAGCAACTATAAAACACTGAAAAATAAAATAGCTGTGTAAAATTCTCACAAATGAAAACAGGATCTGCTGAGATGTCTCCTCACTATTTATCACTGCTGTTGGAATGTCTTAAAATGAGCCATTAAAACCAAGCTGGCATTGGAATTGTAATGAATTGCACAGACTAGACTCAAAACACTCCTAAACAATTGCTCATGCAGCAAACTCTTGTGACCACTAAAATATTCTCACGACGGAGGAGTTCTGTCTTGGAGTGAGGAACAAGTTTAAAACATAAAAAAATATAGATTAGGGAGGTAGGAAGAAAGCAAACTGCTTTCCCAATTATCTCTGTCAAGGCTAGTTACTGCAAAAAAGGCTCTTCTTAAATATAGAAAGCATGTGGGAAGTAGGAAAGTGTAAGGTTTTAGTAAGTCTGAAGGTTGCATAATTGAATTTGATAAACTGACATTTTCCTAGGAAGTTTTAAGATTTCTGAAGATAAATACATAATAAAAATAAACCTAGTTCAGCAGCTTTTGCTCTACAAAATTATATGCCTTCACTTCAGAAAGAAAAAAATATTCATTTCTTCTCCCTTTCAGAGTACAGTCAGTACTCCCTTTCCTGCTTACACTCTTCCCCAATACTTTCAAAAGTTATGTGAGAAATACAAGGCAGTATTAGAATATGGAAAATACCTCTTCATGTAATTTACAGTTCAGACAACAGAAATTAAATGTAGTGACTGGAGAATGGGGGACGGCTTCAAAGCTGCCTCAGAGAGGCAAGTGTTAGATTAGATATTAGGAAGAAATTGTTCCCTGTGAGGCCCTGGCACAGGCTGCCCACAGAAGCCGTGGCTGCCCCATCCCTGGAAGCGGCCAAGGCCAGGCTGGACGGGGCTCTGACCAACCTGGTCCAGAGCACGGTGTCCCGGCCCATGGCTGGGAGTAGAAGGAGATGATCTTCAAAGTCCCTTCCAAACCAAACTGTTCTAAGAAGTCACATGAATTTCATAAATCTGGTGTGACTCCATGGAGTTACACCAGAAACGTGTTTTTCTACAAGCTTCAGCTCTACCCCATCAAGAAGGAATAGTAGAGACAAATACTATACACCAAGAAAGCAAAGGACACTCTCTGCAGTACCTGGATAGCTTCACAATCATCTCCCCCCTTTCTGACTCTTTAAAGCAGGACAGTACCCCATTTCCATAGCAAAAGTCCTGAGAACTTCCCATTTTTTCAGATCAGTTTCCATCACTTCAGGTTAATTTTCTTAAAAATCTTGAATACAATGATGTATTACTAATTCTTGTCTCCTAGGTATCTGCTGGTAAAAGCAGAAACGGACTTAGGTCTATGTTTGTCTATTCTTCGTTGTCATTGCTGCCACCCTGAACAATCCTGGATGCCAACTTCTAAGGAAATTCCTGGATCAGAGCCAGGACTGTGCATAGCCATTTCTGTTGCCAACATTTTGGTCCTAAAGGGGCAAAGAAAGCCCCAGTCCTGTAATCTGGGTACTCCTAAACTGCAGCCCAGGTCTCTCATCTGGCCAAGCCCTGAGGGTAGCTCAGTTGCCCCCTCACCCCAGAGGCTCATCAGAGCAAAGTCAGATTCTTTTTTTTACTTTTATTTTTTCACTTTTTTTTTCCAGGCAGCAGTCTGGACACAAACACAAAGTTTCTATCAAATATCACTTTTCCAGTGAAAGCACAAGCCTGTACAGAGGAAATTATGATGAGTAGCCAGAAACTGAAAAGTATTAATTTGAAAGTAAAAAACCCCATACTTTTCTGTATTACAAATGCAGATGAGCTTTTCAAATCAGCACAGAAGCTTTAAATTCCAAAGATGAAATTTCAAAAGGCGTTTGTTGGGAAATGAGCACTAAACCTCAGAACCTCAATTAGCGTTTAGTCACGCAACTCCCTATGAAGCCAACAGAAATCCTACCCTGAAAGCGGTTTTTATTTCTCACCTCAACAGAAATAGTCTATTCACAATGACACAGATTGAATAATTAGTCAAAGCTACAGAATTTAGAACTGTTGGCTCTCATGGACGGGTTACATCACATACTTGGTCTGTAGGCTGCCTTAGGCAACATGCAAAACTTTTTCTCCACTCTGAATAACTAAGCAGTGCAGTATCTGGAAAAAAATCTGACCTTCCCAGTGGTGTACCTCAGAACTAACGTGCTCATGAACGGAGAATTTGAGGCTGTCCTCTATAATTTCAGTTCACAAAATGGGATGTGAAATCATGACTGAGTACACTAGCACCAAGAGTCACAGGTAAAACTCAGGTGAATTTTTTCAAAGAACAAGTGACGCCAAGGAAAACACTGCAAACACGGTACCCACTTGTCAGTAAGTCACAGACAAGGACAATGAAGCCCAGTGTTTGGCCAGTTAAGCACTGGGGTCTTGAAGACACAGTCCAGGACTTTGAAGTTGCCCAAACCATCACTTGGCACAAGTGTGAACAACAGCAAGAATTGCAGTCATGTGCAGCTCCCTTCCTCATCTAAACAAAGTCTCATCAGATCTCCCACACCAATATTTTTATGTCTGGCTTATTCATTCACCAGCACATCAAAGCATGCAGGAGCCATCCCACCTGCATTTAGCCACCTGTGCCTACCTCAGCCACTTATTTGTGTCTCCTTAGGTCTGTAGTGGTTAGAGATGGTCATGGGGCAGTTCAAATCCTCACTGACTGTAAAAAGAGCTAGAACTGCACAGCTTTTACCTCTAGTCAAATGGTCAAGTTAGCAGACATAAGTGCTTACAGTTAAGCAAAATCAGGCTGACAATTCTAAGGAATGTTCCACCTTGACAGAGCATCTGAGCTACAGTGATATAAATGAAATCCATTTCAGTTTGATAGATCAAGCCCATACTTTTTCACTGGTAGAGCTAAAGAACAAAGCTACTCTTTTCTACTCATAAATGCATCTGACCTCTAGAAACGATTACCTATTGTACAGAAACAGCTGTATGTGTGACTTCTCTATGTTTGATATCTTAGAGAAGCATATTTGCACCTAAGGAAAGAAGGAAGGATGGAAGCAGCTTTGCAGTGTCTCTAGCAGTCTCCCTACTTAGCTGCCAGCATTCCTCGGTTATGTTCCCTGCTTTATCTTCGGGCAAAATCAAACTCGCATTAATAAGCCACAACAATCATAGCTGCAAACCCTTACGGACTGTTACAGGTCAACTACAGAGATGGGAGTGTTTTGTAGTGCTAATGAAGGTCTTCGGGAGGTTACATTCCTTGAAGGCAAGCTTCCATTTCTTTCCCAACTTTCCTGAGCAAGAAACGAAACAAGAATCAACTCCTCATAATGGGCCTAGAATCAGACTTTAATCTCCCTTATTACCCACGTAACTGTATTGAGTATTGAGTAACTGCGCTGATACAAATGCAGTTACTTCAGAGTCACAACACAGTATTAGACTCCAGCCTCTCTCTCAAGGGAGAAAAGAGGAGAAAAAAAGAAAAAAAACTAACCATATAGCTGTGTATTTTCACAACCATGACTCAGTTTGTCTAGCATGTTTTAATTGGAAAAATAGGCAGTGCATAGCACAATTTCTGACATCAACTGGCACTGCTCAGTTTGTCCCCAAAACTGAGCAGAGTCGGAAATCTTTCCTTCTTCTTCTCTCCTCCAACAAGAATGTGTTGGCTCAGTAAAGATTTTAGCACCTCTGCTCTCTGAAGAGATTCGAGTACTAATTCCTGTTACACAGCTGGTGTCAAGAAGGGTAGTTAAGCAAAGCATCTCATGAGTCCATGTTTCTCACACCATACACACACTGTATTAAAGACATTTTCCTAATGCCTCTCTCAAGTCATGCTGGCACTCTCAAGAAGATAAGAGGGAATCTCCCAGGGTGACACAACTATTCTTTATCTTTTACTTGGCAAAGTTGAAGTTGTCAACTTGGAACTTTTGATTTCTCCTATTTGCAGGCTACAGAACACACACGAAGCAGCCCATGTCTCCCTCTGTATCTCCTAAAAACCTGGCAGCCACAAGTGTAGGATATCTGCCTGTAGTTCTCCCACTTCTCATATGACTGAGATACCACAGTGAGAACCCAGGATGTTGCTGAACAGACCCAGTGTAACTGCACTGAAGCAGAAGCAGCCTATGTCTCCCTTTGTATCTCCTAAAAACCTGGCAGCCACAAGTGTAGGATATCAGCCCCTAGTTCTCCCACTTCTCCTGTGATTGAGATACCACAGTGAGGACCAGGGATGGTGCTGAACAGACCCCAATGTAACTGCACTGCAGGAGGGAGCTATGGCTGCTTTTGTATTTCTGGAGGTGACTGTTCACTACTTGCATGTTGCTGTACAGAACTCATATTGCTGAGGGTGATTGCAGAGGAAGTTACCTAGTGGCCGTACCCAGCAGTAAAAAACACTCGGCAGGAGTGAGTCACTTAACCAACCTCAGCACCGGGTACATGAGGGTAAGGGGCAAAGAAAGACAGAAAGGCTCGAACTAAAGCTTAAAAGGAAAAATTTAACACCAAATGACTTGTATGGCAGAATTACAAGCAACTACAAGTATCTTTTAGGCAGAAAAGTCTCTAGATTTTAGCTCAGGGTTTTGGGGTTTTTTTTCAGTAAAAGGAAATACACTACAAACCCTGCCCACAATGTCTGCACAGGGAGACAAAGGCTACATCAGAGTTATTATCTCCATTTAATGTTTTCTTAATTGCTCTCTTTCTAGCAATTTACCCAGACCTCAGTAGTTGGAAAGCCTGAGCAAAGACCTGGACAAACTGTCTGGAGACAAGTCTTAAGAGATGAAGAGTGGTCCAAATGACAGTCAGAACTTTGCCATCAGAGCTGGATTTCCATTTTCGAGGTTGTTTTACACATTAGATGATGCATCATCCACTGAATCAATGTCTCAAATATCTCTGAAATGTTAGAGACTTAACAACAAATTCTTCTTTAAGAAGCACATCATCTGAAGCTGAAAAACCTCAGAGGTTGTGCAGTAAACTATTACCATATGGGATATGAGGCAGAAAATACTTATTCTCATTTTATTTTAGGAGAGAATACAGTCAGAAATACGAAGTATTATTTCTTATGCTACTGGCAAAAAACCAAAATAAATAAAAAAGCAAAACAAAATTCAGGTTCTGTTGTACTTGAACTACACTAAGAGTGAACAGATACCTTTTTCTGCCAGGTTAAAAAAAATAACACCCCTATGTCATACAAAGCTAGCACTAGAAAACAATGAGAAGTTCTTTGAGTGTGTTAAGAAAACAACACACATCAGAAGCTCTTCAGTGATTAACTGAACTCCAACAGAGATATAGTCTAGCAAATACATTTACTGTGGAGTTATTTACCTGAGCAGCTTCTTGTGTGAGCTTTGTGCGTTTCTACTCACGCCTATCTCTCTATTCCACAGTGGTCTAACTAAACGGAAAAAAAACCAAAAACCAAAAACAAATGAAGAACTGTTTCCTGTGCAGACTCAACTTATCCTCAAATCAGTGTGAACCAAGTTATAGCAAAGGTAGATTTGGATCTCTAGTGTTCCTCAAGGAAGAACACCATTTTTAAAAAGCCGGGATTGACCTGGAAGTCCTTCGGGACAAGTGGAAAGAATGAAGCTTCCCAATGCCCAATCTTAAAGAGCACCTTGATAACTAAAATGTTAAACCCTCTTTGTTATCATCAGCTATCCCTTCTTTATTGGGATACAACCAGTGACAGCGGAGTCCCACCGACAGAGGTCCATCCTCACATGGCAGCCAGCAGCACTGGAGGTGGATGCTGTCCTTTGCCTGGATTCTGCCATTTCTCTAACCAAACCCTGCAAGTCACCCCCACGAGATCCTTTACCAAGTCCTTTTGAGATGTGAGAACAGCAAGTTTCAAATCTATTCTATCTGCAAAGGTATGAAACCACAGGGAAAGAATACCTTTTTCCTGTTCATGTGTTTTCTAAGCATTTGGTACAGAATCTCTTTCAAAATTATTTGAGAACAACTCAGAGCAGTTCACAAATAGAACAAAACTTTAAACTTCCAAAGCTCTCTTTTTCCTGCTGTGAGGCTATCAGAAGGCAGATCTCTCCTGGAGCTTACAGGCCCAGCTCCCATCCCAGCTCGGTCACCTGCTGATAAGGCTACAAGGAACTCTGATCCTTCTTTTTTCTAACTACAAAAATCCAAAGCATTAAAATCCCAAGCACAGTGAAACCCATAGAGGTATTCCAAGGAAGCAATAACTGCAGGAGTTATTGAACTTGCACAGAGATATTGTCTCTCCACCTCGTCTTCCCTTCCCTGCTCTTCTATACATATTCCAGGTAGTAAATGCTTCCTGGAATATATAAAGGGTTAAATTAAAAAAGAGAGGAAAAAGGAACTAAAAAACTCCTCACCTTTCCAAAAATCATGACAGGGAGTTGAAATGAGAAAACCTGTCAGGGCCAGATGTCAATATTGTTAATGCAGTTACACTTACTACCATCAGAACTGTTGTTTGTAGCACTTGGATTCTTGGCACAGTTTACATTCACACAGCTTCTCTTTCAGCTGGAAAAAGCGGTTCAGATGGCAATGCTTAAAAGGTTTTTGGATTCTTATCTCCTTATGTCTTCCCCATACTTCCAATTCCAAGGCGTGTGTGAGGGATTTCAGTTAGCTTTATTGCAGCCCTGAGCAAAATGTGAATTGGAGCCCGGCAGCGATGGTTAACCGGCAGCTGCTGCTCGCTGCTGCCACCGCATGGGAGCGGCCGCAGCCCGAACACGCAGCAAAACGCACGGGCATCTTCTTACCTTCCCAATTTTACACGTGTTCATTGGTTTGGAAAGCTGGGTTTCTCTGCCCACATGTAAGCAAAGTTCTAAAAAATTTATTAAAAATAAAGGCATATAAAGATGAAATGAAGTGTCAATGAATTTTCCACTTTTTTCTTCCCACAGAAGTTTTATGTTTGGCAAGCACGAAGACAAATCGTTGAAAACAACTAAATACCCACAAAATATCTTGTAGTAGCCCTGAGAATGAAGCTTGCTGTTGGTTTCCATATCTCTGATAATATTAAGGGAATCGTCTGGGGAGAGGGCTCAGCACATGGCAGGAAACTGTAACATGGAAAATGGAAATTCAGTGAGGGAGACCATTCAATACCAAAATAAGAGAAAGAGACAGCTCCTGGCATGGCAGCATGCCAGGATTTGAATATTGCTTACTTAAATAAATGTTTCTTTAAGAAATCAAAAAGCTTGAATATTTTCAGAAGAAAGCAAAGCTTTTCTGCAAATTCCTTTTCAGTTTTCACCCTAGATTCTAAACCTGAACTTTGTGAGGTCCAGCCTAGACCTCCATAGAAAAGTAAAATAAGCACTTGCAAAATAAAATGGAAAACACAAGGATATAATGTGGATATTAGAAGATAAAAATCGATGAATACAAAGAATAATTTTTACTTTAAACTACAGCCCAGCCAAAATTTTAGGAAGCAGCAAAATTTTCTCCATTCTGAAAACCCAGCTGACGCCACAAGATCCAAATGTAAAGATATACTGATCAGTTCACACAGGCAGGGAAACACACATGGAAAAGAAGAAAAGGAGAAGAACCCAAAGACAGAGTAAGCAGCAAAGGAAGTGACTGAATAACAATCTTTGGTGGTTTTCCTTCAGAAAAGAAGGCTGCAAAGTCACAGTAGGGGGAATCTAATTAACAGCCTGAAATGCGTTGGCAAGATCACCAATGCATTTGAGCAGAGACAAGGACAAGGTCTGAGAAATATTTGAATTAAGTAAAACAAGATCTTAAAAATGACCTGGACACAAGCAGACAGCCCTAGGAAGACAAGCAGAATACAAGTGTGGTCCTTCACACCAGGGAGCCCATTTGCTGCTACACTCTAGGTCAGCTGCAGCTACGGACAGGCACAAATTATCGCCTTGTTAAGAATTAATATTTAAGCTTTAGTTCTAAGTGCACAGAATGGGCACTGTTGCTCAGCAGATGCCACGGATGCTATAGACTCCACAGTGAGAAAAACGGTGCCGTATCTGAGGCTCCTTGACATTTTCTGCAGGCAGGATTTTGAGAAATGCCCAGTTCCCGCACAGGATCGACTCGAGGCCGACTGCACGGGCTCACACTTTGGGCTTGCCAGTGCAGTTTGCTGAGGTGCACAGTCCCATCGCACCACTGATGTCATCTCTACATGCAAACAAGAACTGCTTTCTTCCAGAACAGAAAATTCAGGATCAGCAATTCCAGCATTACTGTAAAACAGAACTGCACAAAACAGATCACAGCTCCACAGAAGAATTAATCACTTGCTCTTCAATTTGTGACTGTCAGGTAAAGCTAGCTGGTAAATAGGTAATTATTTTCATATTACTGCCTTGAAGACATTGATTATTGTCACTTATTAAGTTGTTTTGCTACTCCTTTTGCTCTTCCTTGTAGATGATGAACAGCTCTAGAGCTTACTGTAAGCCAGGCTCCCCAGGCTGCACCATCTCAGCAGCTGCTGCTGCCAGATCCACGTCCTGGCACCATTACAACATGACCGTGGCATGATTTTTGGGTTCCTGCAGTATAACCTCCCTCTGATTTAGTGACTCAGGCTGGCAGCTCATATGTTCAGCTTTCTCTATGAGCTGAGGTGCAATTGCGCAACAGATAAAGTCCCCTTGAATGCAAATATCATCTCTTTATGATGCTATGTATGTGTTCATTAGAACTCTTGGTGTCTGGAATGTTTTACGCGTGTTATGTCTCCAGGTTCTCAAAGAGAAGTGATAAAGTCATAAAAATTCTGCTATTTGCCTCCTTCTTCTCACCTTTCATTTTCTATTTACATGAGGTTGCACTAATGCTGTCAATTATCCAAGCATCATTCGGTTTTGGGAAGATGTACTTTTCCTACCTACTGCTTAGATAAGAGAAATGCTCTGAACTGTATAATTTCAATTCTTTACAGCATGCGTGCAAAGAGAGAGGTTATTGCTGAATTTTAGGACAGTCCTAATTTTATTTATGACTTCAGTATTGCTTTTCATTTTCTTTTTTAGTGATAATGACTTGCTGTCTTTGATATGAATTTTCAAGGTCCTTTGTGAATTCTTCCTTGCTATGGTCTCTTGGACAGATTTAAAAAAAACAAATTTCTCAATGCTTTACAAATAAAGCTACCAATTACAGTCTCATACAAGTTTGGATGAAAAGAACTTATTTCAACTAATTCACAGGGAATATAAGCACTGGACAAAATATAATGAAGCTGGGCTTTTTCAGTTGTAGAAATTTCCTTCCTGGTGACATCCTGCTGTGATACACAGTCACCTAGGTGAGCGAAGAGCTCTGACTAGAGACCAGCACTGATTCAATCACTCCTACCACACCAAGAGGCACCAATGAATACAAAACTGCCAGAATTATTTCACCGGAAAGACCCTACCAATGCATTTGATACAATTTGCAGATTTGCAAGAAAACTGCTTTCCTTAAAAGGAATTCAAGTTCTTGTTTATATATAAGTATATACATGCTTTGGGCACAGGCTGTGATGTTCTCGTTTGCCAAACATCCAGCAATATGTTTGCAATCCCCAACCCTACACCAATAAATAATGTTTCCATATAATTTTATTAGCATTATAAAATATTTCAACTGTTAATAAATCCAAGACTCACTGAAATGTAGACAACCTATCCTTTACTTGGATACAAGTATCTTTTCCTGCTGCAGCTAAAATTATGAAAATTCCACAGGGATTAAATTCAATACTCAATAAAATGAGGAAAAAAATTATCTGTAAAAACTGCCTTAACTGGCTCCTGTCAAAGGTGCTGTAAAAAGTTCATGATATATTGTCAATGGGACTTCAACGTTCTACAGGGGCACAATATATTGATGTTTCATCTTGACTCCCCAGAGAAATGGCAGATTTTTAGTTGTTATTGTTGCTGCTGGCTGGTTTTTTAAATGTCAATACAGCTAGTGCTTTAAGACAACAAAGTCACAACCCGCAGTAATCCTCCCTAGTATGAAATGGTATCATCCTGGATTAAATGAAAGTAGAAACAATAGTTCCAAAAGCTTCTCTCTCCTAAGACAATTACCAAAATGGCTGAAATCTGGTACTTATTTATGAAACAGCTATCTCAAATAATAAAAGTGTAACTTGTTTCCAACAGAGTCGAAGTTAGGCAGGACTCCAAAGACTATTAAAAGCAGCCACGGAAAGGATACCAGAGAAGGATCATGATTCCTCCGAGCATTGTGCCAACTGAACGCATTTTGGGACTGCTGTCCCCAGGGGGAATCCCAGGGGCCTGAACTCAGGATGTGGGCTCAATGCACAGGAGGAAGAATGAAGATGCTGGGACTGATACTGAGTCTCCCACTGGGTCGCTGGGATCAATCAGCGCTGGGAGCAGTCTGCCCTCCCATCAATGGCCCAGGACCCCTCGGCGCTCTGTAGGGAGCCTATCCCTGCCCTGCAGTACTCGGTCATCCCTCCCGCAAACCCCGCCCGGCTCTAGCCGGGCGATCGAACACCTACTCCGTGCTCAGAGATGCCCGAGGGCTCAATTGCTCAGACTTTCCAAGGCAGTAGGAACCCCGGACACTGACAAGCTTTGAATGTATCCCTGAGTGACAGGTCAGCGCCACACAAACGAAATCTGAAAGAAACTCACGTCTAGAAGTAAGAATCAACAACTACTACTATTTTAAGAAGCTACCAAAAATATCAATCAGGTAATTCCAGATATTTCCATCAGGAAATACGGATGCAGTTTTTGTTGAGAACTTTACAAAATCTCAGCATTAAGCACCTACGTCACCGCCTTTAAAAATCTTACTTAAGAGTTATTAAATCCCTTTATGAAATAGGAATAACCACTGGTTCTACATTCCAACCCAGACTGAAGCAATTACTGTAGGACTTCGGCAGTTTACATTACCACTGAAAAATAAATTATGTACCTATCTTTTATTAAACTTACTACGGTGAGGAAGTTGCACGGAATTACCCCAAAAATGAACACCACAACCCCTCCAAGTTAGAGTTTGATAGTTTGTCTTGTCATCTCTATATCTATCTGTCACCAACATTAAAAACCCTTTAGAAAATGAACTAATCACCTTTCCAGAGCAGTAAATAAGAGCACATATGAAGAACAAAATTAATAACATATTTATGCGCAACTCAACTAGAAACATCACGGATCTTTATGTTCTGTTTCTTCCACCCTCCCCAACCACCAGGTTTCTTGACACAGAATCTGACCCTCAGAAAACATCACAAAACCTGCAAATTATTATAATAAGCCAGGCCAAACTGCAAAAGGAACAATTCAGACTTCTTAATTTGTGTTCCTTTTTCATACAGCCATCATAGGGTTCATCACCTTCAGGTTCGCCACATAAGCGGCAACAGAAAAGAAGCTGAGGAAAACCAACATGTTTTTCAGGGAGAATTCAGGGCACTCTCCCTACAATCTCATGCCTTTTCTAACACCCATTCCTGTGTTTCCTTCTCTCCTTGGAGTGTGAGAAGGAACCGAGTGCCAGTAGCTGCTGCTGCTAAGGAAGAGAACAGCAACAGGGGAGAGCTGAGAGCAACACAGGACCAGCTTGCGAACAGGAATACACCCTAAAAAGGTGTGGGGAATCAAAAGCATGGGGTGATCCTGAACAGAAAACTGAAATGCAGGAACATCCTTCTGACTACAAGTATTTCCTGCAACGGTGCTAAACTTTTTGTATCTTCAATACTCTTGACTTCACAAATCCACAAAAAAAGAGACAAAACTGTACTCCAGCCTATCAGAATATATACCATCCATATTACATTCTAACTACAGTAGCTCAAGCTAAATAATTGTAGTAATTCATTTTGCTTATTAAGCACCGCTACGTCCTCAAGCCAAGTTTGGTCACAGACCAGCCAAAATACATTTTTAATGCTGACTCTATTCCCCACGGTATCTCAGTGTTTGCCCTCTCCCCAGTGATGGCTTTCCGGGCACTGAGGTTTCTGGTTTAAATAAGACCGAACAGATTCTCTATCTGTACTAGGGCGTGCGTGTGAAAGGTTGTTTTTGGGGGGCTGTGGAGGTGGAGATTTTTTGGTCTCTCTTTTTTTCCTGAGGTAAATTTTTAATTAAATGTCAAATCCAGCTTGGCACTGGAAACACACTGTATGACTCTTATTTGAGGAAAAGCTGTCAGCTTGTCTCTTCCCCTGTCAAATTCCTATCTGCTCTACAGAGATTAGTTTGGGCTAGGGATCACCATTTGCCAGGGTTTCATTCTGTGCATGGCTCAATAATAGACAGTGTAGGGCACAAAAAAAGACCACCTATGTTTTGGAGTTAGAGTTCCCAAAGTACTAAGGATATTTCAGGAATTTTCTATGCCACTGAATTAAAAATAAATGTAAAATATTGCTTAGCTTTAGAGCAAAGGCACAAAGAGCAAATCCATTCACATCCGCCACTCTTAAACCAATTTTGACTATTAGCTGAGCTATATTTAAACCAAATTCTGCTCTTCCTAGAAGTGACATTTCTATACTCCAGTGGCCTAGTAGACAGAAGAACGTTTTAAAAGCTAGTGTTGCTGGTTTTCTTGAAGACTACTGACCTCACTGCACAGCCTCAAGGAAACCCCTTAACTTCATTAAGTCCCAGTTTTCATTCCCCTAAATGGTTGTTTTGCATCAACACCTTAACTGCCTTAGGATCCAGCTACTTAAACTCATTCCTAGCTGCACACATGCGCTGATGCACACATGCTATGCAATTTTTTGGCTTCACTACTAGGTTTTGGTAAGACCTTAATTATCTGCTTGAACTTTTCCCTTTGTCTAATTCATCTACTGCTCTGATCAGTTCTACATCCTCTCCCACAGTGCTTACAGAAATTATATAACTGACCTGGAGACCAGAAGAAAACTTGGTCCCAGCTCCATGCTGCAGTAACAGGAGCTATCCTGAATGGATTATTGAAATAGCTGCATGTTGTATCAATATCAGTACAGCTTGTCTCCGCTTGGCTATAGATCTTTCTGCCAGAACATATTAAGGTTTAACATCTCTCTTTGATCCACTGGCTGTTTCTCCCCCCCAAAGATCAGAAGCCAGGATCAAGTGAAGACCCTTTAATAATCCCACATCACAGCTCGTGTCTCAGGGAAGGCACCTTTGAAGGGTTTAACGTGAATAACAGAAACACAACAGGGACAGCCTATGTGAGAAGAGAATGGAGTCTAATTCACCACGAGCTTCTTCACACGTGCTGAGCTCATTAAGACCACTTTAAGCACAGTAAATTTGCCATAAAGAGAAGAATCCTGCATTGTGCACAGGGGTCTGTCACAGCACATTCTGTATGCAACAGAACAGCATAGAAAATAAGCTTGCTCTAAGATCCAGTTGTAACTAGCCCAAACAAATTTATCCTTAAATTCCAGCTTTGAACAGAGGTTTTGACCAAAGATCAGGACAAACGCCAATGTAACTGATACAAAATAGGAGTTCGTAGCAACTGCAAGTTGTAACTGCAACTCTCCCCATTATGACGCGGGTATGCTACCTCGAAAGTAACATTCACAAACATCCAAAAATCACAGTTTAATTCTGTTAGTTTTACTGGGAAGTGGAAATAACTCACCAGTATTAATACTCCAGTAATGCATTATTTAAAAAAATAAATTAAAGTAGTATATGAATTACAGTTCACAAGTTGAAATAATATTCAAGAAACAAATTTCAGACAAACTACGGGACAGGAAAACTGTTAAACGCGAAAAGAACTTCTAAAGTGGGCTAAGTATATACAGATGCATATATTTATTCAATATTAAAAAGTCGAGAAAAGCCAAGCATCTCTGCCTCAGAAAATGGACTGAAACTGCCCATTCCAGAACCTACTCTGAATGAGGGTTCACTTTGTTCCAGAGATCAACCCCAGGCATGGCATGGTAACACCCATTTTTGTGGAGGAACTATGGGATGCAGATATAATTTACACGATACCATGACTAGCCAGCCCTGCCCAGGGAAGTCTGCTGTGCTCAGGATGAACATTATACCTTACAATTACCTAATTAGTCTTCCAAGTTCAATTCAAACTTCATTTAAACACCTGACTTCTCTGGCACTGAGTGGACATAGCACCACAACACTCAACATGTTTTACAACAGCAGAGCTCTACTTCAGAGCCAATACTCCAACTATTGTTTTCAAATATTTACTCCAATTTTGTGTGTTCTGCAGACCACAAGCCATGTGTTTAAAAAACAGAGGATCTCACACGCTTTTCATTTACATTCACAGTAACTTGTTTTTCTTCCAAATTCAGATTGACAATAAAGAAACATAAAAGACAGCTGGTTATTCTTTGCATTAGATGTGTACTTTTCTAATCTTCTACCTCTTTGACCCTCTAACAAACACCAAGTTTTCTACCCTGATAGAGCTGGCAAAAATTAAGATGCAGATATTGCCAAACTGTATTCTCCCTGTAATTAATCCACTCTCATAAGTGTCCTTAACATGTGCAGATAACACATGTACATGAGAAGTAAGTGGAAATTATTTTTCATGTGAACATTCTGTGAAATAACAGATTCATGTTTTAACATGAAAAATCCCAGCCAGCTCACCATGCCAATCACTCCTGTACATTTACTGAGAAAGAGTCAAACTTCTGAAGGAATGCAGACCTCTACATCCAGACTCGGTATTTCTCAAAATATCCAGCCACCTCTGAAGCAATGGAAAGCTTCCATGCTGTTCGGCATTAAAATCATACCTGCAGGACATTTACATATGCTGACAGCCTGGACCCTGAGACGCTGAGAAGTAGAGTTGTAGCTTTTAAAAGCTCCAAAAATCCCCAATGTCACACTGGGCATCCCATTGATTGTGCAAGATACATTTTTAAAAAGAGGGTATAACATCAAACGCTGAAGAAATCATCTGCCATAAACACTGCGCCTCACACTGCAGGCCACATTCAGGTCAAATGTATTCTGTTGCTAGGGCACATATCATCTTGAGCATTCCCAGCAGTCACTCATGCATTGCATAAATAAAAAGACCCAGGCTCCACTTTAAAATACCGGTAAGGAGATGTTCCTTGCAGTTACAGAAGTGGTGCCGTGTGGGGAGAACACTGTGCTTTCTTTACACAAGTATGCTGCCTCTGAGCTGTGGGTTTAGCCCAGGAGCGAGACCCTGACGTTCTGAGGCAGCTCTTTGCACCCCTGGTGCCCTCTCGGCAGACACTGAAACCCTGCCGTGGCCTGGAGTACTGGAACGCACTACGCAAAGTACGGCTCGTTCAAAACACACCCATCAGACCAATCCAGCTGGTGTGGCGCTGCTTCAGACCGAATTCAAGGATTTACCTGCCACCGAGCTTTGAACCTTTCAGTGTTCTTACACAGAAGTTACGAACTAAAGACTCCTCTCCAAGACTTCAAAGCAAATAAATTTGTTTTCTGTATGTATTTATTATCAGTACAGAAAACATGAGGTAAAGTAGCCTGGCCATGTACATCTGCGCATCCAATCTACACCACTGAGTGCTTTTAGGTCTTACTTCAAATTTTGTACTCTTCCTCTCTCATTTTAAATTTTCTGTGAAAAAGGTATTTACTAAGTCTGAATTAGTCCTATTGTATTTCTCCCTCCGTTCCACTCTCATTTTATTCCTTTTCTGTACAGGGAATTTCTTGCCCCAAGCTCCAACAGAAGGGGATAATGGGAAAGTTCTACAGTAAAACGTAGTGACTTTGTTCATTTTGAGGTTCGAATTTTTTTGGTTGGTTGGTTTTTGCTACGGGCTTAACAAAAATTGTTGGATTTCTTCAGGTTTAATCTCAGACCCTGATAACATGAAGTCACAGCAGTTTTTTCAAAAATACTTTTGCACCCAGAATGGATTCAGCACACCATAATGAAAATGGCTGGCTGGCTATTTGGAAGTGCTTGAGTTCAATAAAAATAACTAGACTGAGATAAGAAAATGTGAAACTCCTTGAAGGACTGAGTATAAAGCTTTTATTTCTAGGATTTCAAAAAGAATCTTAAATAAATGCTATGCAATTTTTGTAGCTATTAAGCTGTGATTATCCACCCACCCTTTTTCAGTCACTGCAGGATACTACCTGTTTAATTTCTGCTGTCTAAGTGACCTGCAGGTCCCACGGGACTTAAGGCTGTTAACAAGAGACGGCTCTCGGATTTCACTTTGTAAATAAATGTTTTCAAGCAATTCTCATGGTAAAGAGAGAACGAGGATCAAGACTAAAACAACAATAGTTTGCTTACAGCCTGTGAGCAGTGGAAGACAGAATGCTTTCAGTCTTGTCACCACATATCCTGCACTTTCAAATGCTGCCCTGATCCGTTCTGAAGTGCACTGCCCAGAACCGAGAAGAAAACCATGTGTTTTCAGAGGCGGAATGGAGAGGTTTTCAGTGTCTGAGAGAACATTTCAAACACTGCACAAAAGACGAGAGTAGGAAAGCAAATGCCCTCAGAAGACTTCATGCCTCTCCTCCCCACCGAAGCCAACAGCACTTGAAAGAGCATTCCCATTTCAGTGGAGAGTTACGACACATGTTCTGGCTTATTTTAATGGAAGCACTGCTGTTTTCAATAGACTTTTTCATGGTAGTGAAGGCCTTGTCCTAAAGGGTTTATTCTTTCTAGGGGGATAATTATTTTCTGTGGCCCTCTGAATTTCTGGATCAGGATTCATTTCAAGCAGAAGAGTGACAGACCATTTCTCAGATTATTCCAGAAGTGTTATGCTTTGTGGTGGTAAGTCTGCTCTCTAACAAAAATAGCTCTTTATGTTGCAAGTGAGGTTTGTCTACCATGGCTAACTGACTGGATATGAATTTGGATATGAGAAGAGGAAATAATTTAGATTTCAAATTTTAGACAAAGCTTGGAGTTCCTGATTTGTAATCGCAAGGTAGCACTCAAGAGAAAGTTTTCTTTTTCTCCAAGCTGTCAGGTTCTTTTCAACATTTTTTCCAGCTATTTGTGGATCCAGATCTTAAGAGTGCTAATACTGCCATTAACTTTGTTATTTTTACTTTTTTAAAACATAACTAACAGCAGAATTTTACAAGACACACTTTACTAGAGTATTCACACAAGGTACTTGGGTCTCTTGAAACTTAGGAACAGATTCTCAGGTGAGGACAATGCACCAGTATAGTCTGCAACTGGATTTATTAGCAAGCTCATTATCTTAAGACATGGAATAAAATACTAAACAGTCATCTTTGATTCCTGGCCATGAGATGCTAATGTATGAAGGTCAATTGTGCATTCACTCTCCTTTCATGCTAATCTCAGGCCTTCCCTGTGGCTTTAACACATGATCAGATTTAATAGCAAAAGAATTGCCTGTGAGCCCCATTTTAATCAACTAAATCATAGAATATCCTAACTTTGATGATCCTTGTGGGTCTTTTCTAAGTCCAACTCTGTGAAACAAGATATTAATTTTTTAAACATAAGTCTCACAAAACATGATGTACAAGGATGATGAAGCCATCCCGCATAAGCCCCGCTCCTGGACATCACTAGCACTTGCCTTTAAGCAAACACCAGAAAAAGGAGCAAAAGGGTAGAAAAAACCTAAGACTGCTTGTGAGACTACAAAGCAGGACTAGAACCTCCTCTTTCTTTGGACCCAGTATGAGGTGTTAACAGTTTTGTTTACAAGATAGCCAAGAACATTTAAAGCTGAAACTTTTGCATTTAAAGCACCAAGTGTTTTCGTTTCAGCTGACTGGCAAGAAGATGCATCCCTAGTACAATCAAATGCCATTTGATCCTTCATATTTTTGGGATGGGAGACTGCTTACTGCGTGCCCACCCACTACAGATCTGTATCTGGCAGGGCAGGCCATCATAAGCGTTCTCTGAACTTCACGGATGATCTAATGGTCCGTGTCTGCCCACACTGAAATAAAATATTGCTCCACAGCCATTGGTACAGGGACATATTTGGCAAATGATGGCTAAGCAGAGTGAGGACATGAGTCTGAAAACTCACAGATAGATGAAGACAAAGAATTTAGTGGTCTATATGCAGTAATAGCAAAAATAAGAAAAGGAACATAGAATGTCATATCAAAGAAAAATATTTTGACAGGCTGTGGAGAAATTTCCCAGGGAGATTTCCAATTGAAATGTCACTGCTTTTAAAGTGAATGTAGGAAAGCACTAGGAGACAGTCTGAGAACATAAAAACCTCTGACTTTATGAGAAGTGCCAACCACTCCCAACTTCTGGAGTTGAGGGTGAAGCGCACACACCGAAACAAACCCACAAAGGCACCTCTGCACCATACACTCCTAATCCTTCCTTGGGCTTACAGCAAAGGCAAGGCAAACTGGCATTCTCACATAACTGAAAACAGCTCCCTGAGTGCTTGCTTAACATATTCCAACATCTCACTCAACTCCTGTAAGGATAGAAAATAGAACATCAAATGAAAGATGGTCGAGTTTCAGTGGTTTTGGACTGTTTTCTGTTGTATCCAACAGAAACGCTCCCTTGTGTAAGCACAATGGACTCCTGAGACTTTTATTCCCATTAGCTATTTTATCAGCTTTATTTTATTCTACAGAAGATAAACATCCAATTGTCTCGAGATATTAAATTCCTTCCTGCTAAAACTTCCGCTGGCAGCATTATCTCAGGATATTTCTGAGCAGTTTTGCTGACCTGACCTTAAGGAAGGACCCTCTTTGCTTAGCAGAAGTCCAAAATAATCACCTGAAATAACGACCTGCTCTTCCTCCCTACTACTTTATTCAATTTCAATTTGTAGTGCAGTATCTTGTCATGGTAGATACAAATAGAAATAAGCAATACAGGTCACTGCCAAATTTTTGCTATGCACTAAAGTAGGAATGAATTTACAAAATTACATATAGGGATAAGAAAAGACATGCAATCAGGTTTTGGTTTACATGAAACTATTGCCATGTTTTCAAAGATAAATGTCTCCCATAATTCCATGGCCTTCAATTTATACAGGGACTATTTCCCATAAAGCTTTAAAGAGCACTGATTAATTGATACACAGGGAAGTTTGAGTATTTACCATCATTTTACATAATTACAGTCCACCATCCCAGTACCTTGATTCTCTACAAAACAAACAACTACAACAGAACAGAGTTTCAATGAGACAAAGCTTCTCTGCCTGTCATTGCTGTGTCTGTGTTGCCCAGCCTTGAGAAACAAGGATGCCTGAGGATCCACTGGATGTCAACATCTGGACTGCTGCCACCCCATCTACAGCTGGCTACATCTGCGCTACCAATAACATCCCAGAGGTTTCCTCTCCAGGACTTCCCAGAAGCTGCACATCTGTCACAGCATTTTCCTGTCTTAGACCCACTCTGCACAGAGCACAATTAAGACACACAGAGAACAGACAGAGGGTGAAAGCTTTTCATACAGATTTCTAACTATGTCCAAGTCTGTCCCTACCCTTGAGCAGAACTGTGACTCCAGGAGAAAGAACGAGAATAACAGAAGTTAAGAGAAGAGTTGGCTTCAAAATCAGGGTAGAATAGTTTTCTTGGAGAACATGTACATCCATAAATCTGTATTCAAGCCTGTGACAAGGATCTGTCCCTCTTGATCCTTATCAAGAGATTTTAAGATATATTTTAAAGGCTTATAAATAACTTCATGGATAAATCTGCTCAATCTGGTACATTTATACTTCCAGAATTATACCCAAACAAACATCCATAAACACTTGAGGCTCAAGTTTTCGATCTCCACATGCCATAAGTATCTGCACTTCCTCTTTAAAAATAACATACTGGTTTTCATTATCTCATCTGCAGTAACAAAATTGGTGTAAAACCAGAGTGACCTTGTGGTCAAAGGTTCAGGCTTTTCTTCCAGATACTGTGAAGAACTTGCTTCAAAATTCCAAGTACTCATACAGGTATGTTGGGAAAGCCTGCCTATTCATCTGGGTTTGGGTTTTTTTTTTCACATTAAGCAATGTGGTTGCCATTACTGTAAAAATTTGAAACTATGGAATATAGAACACATAAGGAGGTTTTCCAAAGCAGGTAGAAGAATGAGTCAACAAAATCCACTCATGTCAAAAGCAGTAAGACATAAGAGAGTGCCATGAAAATATCTGAAATTAGGTAACAAAAGGAAACATTTTATTTTAGGAAGAAGAACATCCCACTCACAAATACTGCTGGCTTCAGCCAAGTTTTACAGTTGTACCAATACATCAAGATGAATATAATACACACCCAAATATAATGTATCCAAGGCACAGCTGATCTGAGTAAATCCCACAGTACAATAAAAGCATTAGTCTTGAAAATTTGTTGTTCCTTCCCTGCTGTAACTTCTGCAAGTTTCAGGCCACACATATAATACATGTGTAAACTGTAAATTCAAACTCACAACTAACTTATAATCTTGGTTTAATCTCTGTTCTTCTGAAAGATTAATGAGTCTAAAAAAGCTTATAAGAATAGGAAAATGCAAATCCTCCTTACAATAGAAGCAAAATCCAAGCCTGAAAACTTTTGTTGGGCGTGGGTGATTTATTCTGGATAAGCCAGAGAAATCTTTCCAATGTATCCCTTGATACAGCTAAATATTATTGCACAAGCTACAATAATATATGCATTACTGTCCCCTCACTTGGCTCCCAAGGCTCATATTGCTATTCAACTCTGCCACTTGGCATGCTAATAAGAGTCCAGAAAATGATAATTACCCTGAGGGACTACATTCAAAAGCCGCCCTTTTCATTAAAGAGGCTCATTCGTAGCCCAGGTTAGTTCGCATTTGAAAGGAAACCTTAAGCCATTTGCCATGCTCCTGAAGCTTCCAAAATAGCATTAGTTGATTAACAACCTTTACTTTTCATTGCCGTTGATTCTTGAATCCAGAGTAAATAAAATCACAAAACATCAACGTGTTATTCTAAAAATAATGCAATTAAAGCAACAACTGCTATTTGTTCAGAGAAAGACTGGAATGCTAAATATACTTTAAATATTCAAACCAATATGAACAGCAGAAAGCTGCCAACTTAAGAGTCTATAAATATGGCCCAGGTAAGGCCAATCTTTGATCCTGCTCTCTCTAATCTGGCCACATGCCCACCAAAAACAGCAATAAAAATTATTTGTAACATAGAAACCCCAGAGATGATTGCCAAAAGCACTCTCAAGAAGCAATGCACTCAACCCCCATCTGCTTGTCAGCATGCATGGGACTTAAGAAGTCAGGTTATACAGTCTCATAGCTATAAATCACTTGCATTTGTGAGACAAGTTCCACGTGGGGATTTTTTTCCAGCACAAACATAACCCATAAAAGTTGTAGACAAATTAATTCTCAATTATAAAATTACAGCTACTTGTCCCATGTAATTCTCAGCCTTTTGATTCTGACACTGGCAAATTTCTATTTCTGCACAGTCGGTACAGAAACGGTCATATCGTAAAGAAATGTTCAAAACTTTTGGAAAAAATTAGTATTTGTGCTTAAACTTAAAAACCTTTGGAGACTCACTTATTCCCCAAAATACCTCTTGTTTATCAAAATAATCGAATTAAATGTAATTTGAAATCAAAGTAGACAGAGATCAGTGCTTTTATTTAAAAAACTACTATAAATCAGGTTTGCAATGCTTATTTGTAGATGATGAAGCACCAATGAGCATCACACAGGTGATTAATGATGACTGAGCACATTAGCTTGGTCAAGTGGGTTATTTAGTTGTTGTCATCTATCATCCTTTATCTCCCTCAAAATAGCATGACTTAATCTTTCAACTCTCATAGCCTCCCCTTAAGTTAATCAGATGTAATCAAAATGCAAACCATAAAACAACAGACTAAAAATCAAATCAACGCTAATATCTCTCTCAAAGTAAAAGATGCTGTTAAGAACACCTTGTCTCCTTCTAATCTGATTTTCCTCTGAAGCACAGGCAAAATGTACTTATTGATAAATGTTACAGAAATAGAGCGTAACAGTGCTTTAGAGGGAAGGCCTATAATAGGCTGTCTCAGGCAAACAAGTTGCCATGAAAAGACAGTAAAAGTTGTAAAATAATGTCCAGAAAGCACAGCTCGCTCACTTAGAGGTGAAGCAGAAAATCAGTTATTGATAGGGTCTGTTCATGCATCTAGAATATTTTGCTATTTTCATGAAATCTACAGGTAAAGAAATATATGCTACTGTAGATGGGCACAGGACAATGACCTTCGTCACCAAACCCAGCAAGGCGAGGACCAACCTTCCACAGGATGGAAGCTTGTCTGAACTGTAATCAATTCTCCCCTTGTTCAGCAAACTCCTCTGTGTCCTCACTTCCGCCTTTTGGTTGCTTCGTGAACTTTCTAGGCCTCTCTTTCTTAATACCTCATTCTCTTAAACCATCAAGAACATGCACAACTGAAGAAAAAGAGCCCTCTCATTTACAAGAGGGATTTCTTTTGCTGCATTCTTACGCAATTGCTTCAGGAGGCCACATATGCTCTGAGGTATTAGACCAAGCTCAGCAGGAAGCCACACCAGAGCGAAGAACCTGTTCTTATCTAGGGCTGTGCAAAATCCAAAGATTCGTTTTTTATGATACTTGTATTGAATTAAATCCACAGGGCAGGGAGGCAGATACAATCTCTAGGGGAATCACTTTCATCTGAACCACCATCCAAACTGCATCCTTACTGCAAAACCTGCCCTAGGAACTCCTTACTGTTTCTGGTTTCTGCTCCATCTAAACAACATCCTAGTCCTCATAATGGGTTAGGAATTTTGCTGCTGTGCTTTGTTGAACTACCCAGGTAAACCTCAGAAGCAGGATGCTAGGTTTGAATTGTACGCTAGTGTTTAACTAAAACTGTATTCCTTGGCTTTTGACAGCACTGAGCTGTAATGCTCCTAATGAGCTCTGTCATTACGGGGTTCATTACCCCCTCAGCTGCTGAAGTTTCAAAGTCAAGTCTGCAGGCAGAAGAGCCTCGCCAACCACTGCGGTTTGTGCCACAAAACCAGAACTACTGACGGAACGTGGGCTGAACCAGGGAGCAGGGGAACCGAGAGCCAGAGGACCCGAGACACAGAAAGCACCGTGAAGGCAGAGTTGTAATGCAGAAGGTTCAAGAGCCTCATAAGGCTCTAACATTTCCAAATGCGTTCAGCAAGTAAAGGATGAGCCTTCCCCATGGGACTTCGGGGTAACTGAGCTGGAAAAAACTAAATGACCAGATGCTGTGGTCATTGTGAGCTGTTCTTTTCATTCACCTGGAGGTCTGTAGAAAATGTTAATGACACACAAGTCGAGAAAATGCAGAGCACGGTTAGAGAGCACCTTGGTCTCAATGGATAGAGGGCTACTGCCAAGCTGACTCTGTAAAGGGGCATTAGTTCCTAATACCTGCCCAAAGCTGAATGGACAGCCTGACCCAATTATGAAATGTTAAAATGCACATAAAAGTATCAAAGATAAAGGCTAATAAGCTGGTTTTATTTGGTTTATCTATTTGGACTTTTTGATCACACCATAAATAAATCACTTAAAGTTTTGGTAAAGAATTCCATACATCAAAAAATATATAACTGGATCTGAAGTCCTAATTTACCATCATTTCTCTTCTGAATAATTTTCTTATGAAGAAATTGAAATCATCATAATCATCTCGGCATTCACTTTACATTTATTTTAGCTTTGCATGTTTATCTCTATATAATTTTGCATGTGTCTCTGTAAAAAAAAAATTACCATGACAATCTGGTTTTGAATCAGGCCTTGAATACAGATCGTTGACTCAATTCTTCCATTTAACTAATGCTTTATTTTGATTCAGAAATGTTAAGTTTCACTCTGTTGTGCATATGCTGTCAGCATGAGCTCCCGTACCAAGAAAACATCTGTCAGGACCATAGGGATTTTACTATTATCCACCACTTCCTTGTTAATGTATGGTCAATACTATGACAAGAAATCTCTCAATAAATATGCAGTGGGGAGATAAATTGCCAGAAAGTTGGGACTACCAGCTGTCAATACAATTAGAGACAAAGGAGGACTGGAGCTGGTCTCAGAGGATTATACAGACATTTGGGAATTGATTTCCTTGGGGGTTACTGTTCAGAGCTTTTTATCACAAAACCAGCCCATTTGTTGAGAAATACCATTTGTCAGCTCTTTACTACATTTACATGCATTATTTCTGCTTCTCCCTGCCCAGACTACTATTCTCTTTTGTAAGGTTGTCTCTACAAAAACGTACTTACTGTACATTTTCTCGACAGACATACAGATTTTTATTTATCCAACTGTAATGGCCCAAAGTATAAACTTTGAGATGTCAACTGAAAAATAGGACAATATTCTGATGCAAGAAATCCTCCACTTCTCTGTTCTCATATCCAGGTCTTTTTAAGGGGAAAGAAGGTAGCAAAGAGAACACAGAATGGAAATTTATCTCTGGGAAATGATGGAGATCATAGAAGATGGGCAATGAAAAGCAGATAAAATGACCACTTCCCCTGTCTCTCTCTCCCTCGTTATTATCAAGCAGGAATAATTCTGCTAGGCAAAGCAGGACAGTTTTCCAGCTTTCCCCACAGAAAATCACTGCATGCCTTCCTCTTTGCCGAAGAATGAAAATGCAGAACTGATTTTTCAGTCCTCTCCATAGTAGCTTGCTTTCAAGGCTTTCGGGCTGCACATGCAAGCAGAATAAATCCTCTTGCAGGAAAAGTTTGCTTTCTCCTGCAGATATCAGAGTTGGTCAAAATTCTTCTGTCAGAACAGCTTTAGGGAAGCCAATGAAAGCCAATTCTTTCCCAATGAAAGAATCCTAGTATGCTGGAGAAACACATTGATTGTGTCAAAATTCCAATGACATTTACTGGAACCTCACCCAGTTTCATGTCTGCTCATCTTCCGACCTCCTCAGTCAATATTTCCAGGCTCACAAGGAAAACAAAATGCAAAAACAAAGTTAAATTAAAGAAAGCTGAGGATCAAAATTAAGGAGTCATTCAAAAGCCTAGGTAAATGAATTATCTCAGTATCTTAAGAATGGCATTATTCCAGAACGCATATAGCAGGATGGTTTACTATGAGTTTTTTTCCTGCCTCAGCCCCTTAGTTTTCACATTTTGGAACTCTGATTAAAAGGAAAACTCGCCATTCCGCCCAGGCACTGCTGCTCATAAGGCACACCAGTTCCCTTTGTCCTAGTGGTCCTGCTTGTTGGTTGGCACAACTGAAGCACCAAGACTGCGTCCTCGGTTGCTCACTGACGACAGACATGTCCAAGCAAAGCTGCTCCTGACAACCTGCAGGGTCACTCGCTCTAGGATTAGGCTTGAAAATTGCAGGAAACGCCATTCCAAAGCACGTTCATCTTGAGACTGCTTCAAATGGCACTGAAGAATGGTCACAGGGGGTTAATACTGCTCTTGGTTGTGCTAAACGCTAAACTAGCACTTAGCAACTACGGAACGCAAGAACACAACCGTACAACATCACATCAGTGCTTGTGCTCTTACACGAAAAGCTTGGAGGATCCTGGACTACACAGCTCTGACCCGACCGAGCTCTCAGCTCATTCATCCTTCACATCTTTATTTCTGCCATAAATTCATCTTTGTTGCTTTTTCCTGTTTTCATCTTCTTATACATTTTTGTAGAACTAACATGCCTCACTTTTTGTTTATTACAATTACAACAACATTATTGCTATGTCACAAGCAAACTAAGGAAAATACAAATCAAAGTAGGATCTCAAGGAAACGACTAAGAAGCACTAATCCATGCCGGGCCAAATTCCACCGATATTAATTAAATTCTGTGTTTGAGCTACAGCGCTCTGTGCTTCTTAGAATTGATCTTTTCCAGCTCATTTGTTGCTGACTGAATGCACAGCATGCCAACCATCCCGCTGCTGCAGCGCTGATCATCTTGTTATCAACTGCCATTAAACAACTGGTATACAATGCATCGGGAATATCTCAATATTTATTTATTCAACTCTTCCACTTCTGATTTAAACCACATATTCTCCTAATGCACCATATACTTCCCTGTTTCACTGTGACTCCCATTCATTAAAATACAGTACTTGGGTTTTGTTAACATGACAGCCTTGGGGTTCTACAACACTGTTGTGATCCATGACCTTATTATTCAGTCCCTAATCTCAAACTCAGCTTTATTACAAGAAACAAGCAGCTTGAAATGTCAGTAATTTGTAAGGTGAACAAAGTATCAGCTCCATCAAGTACAACATGTGCAAAACAAACAGTGGTATTTAGGTGTGAGAACTAAATGCCAGCAACCATAGAATACAAACGTAATTTAATAATCCATCTCAAAAGCAGCAGTCTAGAACAATACTCCAAAGCCCTCTCCCCACAAACCTCCATCATTTGTACGATCTTATTCCCTCTTCCCTCCATCTGTCTCATTTGCTTCCTTTCCTCAGTGTCCTACCTACACTTAAAAGTTACCCCAGACTAACCTAATTTGTCAGTTGATTGAATTCTCGCTGACCATCTCAGAGGGTTGGTTATACTTGAGCTGTGCTCAATATGTTTAAAAGGAGTACTGTAAATAACACTACCACCTGTAGACAGAGCTGCCAAGGGGCTGGAAGAGAGCCTTGCTGAGGTAGCTGCAGTCTTTCCCTGACACGCTCCCCCATCTGCTGGGTGCTGCACTGTCTGCAGCTCATTCAGAGTAGGACTCTTCCCTCTCACGTGGAAATCTCAACTATACAGATGTCCTTTACAATCAGAGAGGAACACACATTCCTAAAACACCTTTTTTTCAAGTAGAGAAAGAAAATAATTTGGATAAATTGTATCCCAGAAGAATCTAGTTCTTCCTCCTGAATACAAAGCTCATAATTACTGCCTTTTATGTAGGCAATTAAATGTTACTAGAGATGTGAAGATGAAACTTAATTCTATCCCTAGTTTATTGTGGATAAAAAATTGGAAATCTTTGTGTGTTTTGCTGTAAGATTTTCTAGATTCTGTTTTGCATGGAACACGCCTAATGACAGTTGTTCAATTCCATATGTTTCAAGTAATCCGTGAGTGAACAGTTTTCTTAGAGAGCAACAAAACTCTTTAAATCCTGATTAGATTAAATGAAAAACAAACCCTGACATGTTTGAAAGCTTTCTTTTAATCAAAGTGGGATAAAAACCAAGAAAAGATAAGGAACTGAAGGGGGTAAAAATGGTAATGAAAATCTGCACCACGCAAGACTCCAAAAAACAATTGCATCCACAACACACCAACCAATCAGGGACCACCTAAGAGATACAGAGGGTTTATCTTAGAGTACCGACACAAGCATATTCTTTCTCAATATATTCTCCCCTAACAGTAAGTTCTACATATGCTGTCTACAGCTTTCTAACTTTTAACTCTTCCTCAGCTTTTCCAAAAACATCAGAATTGCCTGGCAACTAGAATGAACAGTAACTACTCATTTCCATGTTAAATAAAAAAAAAAACAAAAACCTCTAGAATTTTCCAGACTTATTCAGCTATTTAACAAATAGGACAAAAAGGTTTACACATCCCTTTTAACACCCTTCTGCAGGTCTTTTTCATACTTGTTATGCTTTACCCACTTAACTCCCATGGTGGACTGAATGTAAATTATGTTTCACTTGCACAGTTTTAGCACTGTTTGTGACAAAAATGTATTTCTCCTAAAGTAAAATATATACGGAAAATAATGGGAATTTTTCTAAAACGCTGAAGAAATAGTAGCAACTTTATGACTCTGAAATGACCAGGATGTTACCTTGTTATAGCCTGAAAGACTAAGAACGCTTTTCAGGTATGTAATGCAATTTACAGACATCTTGTTACTCTTCATTTGATTATTAATCATTTTTGTGGTGGCCAATCCAGCAATTGCCAAAAAAATTAATGAACAACAACAAAGCTAAGTAGACAGCAATTTTACTATTATTTGCTTGGCTTACCCATAGTATTACACCCCAGTACTGCTACAGAGATAAATGTTTTACACTATTAAGAACACCAATTTTAGTGGCATCGATGGAATAAAGCGAAGACTTAATCCTACTGAAACAAACAAACAAAAAACAACCAGAAAACACAGGAGTAGCATAAAACAGGACCACTCAATAGGCCCTGGTTAACACCATACCTTCCTATGGAAAAAATCAAGACTCGATTAGCAGTGTTACTGCATTTTCTTGTGTGCTAAGATCTGAGAAACTCTAAGAAAAGCTACTCCAAGAAAAGAAAAATACAGAGGAATCGCAGCAAATTACTGAAAGCAAGAGACAACTGACCAGATCTGGGCAACTGACCAAATTTGGGCAGTATGGAAACTCAGCTACCTAGCTGCACATCAGGTAAATTAAAACAGAAAATTTCATAATGCTGAGAAGTCTATACAGTGAAAAAAATCAGGTCTCCGCTCAAAACCTTTTGAAATCAACCTCAATTAGTTTAAATTACACTTGATGTAATTCCTTTTTCCTAAAACTCTTGATATTAACTTCTGTATTTTACTAAATTACACACAGATCCTGTGCCCTGCATATGAATCACTTCATATGATGAGCTGTCTGCACGGATTTAAATTTTGTTTAACTGGATTAATACTAATAGTCTGTTTTGACAATTAAAAAGAGCTTTCTCAAAGACAGAAAATATGATACAATAAAATGCGTTATCCTATCCTGGCATCTACAAACTTAAAGATTACTGTTCATTTAAGGCATAGAAAAAGAACATTAAAAAAGAATCTATCCTAAAAAATATAAAATCACATTATAGCTCCTAAGAATTAGTTTTGATTTGCATGAGCTGTTGCTTGACTCTCACACCAGCACAATACCATTTAACTATTTTTCTGAGAAGGTCTACATTTTTCCCCAAGCTGAGCATTTAACTGTATTTTAGAAAATAGCGATGTCAGATTTTAACTTAGAATGTAAGGATTCAGTGGCTGCTGAGACGAAAGCAATTCATTTGGGCTTTGCTTACAGATGTTCGAAGGTTGCAGAATGTAACTCAAACCTGATATTTATGCTGGTTTGAATTTGCACGAGCAGTTCGCATCTTCAAGCTCTCAAAGCCGAACTGGGCTTTTGAAATATTTTGACAGTAACAATTTGAAATGTGCTTTCTTAGTGGCTAATTAATGAACTGAGTATCAGTTTTGGCAGTATTGTGACATAGGATATGGACCAGTGATGATCTCATCCAGGAGTTTCTTAAAAGACCTTACAGAACAAAGACAGGCAGACTGGTGAAAAACAGTCATTGACATGCAGATATAACTCCAGTTAGCATCAGCTGCAACTCATTTTATTATTAAATGATTGTTCTTCTCTACAGTCATTGTATTTATACAACCTTTCACTTCACTTAGTTAGGTTTTAGAAAGGGCTATTAATACCATAGTAAAGGTATTTGCAATGGCAAGTCAGGCTCAATGAACCTGAAACCCAGAATCTTAGACCAGGAATAAAAGATATCATAAAAACATGTGGTATCTGGTAAGATTTCATCTTCCCCTATTTAAGTAAGGCCTAATGTTTACAGAGGAGTCCCTCTGATCTCCAGTGTTGCAAAAGGCTAAAGTTCCCCAGACTTCACTTCTCTAGTTCACTCAAGTACATGGAGAAATGCAGATGAGAAAAAAACCCCAAAACTCAATGGTTCTTTTGATCTACTGATAACTTGAGCAACACATTATGCACACTTAAAATGGTAACAGCCCTAGACTTCAGTCAATTTATCCGTATTTCAGAGACTGCCATCTGACCATCTCCCTGGCCAATCATCTCCCAAAATCCTGCACTCCCAGCATCATGCCAGGAAACACCATTACTGACACCCACATCTTCTCTACTGGACAGAACCAGAACTCACCTTGTTTCCCTCAGTCTGGTTGGGGGGCAGTTTTTTGTTAATTCTTTTCCCTCTGAACTGAAAGCAAGCATTACAGGTGGAGTAAGAAAGTGCAGTTTTCCACCAGTCTCCATCCTTTTGAATCATGTCCGAAAAGAAGCTTCAGGTACTCACAGCATTGTTAACATATGAGAAACAAATGGCCCCTCCCCAAGGATGCTCCCTGGTTTAGCTTTTTTATGTTGTATGAAAACAGAAGGATTTTTTACTCTTATGAACATTTATCCACTATCACAGAGAAGCATCAAAGTTCCATTACAAGAGGAGTGGCAAAGAATTGCAAGATTTTTGGAACAAAAAAGCTTTGTTTAAAAATAACACTCGTCTTCTTGGTTGAACTACATTTCAACTTACTGCACTGTTCTCCTAATCAAAAGCTATAAAGTTTCTAAAAAGGTGTTATGGAAAACTAATCAATGTTGAATGCATATATTACTTCGTTAAATTTTACCCTCGCAGCCAATATCGCAGTGAACGATAGCAATCCGTAATTGCTCAGCCCTTTATTATTGCCAGTCAAATTAAGTTCAACGCTATTTTCTTGGTGCTGTTGCTGAACAAATGTTCTTCCACCAACTTTGTCCTTATCTAAGTTTTTAGCCATGACAGCAATGTACTTTGCTCAGACCAGACCACAGAGGCTGCTGCTGAAGGAGTCCCTGCTCGTTGGTTCCTTACAGTGCTGCAGTTACACAACCACAGACAGACCCGATTCCTTCCTAGAAACCAAAATGGCCTTGGAGGAAGCCTAAATGACTCTCTACCTAGCTTCTCTCACAGGTAGTTTTATGATCCTTACAGAGTTAGCTGCTTAACTGGAACAGCCCTTTAAAAAGGACCCTGTGTTTGTCTGAGAGGTAGTTTTGAAGATGATGATCATTGCTGAGAAGTTCTACCGCTGCTTAAAACATTTTCAACTGCACGAAAATCCTAACACGTAAAAAAGATTGTAAGCAACACACTCACTCTTCCACAAAAGTCGTATTAAATCTGTCCAATTAACCTGCTGTGAATTCTTAGGTCACTGGTCAACCAGGATTCCCATGCCAGCTGGCTGGCAGGATAAAAAACACTGGTGAGGAGTGTCTGCAGTACCTACAAGATCTCTAGATTTGAGTTTGGGTCTTTCAGATGTGCTGCTCATGCCTTGTCACTGATTTGTATAAAAATACTGCTGAGCCAAACAGCTGAAACTGCAGACAATGAACAGGTGTTATTTACACATTATTCACATCCTCAATATTCCTCTTCCAGTCTTGTCTGGAAGGAACTGTTGTGGATTAAAGACAATGGAATGAGAAGTCCCCACACGCCGCCACAGCAGCTGACCTGACATGCAGTAGCAATCTTTCTGAAAAAGCTCTGAGAGGGAAATATCCTAAGGAGTTTTTCTAGGAGATTTAGCTCAAACTTTTATCTTTGGTTCTGATACTTTGAGGCTACCGGATATCTTAAAGCACAAAAGAAGTGCAAATACCATAGTTTGTTTGTTCTAGTGGATAAAGCGCAGGATAATTTGGCTTGTTTTAATGATAAAGTCCAAACTTAAGGTAGCTCAGGATAACAAATGCAAGGAAAGCATCAGTGAAGTTCTTACAATATCTGTATTTTAAATGTACGACAGTCAACAGAAGAAACACAAATCTGATGTGCAGAAGCTAATGTTGCACAAATTTGTAAGACAGCCCAGTTTCAAAAATAGAAGTAAAATTTCATCACAGTAATGGTAAATATCAAAGAACAATTTAAGAACATGACCCTGCTTAAGCAGATACACGTAAAGAAAAGAAGAAAAGGTAGACAACAGAAAGCTTATTAAATCTGAAAGGAAGGAAAGCAGAATTTGCTAGCAGAGAATTTGGACAGTGGGTCAGCATCGATGGAAAACATAGATTTCAGAGGAAAGGAAATGTGTATCCCCTAGAGAATGCAGAGGCAGCTGTTGGTACTTAAGCAGGTAAACTAATCCACAGCTGGGGGTCATTTTTGTCTGATACAACATTACAACCTATCTCTCCTCAAATAGGGGAAAAAAAAAAGACAAGGAAAAGCAACCTGATGACATGGAAACAAAGGGAAAATTGGGAAGACTGTGAAAGGTGGTACAAAGGTAGTACTAAATGGAAGGCAGTACTAAATGGAATTGGAAGCAAAATTTCAAGGTGCAGACCAGCACTGACAAAATTCCACTAGGGTGTATATCCAAGATTGCTCATGGTAGAAATGGAAGAAAACACTTTTCCATGCTTTCAAAAAACTCATCACTTACTGAATAGTATAATCTTCTGCATTGACAGTAACTATAGCAACCAGGAATAAATGTAGGAAAATCATCCGTACCCACAGCAGTAACGGAACATCTGTGCATCAAGTCTCCAAATTACCAAGCTGTCAGTTATGAAGACAACTGGATCATTAGAAGACTTTCAAAACAAAGAATACCATTAGAACCTGGAATTTTTCAAATGGCATCTAAAATCTTGCACAATGGTTTGAGAACTAACGCCACTCTTCCTACTAGAAGAAACTATAATCTTGTGGCAACATTTGTGAACGCACCTCCAAATATAGGAATCAGTAGTATTTCATCTACAACAACTCTTCCTAATGGCGCAATTACTGTGGTTTGGCTAAACAGTAAACACAGCAGCAGAGAAAGGGTCTCAGCAAAGCAGCTTTACAGGAGACAGCCAGAACAGAAATACACCTTTTCTACACTGAGGTTCTAAGTACAAAGCAGGAGCACTTCCCCATCACATCCTGAAAACTTAAACATACAGCATATTGCAAAATGGCCAGAAAAGATTAACTGGAAACCCCCACAGAAATTACATATGTGAATATTCTCATCCTTCTATTTCCAAGAAATGCCCTAACTAACTTTGCAGTTCACAGAGAGAGAATATTTGTTAATAGGTATCCTAAGTGTTTAGCAATTAGGTGGCAGCACTCTACTGCAGTTGCTTGCAGAGGATCTGTTCATTCCCTTAATTGCCACTTAAAGCCTAAACGATGTCACTCCTCTGCCCAAACAGAGGGACTTGTGCCAAAACCGGTTTTCCTAAAATCCCTTCAGAAACAGGTGCATCAGCTTCTCATGAGGTCAAAGTTCTAAAAATCAGGCATCACATCACCGAAATTCCTTTGCATCTACACTATTAAGATGGAGATTTGAAATTAGATACGAATCCCATTCCTGCTCTGCCATTAACTGATTGACTTGGGGCAAATTAAATGTTTCTGTCTCTGCCATCTTTTTAATTGACAGGTCAATCTCTGCATAGTACAGAGGAACACTGGGAGACTTGGCCACAGGACTTGCAAAGTACATTGATCAATAAATCAACCTTTGGACTACTTCAGCAGAGAATTTTTCCCCTCCTCCCCACAAGCCTTGTACTTAAAATTCTGAAAATACAGTGATTCCTTTTCAAAGCACTGGGAATCACAAACCATCGCTGTTTCCACTTCACTCTCTTTGCTTTATTTCTGGGATCAGCGCATTCCTCTATGTGCATCACCCTTCAAAACTGCTCCGGTCTTCTGCAGCTGAGAGTCAGTAACAAAGCGTTAGAGAAATCAAAGCTAGCCCTATGTTCATAGGCTTTCAAAAATCAATAAGTAACTCCTGTTTTTAAAAGCATTATTGATACAATTAGAATCTCTTTACAGAGATTCTGATGACAATTTTTCTTTCATTTCTTTTCTTACTGCCTGGCAATCTGACCTGTATATTCCCTGGGTGAGTGACATGAAAAACTTTTTCCTGTGAAATAAAGTATCTGATGTTGGCTCTCCAGGATTCACATCGAGGATTGTCAAAACTTGTTTGAAACTGGTCTTTGCTTGCTTGTCAGTGAAATAGATAACAGCACTGTCCATTTTACTCTACAGAGTACATTTAAAAGACTGCGCTGGCAGCATAGGCTGTTTGCAATACGCTGAGGACCAGTACTGCCACCTAAGTAACAGCTGATTTTGCCTAAAAAATGACCAGGGTTACTCACAGCAAAGGAACACCAGGAATTACAAATATGACCTTGATGTTTTTTTCCCTCTGATATATTATAGTTACTAAAATAAAGGTCGGGCTGCAAGTATATATCTATTTCTAAATGGTTAAAACATTATTTCATTCTGGCAAGTAAAACTCATCTGTAAAATATGAGTGCGTCCTTTAACCCAGTCATCTACCTTATGAACTATTATTGAGGACTGCTCTGCGGTCTCCTCTACTAAGGTTATCTATCATGTCCCAATTTAAGGGCTTGAGCCTAGGTGGAAAGGACAAGTACTGTAACAACGCTCATCAGTCGAGCCCTGGTGCCATTGGAGACAAGATTTAATTGCTCCTTGCCCTGAAATGATTTAAAAAACAGCAGGATTTTTGCATTTAAGGAGCAGTCAACTTTTCTTAAACAAAGCTAACACACCAAGAAATAAAAGATCAAGACAAAGATGTAACAGCTTGCTTTACTACAATGTCTGTTCAGCTCTAAAGCTGGTAAAGGACAGTATGGCAGTTACAAGCTACGCACAATCCCATCAAAGGATTTCCATGTCAACAATCAGGCAGAAACAATAACTAGTTGATAAGTTCTCAATTTAAAAACTGTAATGTGTAACAATTATATTCTGTGATCTTGTTATAAGCAGAAACAATTAAGTCTTTTAGCTAATGGCTTCAAGTCTCCATTTGGTTACTGTTCAACCTCTTCAACCTTCTGAGCTTCAGTCATACCCTATTAGGCAACAAGAGGACAGGTACGGCTGGGACCTGCAGGTGGAAGCCAAAACCAAGCCCTCATGCACTTTTAAAAGAAAGTGCAAGCTATGATCTGTGAAAAACATGTTTAAGTATTCTGCTAGCAAGTATCAATGGACCCTCAATGTAGAAGCTTACACTGAACAGGCTGCTCATGCCTTGTGTCAGCTTTTAACAGCCCTGAGCAGGAATCAAGACATAACAGGCAGCCTAAGGGAGCAAGATAAACACCTAATATTCCAAAAACTCCAGGCCATAAGTTATCTAGAAAAACCGAGACTCTCTAATTCTACCAATTAAAGCAAAATACAGCAAAGAGCATGTTCCAAACGACTAAGAGATCAGCACAGAATACTAGCACACGTCAGCACAGATGCACAAAACCTCCATGCTTGTAAGCGCACTCAGAAACTTAAGATCCTGAAAAGTAACATAAAATAAGAGAGCAGCAAGCAGATACCTTTGTCCACACTAAACTGCACAGACTTCTCACTGAGGCAACAAGAGGATTTCAAACCGTACAGTCTAAAGCAGTGCCAGCCCTGCATTCCACAACTGCAGGGCACAGGTGGGCCTCTAATGCACACTGAACACCAACCTGCTCTGCCAGGAACAAGCACCGCAACGTGGCACCAGCAGCTTGTGTGAGGATTTCAGTCTCCTTGGCACCAGATGCTTGCTTAATGACTTACTGTAAGTTTCTTTCTTACAGGTGGGTAGGGAAGCTACATTTGTCAAGGTTATAAATTCCAGAGTAACACGTGGCATGGGGACAAACTTCTTCAACAAATTTTCTTTAAAACCTTTTGCTGATGCTCACCTTGGATTTATGAACTGAGCATTCTTGATTTTAAAAACTGGGAATAAAAAGAGCTTTGCTAGATCATTACTGCCCAGCTCTTCCTTTTTTATATGCCATATGTTAATATGTGTGTGTCTATACAGTATACTATCAGTCAATAGCACTGCAGCCACAGTATGCATCAGCATAGTACGTACCATTACCTACAGGCTGTGCAGTCTCTATATATGCACGGCAATTCTTACAAGCATCTTCTGTCTGCTTTTAAATGGGAGCTGCAAGCTGAGGCAGCTGGCTGCAAAAATGCCCTCTGCTGTTGTGACGATTCCCTTCGGGTCACCTCCCCACCTGCTTCTGGCACAGATGCATGGCTGCCTGGTGCCTCCTGAAGACCAGCTGACCTCACCTTGGTGCTGTGCTAGAATGGCAAGGGGCTACACGTGCTTTGTTTTTTGCCAATGCTCGAGCAAGACTCACACCAGGGTGAATTTGAGTCATTCTCTACAGCTTTCCCCTGAACTCCTTTCATCAGCAGACTTTGATGTCATTCTTTTTAAAAATTAATGTGTTAATGCTCTGAGCAAAAAGACCTTGTCAGGGAATAAAACTAGTTCCAAGGTTCTCTCATGCTTATTAGCTTCTTTCTAAATATTTCCCATTATCTTGTGATTTTGTTAAGTACGAACCCTGTCGCTGCACAGAATTACTTTATATCATCCCTTGCCTACTAATAGGATTATAATTATTACGAAGAAATAAACCATGGACTATCAGTTAGACAAAGGCCAAGAGAAACAAAAAAGACTCTTCTTTCTCTTACACTTAATAAGAGACACCCACCATGGACAACGAAAGCAACTGAAGGCTTTAAGCATTTTACATACGTACATACACGAGGCCAGATACCCAGTGAAAACCCAAATTGCTCCACAGCACTGTTATACACACTATACAGTTTTACTGCCCAAAAATTCTCCAAATTTCTATTAATCAAACAACTAAAGCTCACACAAGTTTGAGTATGAGGCTTTCCTGCCCTGAATTCGAAAGCAGCTCTGGCATTAACTATCCAATGACATAAGGTACCCAGTAAATAACAAACCGGTGCTTAGGAATACATGACACCAAGAACTGATGTAATCTGACACACTCCTAAGTCCCACCCAGTTACCTGTGAAATGCTCCTTTGATTTCTCAAATAACAGTTGCCAATATTTCAATAGTTTGTCATTTAAGCTTTCTTTCAAAGAGAAAACCAGAAATTAGAACTATTGTGTTTTTCCAAAGAAACCGACAATTTGAAAGACTTGATAGCATTGAAATTTATAAAGTATTTTCTGTTTAGCTGTCCAAACATGCTAGCTCTGTATATTTAACTACGTTCTTTCAGAAATAATCTGTATTTCACAGCAGTCCTATTGTTCCAAAATAACTTAATATAACACAGTATGGTTATTCAGAAGCACAAAGACAAAAAGATAAACATTCACTGCTTAAGGGCAGTGGTAACAGTGCAGGGTTAAAACTCAGCAAAATGTTCCTGTCAGTCATCTCTGCCAAAATTAATTCTTCTGCTCAACTGCCCACATGACAAAAAAAATCCAGTAAACAAATTATAGTAACAATGACAAGTGAATGACTTGCAGCTAATGTCTTCTCTGCTGCAGTTACCTTTAAGTCTTACAATCTGGTACTGCACAGCCCCAAAAATGCAACAAGTAAAGACACTTTGCAGCTTAGTGATCAGCTCTAGATTTTGCTGTCTTTTCTGGTGAAGAATATCCAAGGTTATGCACCGAGCACTTCCCAGTCCTCCTCCCTTTCTACAGTGTACCAGCACCTACTGCAGCAAGTCATCTGCACAGTGGAATGCAACATGCTACAAAAGAGTCCTTTCGGCTGCATTTATTTCTGACCCATGTTAAGCTCTGTACCGAGACAGTTCCAAAACCCGGACATTCTGGAATCATAATCGTTACTCATGAGGCTTGAGAACAGGATATGAATTCTGGCTGGCCTGAGTAACCCAGCTAAGCTTCCTTTCCACCTACAAGGCCTCTCTCCCTGCTTCCCACCTCTTCCAAAAAATGTGCCTGCAGAGACATTTCGAGTTAGGTTCAGAGTCTGCAGACCAAACTTGCTCTGGTTGTGAGGAACTCTGTGTGCAGTGTTCTCTGCTATCTCATCTGAAATGAGATGCTCGTTAAGGCATAGAACAACATCAAGATAATGGCCTTTCTCCTAACAGCTGACAGCTCTATCAGAGCTCTGAACCTCATAGTCATTAGCACAGCAGATGGTTGAGACTTTTCACACAGGTCCCTGCAGTTTTATTTTTGCTACAGCTTGAATTAATGTACAAATGCCGTTTGTCAAAAATTAACTGAAAAAGAGCCAAGGTGGGTGAAACTCCATTTGCTGAGAATCAACTTACTGCTAAGAATAGTTGGATTGGGGTAAATCAATATTTCTCCCTTGTACAGATAATCAATTCCCCACAGATACACTAAAATTCAAAACTGACAAACACACTCCAAGCCAGCAACAGTTTATTATGTTGCATAAATAAAAATGCAATAGGTGGATCATAGCACATTACTTTGTGCCACCATCAGCTAAGACAATTCACAGCTAATGGTCACTGACAGCAATTGGAGGTGGGTGTTTTCATCATAGCTTGGCTTCTCCCTTTATGCAGATAACACATGATTAAATTCAACTTTATTTCTACACACATGACTAAACCCACCAAAGCACAAAGGATTTTCTTTTAATAGAGCACTCCCGAAGCCATCCAGATGAAACTCTAGGGTAACACACGACTTGTATCTTCAGCTTCATTTTAAGATTTAGTTGTAAGCACATAAACATTCCAAATTACATTATTTTTATTTCCTCTTTTCTGATATTCCTTTTACAGTCTCAATTGAATCACTAATTACTTCAGGATTAAGTACTCTTGAAGGCTAAACTACTAAAAAGAAAGTGGTCACTGGGCAGATGCAAGAGCTAAACCTCAGAGAAAGGACAGAGAGGCAGTTTCACAGTAAGAGTTAAAATAGGGATGAGAGAGAAGCTGGAATGAGACTTTAAGGCCATACACTTGGAAATACATCACAAAGCATGAGCAAAGGATTCACAGAATGGAGACAACAAAGCCTACTACATACTCACACTAAGTGCCATCTGACTAACCCTTAACTCCTGAAAACCTACTGGAAAGTTCATCTGCTTCTTGTGTGTAGTTGACCAGCTGGCCCACAGACAGCAATTGCCATTTTCTTGCATCAGCTCACTGAACTGCCAGTAGTTGTGAGAGTAGCTGCAGCTACACTTCACTCCAATTCCCAAACTTTACACCTTTGTGGTTGTCCAGTGACTTTTTAAGGAAGGAAAACTTGTCCTTGTGCTTCCCAGAGTCCAGAAGTGCACTGGCAAGTTTCCGAAAGGTGCAGATGCTTCAACAAGTACAAAGAACAGTAAGGCTTTAGGAATATCCCTGTTTGACATACAGCAATGTATTTTTTGCTTGCGTAGAGGTATCCTGATTAGTAGTGTACCACACAACTAACCAGTGTATTAGAAATTACACTCTGCTGTGTAAGAGGTTCCTTTAATAAAATTAATTCCTTACATTTTCAATACAGCTGGAGTGGAACAAGCAATATCTGTCTCTAAGACAGCATCCGGAAAAATAGGAGAGCGCATTTCTGTGTCTCTCAAGATTCACCTCACATAGGAATATGATATGCAAGTGTAAATCATCCTTAAACAAATTGTTGCTGCCCCATCTACTGTTTTTTGGAACAGGACATCTTAAGAAATTAATAGCATCTAAATCTCATACTCAGAGGAGCAACTGTTTAAGAAAAGACAACATGGCCTTTCACCTGCTACCTCTATGCTGCCTTCTGTACAGTCACATTTCCAGAACCCCCACAGCTGTGAAGGATGCTAGCACAGACACTGCCTTCATCACACCTGCAGAGATGGAATATATCCCATGACACCTAATCCTCTAGGAACTCCTCCGCACGACTACCAGGCAGCAAATTCTCCTGGCTGTACCAAGCATCACTGGGAATGAAGAGCAGTAAAATCCTGTTTGTTTGCTTCACAGTCACAGACAAAGCTCTTTACCACATTCACAGAAAATGAGGAGCTCAGCTAGGAGCTTATCACTATGATGAGACCTCACCCACAAGTAAACTGACAAATACTTGAGTAACAAGACTGTGAAGGAGAGGAAGAGAGCTGTGCTCATCTGCATCCAGTGCTCACACCAATCCTTACACAATCTGCTTGGGATCAGCAATGTACTTCAAGCTTCTAAAGAGACACTTTCAGGACAGAGACACTGAACAGAGTTTGGGCAGAATTGGACAGTAAGAAAATGGAGAATCGAACTTAGGAAGAAACATTCATATCATATACAGAAATGCATACACAATATATATTTAGTAGAACTAGACTTCAAGCCAGTTTGTCCTCTGTCTAAAAGTTAGCCTCTTAGGTCATGTGCTGTCCCATAACTGACACTACCTCAAACCCACTTCATATCCACTATTATTGTAGCTACAAAGAACAATTTTAAGGAAACAATAGAAAGTGATCTCACTCTCTAGTGTACTCACAAACCGAAAACAACTCTCAAGTCTTTTTACTGTAATAAGCAGAACATACTCTGCTGTAATTGCTGGGCTGCTCATTTTAGTCCCCTGGTGGCATTTACTGAAAAGCCATAAATTCAAATTAGTTTTCATAAACTCTGCAGCCTGGGACATTGAAACATCATCTTCTTCCCAGTACTCCTTTTCTAATAAATAGTAAATTAATTAACTAATATCTGACAAACAGAAAAAGCAAAACAAATTCTATTTATATATCTTGTTTGTTCCAAGACAATATCTTCACAGAAACTGCATCTATACAGGTTTGCAAATAAACATGAATATGATACAAAGCTATGCATTTGCCATATAAAACACTATGACATGAAACCAAACCAGTTCACAGAAGGCATCTATCAAATAACCCCATTCTGGCAAAAAAATACCTCTCTTAAGCCTCTCTCAAAGAAAACCCCAACACCAAACCCCAGAAGCAAAAAGAACAGCCTCCACAGAAAACTCTCCCCAAACTCTCCCCCATTTTTAATTTGAGGAAGATGCACAAACCAAAAGCCACAGACTCCTAATTTAGTTCAGAAGATGAACAGTAACTGCTGTTAAAATTTTAGCCTGCTGAGTTTGAGTTTCACAAACCAGCTTTGTTTTCTATTTTATTTCTCACATGTTTCATGTCACAAGGAATACCCTTTTAACGTGCCTATAGCAGTGAAATGAAAGACAACTGGGTTGATTACAAGAACCAGAGACTGCAAAACACTGACAAGGCCACAGAAGACCATGCAGTATTTACTGCTGACAAGAAGAATGCCTTTCATGTCCCCATGCCACCTTCCTCACAAATTTCTTTCTACCAAGGCCATTAATCAATATGTGTCACTGACAGGGCGGAAGCTGTCACCCCTCTTGGTTGTTACACTGCTGCAGAAATCACCAAGTGCAGCTTCACCCAGAACTGACACCTGAGCTGAACTCTGAGAACACTGTAGCAGCTGTCAGCGGAGAGATGATTGAGACCTACCTGCTTTGCGACACCTTCCCTTCCACGCTGGGTAAGGCACTTCCAGTGATCCATTACAAATATAGGTGGTTTTTTAAATTTTAGTTCCCTGTCACTTAAAGACATTTTCATTGCTTTAGAAAAGCCCTTATTTCTCTCCCCAAGAAGGATTCAGTAGGTCAGAAGAGACGCTTGAAGATCAGTCAAGCTCTATGTTGTGATTATTTCCTACAGCATTTGGCATACCAAATTTCACCTTTGTTTACTGATACCCCATTTCCCCAAGCATTTGTATAATCTCGTGTTTTCCACGGGGTCATAAATGAAATAGAATATCATTATCATCTTCCTCTTTGGAAGACTGAGCAAAAATATACCAGGCGACTTGCTACAATTGCATCAGAAAATTATGGCACTCTCTGTGATAAAAATTGAATTTAACAAATTTTAAACTTATGTCTTTAATACTAAGTCAGCTTCCCTCACTGGCTGTTCTTACTTCCTAGCTCAGCAACCCACATTAAACAAGCCACAAGTGATCCCAAGCCACATCCCGAAACTTTGGTTCACACATGGACAAGCAGGCCAAAAGCACCACAGGAGGAGAGTATGTCTGCAAACTACATGTAGGATATTTTAAACCTGCACAACAGACTACTGTTATTAGCTCAAACCTCACTTACATAGAAAGCAATGATAAAATCACAGTAGGAAACTTTGGAAACACATACTACCTAAGGAAAAGATTCTTTAATGAGAGAAGTAAATTCAAGAATGAGAAACATCTACCTTCAACTGCAATTAAAAACGGCCAGCTCAGCCTCTCCTCCTTTCTATGGTTCTACCGGTAGGACCATGTGGCTGCAACACAGAAATTCACAGCCAAATGAAAAATGTGTCACGAGGAGTTAAACTTCTCTGATATGTTGCAAACTTTTTTGTTTTTTTTTTTTTTAAACTGAGTAATTATTATCTTTTAAAAGAAAAAACACAGCACTGACAGGAAAAGGAATTGTTATACTGCACTCCCACTCGCATAACTTAAAGGCAAACCTATGTTCCTGGATGTAAACACAGGCCTCATCCCAAGTTTATTTTCCAAGTCAGACTACTGAGTTATTTCCTTAACACCTCGAAAACAACCATCTCAGAACAGTGTGGGGTCTTGCACCGCCCTCCCACCCTCCAAACTTGTAGGGTAACATCCAAGTGCATTCCAGTCCTCATTCCCTCTCATAGTGCACCAAGACAGCCGAATGAGAACATTTCAGCAGTACAGAACATCAGCAGTATATATTTTTATAATCAAATACAGGGCATTATTACAACACAGGCTGTCAACAAGTGAGCTGTAAGCTATAGAGGGAAAGAAAAGCAGAAGATAGCAACTGGTAGTTGATGAAGACGGCTCCTAGTAAGCTTGTCATCCATAACCAACTTTAATAATATTTCTTCAGAAAGTTTTAAGATTTTCCAGTACTCCTCAGCGCCGTCTTGCAAAGTAAATATACTTCTGTTCCTGCAAAATCCAACTGCTGGATTCAGAAAACACAACACTTTGATCAATTTAGAGGCCTATCAATCACACAGCACAGCAGGCAGACAACTGAATTCTGCCTTTTTCCTCACTCCTCCTGACAGAGGAATAATTTATAAGTAACAGGAGTACTGCTTTTCTCTGATATGCAACAAACTCCAAACAGTAACAGTCTCATTTCAAGCATTATTCACAAAAATGCTCTAAGCAGAAGAACTCACAGGTTGCCAAAAGGAATGACAAAAGTCCTTGACAGCTATCATTACAGTCCCTTCTTCTGTTTGCGGTTTAAATGTGGGAAAACACAGAGCTATTCCCTCAGAGCAGGTCTGGAAGAATATTGCTGATTACTTAATTATTAGGTAGGTTCTAATTCAGAAAAAGCAAGATTCCAAGTCAATATTACTACTCTGATGTAAACAAAGTCTTAGCTCAACTCCACAGCATGGAGCTTTCAAAAAACAACAGAATCTGGCCAAGTTATGATCAACAAAATTTTTTCTGGTAGCTGATACCTAGAAAACAAATTTGAGAAAAGCCTACCTGCATTTCATTAGGGGACCGGCACTAGGAAGTTCTTACACACTGCCACATCATGAAGTGGTACATAAGAAAGATGGAGGATGAGAACCACTAGGTGTGTAAAGCCAAAAGCTTAAACCTACTTAAACACATACAGGACAGAGTTTTCCAGTCCTCTAGTGAAGGACGAGACCAGAACTCAGCCACACAAATGGTCCTACAGCGGTGCAGCTCCACACACCGGAACACTCTAAGCCACATTTTTGACATTACTGCATGTATTCTAGCCCTAAGATGGCACATTTTATTATTTGCTATAATTACTAAGAGGGAAAATAAACACAACTGAATATTTACTGTGCTCATGAAACTTTATATAAACTGTTATATAAACTTCCACTATCTCTTAACACCAAAACATCCCAAAGTGTTTGCTGCTTTGCTTTTCACTAAGGATACCATTTCTAATGCCTGCTCCTAATTGCATTAAACTGTAAAACATCTGGCAAGAAGACAGATCTGAAATCCAAGCCAAAAGAGAATCAAGTAAAGGAAAACATGCAGACATGGGAGAATTTCCCCTACCCAATCCTCTGCTGCTGTTCTTGTCACATGATTATTGTTTCCCACCCTAACTCTGCCTACTCAATTAATATTGAGCAGGTGCTTGCCCTGTCATTGCTTCTTCAACACCTTCTGGGCCTACAGCCTGAATTCCAAGCTCTACATGAACACTGATGCCCAAGGGGGACTCGGCTCTGTGCCTCACTGGGTGACAGACCTAACACCAACAGAAAGCATTTTCTTTTCTCCCAGGATGACAGCAGCACTTGCAGTCCAAGTTAGGTAGCCTGAAGCAGTTCTGGAGTCTGGCCCTTACCCGCTATGCTACAGAATGTCTGCCTAAGCTAGAAATCAAAAAAAAAAAGGCTATTTCTAAGCTACTTTTCCCCACAGCTTGCAAGGTCACATTCAGTTTAGAAATTGTTTTTAATACTTACTAAAACACACTATGGAAAAACTTAGAAAAAACCCCATTGTCCAGCTGCTACTGTTGCAATACTTGCCCCACATTTATTACCCTGTAAATATCATCGGCAATACTTGATTAACAACATCTTCAACCAAGTACATTACAGAAAGTTTGTTAACAGTACTCCAATATAATACTCGCTCTATATACATGCTTTCTAAATAAAAACAAGGTAATTCCCCCCGGCTTGCCTCCTGTATAGCCAGGGCAGATGCAGAACTCTTCAGGAAGCAGCAATCCTTATGCCCACAGTTCATCTAAAACACAGCAAGTTATGCTTGTGCATGCAACGCTTAGGAATTACATGCATGGCATCTGTGCCAGCCAAATATTTAAGTATTTAAGGATGAATCTCAGTATTGATTTACACAGTATACTTATTCTGGCTGTCTGCTTTACGTGGATTTGGCAGACACAACGCCTGTACCGCTACTTTACAACTTTTTACCAAACTTGAGTAGAAAACAGCTGTAGCCCCACCCAAAAATTCTGTGCAAGTGAACCCAAGGCTGCTTACATATGTATACATGAAAAAACAAATACAGCTCTCAGCACAAGAAATTAAAGCCCTCCAAAAAGAACCCCCAAAAATCTATACTACAAAGCCCCTTTACATTTAACTACTAGAAAAGGATTTACTTTCTCTTACAAATGATTAAGACAAAAGGCTGTGATTACTTGTTACTTAGCTGGTGTCTTCTCGGAAACTTATTCCTTAGAACTGAAATTGTACTTCTATGTCATAACTGGTTTAACTTGCAATTATCTAAACAAGACCCTTCTGTGAGCTCATTTCCTAAGCCGTTCAACTAGATGATTTTATAGAAGTTCACTTCATATTCAAAAAATCAAGCAGGGATGGATTTTTCACTACTGCCTTCCTACATTCAGATTATTCCTTTAAAGACAGCTGTCTTTTACCACTGCTTCCCTTAGTCACGCATCCAAGTGATGAACTACCATGATTTGTTATCTCACATGTCTCTCGTATGTGAGTTCAGCTCGGGATCATAGCATTTTGGCACTGCAATTCAGCTGCATCCTAGTTCTCTTTCCCTCTTTCTTAGGAATGGGTTATTAGGCCTGTCTCTTAGACAATGAGATAAATAATAGCTGTTAAGTTTATTATATTTAAAGGTCATTTTTCACTCCACCTTCAGAAATGCCTGTGCACAAGCTGACCAACATCTGTTGTGTAGAAACTGTAAATTCTTTATGGGGAAATAATTGAATCACTAGACAGAAGAACACCAATATGAAATACACTGCCATTAATTCCCTTCCCCACTTCCAAGTTCACAATCTGCTGGGAGAGGTTTGTTAGAATGATGTATGTATTTAATTTAATCCAAATGGGAAATACAATAGGTTCCAAAATGTTAAGCATACTATAGCCATTATTACCACATATTAGCTGTGATCCACCATATGACCCCACATTTCCCCAATAATATATGGATTTCTATTTCTCCATAGTTTATTATTTCTTCTCTTCCATCTTAATTCACACCTAGCTGCGTATCTCTTCGTTACACAACATGAAGAATAGAACACCTCGTTCTCTGTCCTGGCAGCCCCTATGATTGCTTTCACACAGGCAAACACCGGAGATCAGCGTAGGAAACAAAGTTCTATTAGTGTTGTAAAACTCTACCCCTCGAGAACAGAGCTGCTTCTATTGCTCGAGCTGCTGGATAGTCACAAGAAAGTTAACAACTCTGGTGTCCTCTTGTAATTAAATAAGCTGGGCAGAAACAACTCATTAAGCTCCCTTGCACACTATACAAGCAACAATGTCCTAAGAATGCTCGTGCCACGTTTCAAGACCAGTTAGTGCTTTGCAACTCAAGCACAGAATACATCAACACATGGTGAGGTCATAGAGAACGTCAGTAAGCATCAAAAGCATTTTGACAGGTAGCTCCTATGTTTTAAAAAGCAACCCAAAATAATTGACAGCAAATGGTAAGTTTTAAGGTGAACCTCACTGCAAACCATGAAGGAAAAAGCATAGGAAGGATGGATGACCAGTGGATTACGGACACTTTTCCACATGAATCTAGGATTAGACAAGAAAGTAAAGCCCATCTTAAAATTAATACTGAAATTAAAGATATTGGGCTATATGTTACCGATTAGTACAACAACAGAAATGCAAATGATGACTTTTTTTAAAAGAACTTGCACAAATCCTTTAGATCCAGATTACCATACTTCCTAAAACAAGCTTTACAGCCTAGAGGGACTTTGATACACATCAGCTGCATCAGGATCTTGTCAAACCCTTCTGGGTTGTGTTGTATTAAAAAAGCAGAGAGCCTGGAACACGGACTGCCAGAATTCTGAGAGATACCTGATGGGGATTTTGGCTCAGGAAATACTGACAGAGGACAGACCAAGGTTATCAGGCCATCTGGCAGTCCCTGAAAATATTCAAAGGAGACATGATATAAAGCTCTTTATGCTAAGGGCAGGGAGCAACAGAAAAAATGAAATATTTACTAAAATTAAACCACAACAGGCTCAGAAAATAGAATTCACCTCATGCCTAACGGAACTAAACAATAAACAGTGTCCCATGGACACAATGCTGAGGAGATTAAAACAACAATCTAAAGATGCTTTGGGAACATACAGGCAAAAAATGAAATAAGCTATCTAGCTGGAAGAGACTTGGACAAGAACCACTTCAAGAGTCTTTGACACCACCGCAGATACTGAAAATGCTCTGGGCTAAACTGTTCCATGCTTGCAGGGATGAACACGGAACAGTTACCACTCCCTTCACATGCACAGCCAGGACACAAACCAGCGACCTCTTGCATTTCTGGGGAATTTATCCAGTGGAAAGGCAGCCAGCACAAGGCAAGAATAACCCTCCATACAAATACAGTGCTTCCCTCTGCTCAACTCGGGAGTGCTTCAAAGGCACAGCATTTCAGACCCCACAGTGCCCCACACAACCAGAAACCTGCTGTGCCAGAAGGAACTCAGGTAACATGATTTTGGCCTGTTGCTATGATGGCATAATACAACCATTGAAAAAGATGCTATTTCATCTGGTGTGTCTTCTCCTTGACACCACTGCAACTGCTGTGCAATCAATTAATTTCAATTTATGAGGACTTGATCTGGTTCACTTGTTCAGATTCAAAAAGCAATGCTTGTTCATGGAAAAAGCAATCTCCGGAAGGAGCTCGCAAAAATATCTGTGTTCCCTATATAATTCATCTCTTAAACAATGTCTTCTCTTTCAGATAGTATTACTGTCTCAGTAAGTTTCAAGTTAAAAAATTCTGATGTTAAACAGTCAGTCTCAAGTTGTAACTGTCCAGTACCATGAGAATCTGGTCATTTTCCTCTGAAAACAAGCAAAACTTGGCCTTTTCCATTCTATCCAGAAATAATATTGTAACAGATTATTAACAGCCTTCCTTAACATGAAAAATAAATCCTTTCATTTTAAAGTTGTGCTTGATGTTAACTTTCTTCTAAAGTTTTATTCAAAGTTAACTTCAATCAGAGGGGGGATTTTGCTACTCATATTAATTTGTTTTGGACTAAGAGTCACATATTTCTAAATAAAACAGGCTACACATGACAATGGACCATTATAATGAGGTTTAATGGGGAACTAGAGCATTGTTCAAATGATTTGGTTTAATGTGTCTCGGTCACACGGATTTACTGATGAACTCTTGTTTTCATGTAAAACACAGAGTTGCAAACAGAAGTCACCACATCTAAAACCACACAGATCTGCGTGACTGCAAGCAGCATTACAGTCCCCTCACACCCCAAGCTCTCCAATCCCTGTCCATCTGTACTTTAAACCACAGCTCTGTTTTCAGCTACTCCATCACTCTTCCACATGGGGAGAAATGAGAAGTGTCAAGAGCTATGGAACACAGAATTTTCACAGTTGGTCAGCAAATCAGTGCTCAAAACAGCTGTTCTTATAATCGTGGTGCACTGAAAAAAGTACATTCATTAGCCTCTAACATGTACTCTTTTATGCCGTTATCATGTTAGACACAGCTCTTAAGTACCTAAAATTGAGGTTTAATTTCTTACAAGAGATATATCATGTAAACCCCAACATTTCCAAGGACAACAGACTCTCAACACAGTTTGCATTGTCAAAATCAGATGACTTCACCACTTACAAAAACAGGTAAGATTTGTGAGAATTAGGATGCAGGAGCAAGACTCAAAACCGACACAGAGCGCACATCTACTCTAATACTTCTGAAGGCACCAGGCTACTGTGTTTTTCCCATTCCTCACTATTATAATCATCATACAATCATCTTTCTTCTGTTAGAAACAAGAACATTTCCTTTCCAGTGTATATCTAGACCACAAGACATACCACAGGGGGACAAACTTCCCATACACTGAAGGCACACATTCCTAAAGAGGAGGGCCACAGGGGAAGTCTACCTCTGAACTCCAATCAATCCAAACAGCTCTCAAGACTCAGAGCCTCTGAAAGAGAAGTCAAATTACTAGTCACCGGGACACTACTGCTTCACCAACAGCTCTGTGTCTGCTGACACAAGCTTTCCCTACTTTATGCCAAAAAACAAAAGGTGCTTGAGACAGCATTATTTTTAATGAGACAGTCCAGTCCTGCCCACATTTTCACCCCTTTTGTTCAGCCACTTTCCTAAAGGAGGAAAAACAGAGAATTTAAACAACCTAACAAACTTGAATCCCTTCAGCATTGCAGATGCTATCCAACCGGTTTCAGTTCAGGTTAAAACAAAAAAAAAAAAAACAAAAAAACCCACACAAACTAAAAAAAAACCAGCAAAACCCCTCAAACACATCAAAGAAGTCCAGAAACTATAAAAGTGATACAGAAAGTAGGATGATCTCTGACCCACAGATGAACAGCAGCTGCACAGTTCATCAGGAGCTCATGACCAATTTTTCCTCTACTTGCACAGGGCGACGCCTGCACAATTGTCTACCTCTGGCACTCTATTCCCCTACAGCAGCTCTTGCAGGAACAGATGTTATGAGCTCATTCCATGTGTACTGGTCATAAAAAATACCAGATGTTTCAAGAGGAGGAAGAGCAATTGAGTGAGAATGTATTTCAGCAAGGACAGTGTTTGAGGCACTGAGCATTAAGGAGATAGCAAAATCCTGTGTGGGTCTCAGCCGGGGAACAGAAGGTGTGACATTAATCCCGCAGCAAGGTCAGCACTGCGCACAGCAGCTGGCCCACACGTCCTGTGGCAGGACAGCCTGCCAGTCCTTCCCTTGCAGACTCCCTTTTGCTCCAATACTCATCACAGAAGCAAACATCAGCCAAGTACATTTCTATTTTGTGCTCTGCTCTATGCACTCCTGTCAGTACTGACACATTGTCATTAGGCTTTTTTTTTTATGAGCAGTCAATGGGAACGTGGTAAGTAACCTCACAACTCAGCACAGGGAAAACCACCAGGATTTCAGGAAAAAAGACATGGGGCAGCATCCTGGACAATTACTCTAGGTGACAATTCCCAAGCTATGACAGTAAGATGACAGTGCGGTGCCTTACAAAAACTGATCAACGGCTGCAAGCGAACCAGGTTAGACGCTCCAGCGGCCCCTGGCTGCACCTGGGACCCCACTGATCAGACGTGGAAGCACAGGATGCACTGGAAACCTGCCACAATATAGCACTAGCTGGCTGCCACACCGCGGCTGGACTTCCTCCAGCCACAGATACAATGTATTAGTTTGTAAGTATAATTACTGCTTATCCCGTTTAAAACATGAGAATAAAATTTCCTTATCCTAATGAGCAGGAAAAAGGCTCCTGACTGACAGACTTGGCTCAGTCTTCTAAGCTTCACCAACAGTAAAACCTCTACAGTGCTGGACAAGAGAATGTGCTGGTGACAGACAACAGCTGCACGCATTGCTCCAGCTCCACGGAGAGGAACTTGGACAAAGCTCTGCCTTTGTTTGACCAAAATAAACCAGGACCAACAGTGAACTCCATGCATTTTGCAGCATCAATTCGATTTCCTTCAAAGCTAGCAACCTCTGGAGTACCTCAAGAACCACCTGTCATTTAGGTTTCAATTTATTCTATGAGAAACCCTTATAGTATAACAAGAAGCATTATGTTACCCATAATTTCTTTTAAAATTTCCACATAAAAATTTCAACTTAGATTATGACTAGAAACCAGTAACTTTATATGAAAAAAAGGGCAAATATGAGTTTTACCTCAGATAGTGTAGAAACATGAGACAAAGTGGAAAAGAATAAGAGAACAACCTGCAAACAGCACTGATAAAAAGGAAGCTCCCTCCCCCATCCCCCCACTGTTTGTATGCCTCTCAAACCGTTTCCCACCCCCTTCACTGGAGCAACATTTTGCAAAAAAAAAAAAAAACCCAAGCAAAAAAAAAAACCCCAAAACATTTCCAATGTATTTACCAGAAGACAGAAGAGCACTATTTCTTTCACAGTACCTCAATCAACATCAGCAGTGACTACCACTAGTAGAAACATCTGAATTCACAGTGAGGAGATTCTCTCTCACTTCTGTTGTTACTTCTAGGAGACCCCGAACAGTTGAGATTCAGACTGAACTTCTGGATACACTTTTGCTGGTTTGTTTAGAAATGGATTTACCAATTTGCTCTCCACAGGCTGCCAGATTTCCTTCTCTTTGGCACAAGGAGCAAACATGACTTAAACAGGATCCAGGTTGCGCACAACTGACAATTTCTCCAATAGCTGCCATCTCTTTTTTTGGTGTTTGATCTATCATCCTTAAATCCCTGGTTCCCTCCACGACTTTCTTCCTGCTCCCCTCAGTGTTTCACTGTGCACTGAGCAAGACAAGCTCTGCTGCCTCAAGCAGGGCTCCAAGACTGTGGGTGGAAGGACAACCATTCCAAACACCTGTGACTGCTCACTGAGGCCACACCAGGCAGCAAGTGTGCTGTCACAGAGGGGAAAGGAACACCTTTCAAATCATAATCACAGCACACAGCTCACTAAACTTCACAAACTGAAAAAAAATAACACCGAGATTTTACACCGGGTCTAGGTAAAAGTCCTTTCTGCCCACTTCCTCTGTGACAGACAAACTGCTTTGACAGAACTGACACGTGAGTTTTCTCAAGAAATAAAGGAAAGCGCTTTCAAATGATTACTTGTGTGACAAAATGGATTTTTAAACTGTCCTGTAAGTCAAGCTGCTAGACCAATAATTCGATAAATATGCAAGAGAGACATTAAAGATTCATGTTACCCATTTTAACAAATAGCAGCCTGTCAGAGGTGCTAGTAAAGTACATCTGCAGAAATCTGGCAGTAAACACATAAATAATATGGAATAGCCAGCCATTTATCCCTATGTGCCTAACATTACAATAAAGAATAAAACCGTTCTTCCCCAAACTAGGAAAAACAGGAAAAAATAATTCAGGGTTGCCCCTTTTTTCTCTATAATGTTTAAGTGGAAGGAATCCTGCATTGCTGAAATACTTTTAATTCTAAAGCACGCTGTACTCTTCATCCTCCCACTCTCCAAGGAAAGAGCTTTGGCACTAAAATTTAAGAGATTAGTGCCCAGCAGGTGATGATTACAGGGGCACAAAATGCAGGAAGTACAATATTAAATTGTGAGCCGTGTTGAATCAGCTTAAGAACAAAAAGACAGCCCCTCAAAAACTACACAACTAAAAGCACAAACCACGCCCATTAAAGTTTTCGTCTGAGCAGAAGAAACGCTCTCAATACAGTCCTTTCCACTAGACATTTAAGACCCATTGAAGGAAAGCAGCCTCCTCCCACTCCTTGACAGTGCAATTCAGGGTCAGCTGGGCACGAGAACCATCTAGTGATGATCAATCTTTTGTTTAAAATTATAAATGCATGAAAAACCCCACGATTTGTATACATGTGTTAATTTGATACTCCAGTCAGGCCCTTGCTACTAAGAGATCACTACACTCAACACTGTGCTTACTGTTCTCCTCACCCCATACTTTCCAAACCCAGCAATAACCACTACAGAAATAAATGAGTTCTACAAAGTAAAATAATACTGTATAAAACACATACACAAGTAAAATGAACATACAGTAATTCAGTTAAGGATTTTATCACCTTGGCTGCAACAATTTAAAAAAAAAATTTCCAACTTCCATGAAACACAATTTGCCTTGAAAACAAAAAACGAACTTCCATTGTTCAATGTCTGGGCCACAGGTTAACAAGGTCTGCTTGAGTCAAAATATTTATGTGCCTACTTACAGTCAATGACAGATAATTACTTACCTCTGGAGAACGGTATCTTGCGTGATGCTCACTGTAGGATTCTGCAATAAAGATGAACTAAACACTTACCATTCCGATGCATCAAGCTTCCTGAAATTTGTTTCATTTCCATTTCTTCACTTCGTACAAATGTGTCAAATTTTGTCCAAACCAAAAGGCACGACATTTAAGACAGCAAGGAATTTATTTGTGGATAGAAGAAGACTTGATTCAATGTTTACCTCATTCTACAGCACATATTGACCCTCACATATTTTTAGCTGACTGAATTCACCTTCTTTCTTCTGGTTGTTTATAGGTTATATGCATATTCTCAATTATTTTTAAGTGTTATTGAAAACTGATGGCAACCTTGATAGCACTTCTCAGTGTTTAAATGAAAATAATTAAAACTAGTAGTGACTGCACACGGGCTGCCCAAGTAAACAGTGGTAGTTCATAGCCTACCAGAGATTGTCACACACAAAAAGAAAACTCCATTAAAAATTCACGTTATTTGCTCTTCAAAAGATGTTTCACATCTTTGTTCTTCCAATATTTTGTCCGAATAACTACTAGAGCACTTAGCTCGCTGTAAGTACTTCTGCTACCCTACCTCAAATATTTGGGCTACCCAGTGCAGTATTCTAGCACATCTAGGTTCAGAATTTGGCTGCATTCTCCTTTAAAACTAAAAGAATACATTTTAAGTCAGAATAAAATTCTTTGTTGCTGCTATTCCAGAGGGAAATTCCTGACTTTAATTCTTAATTGAACACTGAAGGCTACTCATGTTTTATAAAACCTCAGACAATGAACATAGACCAAAAAACCTCACTTGATACTTCAAAGGAAAACCAAAACCATCTCTCACTGGTTCCAAACCCGGTTGAGTTTCACAATTACAGATGAGAAGGTTTTTACTCTCCTAAACACTTCCTGTAGTCTTATAAACTAGTTGAAAGTCTCTTTTTTATTATTTTCCTTGGCTTAATCGACTCCTAAGTTTTAAAAACTGTAGAATTAACCAAACATATTTATTTTACAACCACGGTGGTGTCGAGCAACCACCTCCTCAGTAAATTGCCTGCTATCATCACTAACCTTCATTTTTCTCCACAGGAAAGCGTTTAGGACCCGCTCACTGCACCGCTGCCTTCATCAGCACGTCCTGTTCTGTCCTGTCCTTCCACAAAAACTCTGAGTGGGAAAAGCAGCTCCATCTTCTCCTCAGAAGCAACACTACCAAAGCCATCATGTTTTACTGCCTTCCCTCATCACATATTCTCCAGCATCTGCTCCTCCCTCCGCGGCCCTCGTGGCCTTTAAGTCCCTTTCAAGATCGACGGTCCCTCAGGAGCATTATTTATTAAATAAACGGGCATCTCGTCTCTGCCACCTCCCAGCGTTGGCACCGTGTTTTTTCAGGAACAGCAGTCACCAGCCATGTCTTCTCGAAGCGGCAATAGCCAAAATCCACCTTCTTGCTGCAGCCTCCCCTCACAGGTCCGGTGCGGGAAGGAAGACTCACCACCGGCCAAGCGGGACCCACCTCTCAGCTATTTGTGCTTTCTTTGCTAAGTCAAGACAAAACGCGAATCATCGCCTGAGCTAAAGCGCCTTTTTAATCCGCTTGTCAAGGCACGGAGACGCCCACTCGCACCCCCGCCCCTCAGGCGCCCGCTCCGCCATCGCACCGCCTCACGTGTGGCCGCCACAAAGTGGCGCCGGCGCGACGCCCCAAAATGGCGGCCACAGCGCGCCTGTGAGGGGGCGAGGAGCAGGCGCTGAGGCGTGGCGCCGCTTTCGCCCGACGCGAAATCGGGGAAAATCCCTAAATTCCCCAACACCATGCCTGAGAGCCTGAGGCACGGGGTGGGGTTTTCTCCCCTCACGTCACAGCTCTGACAGCCAAAGCAGTTCGCTCCCGGAGGCCCGGGACTACTATCCATTTCCACTTAAACAACCGATAAACACGCCTCTGACAAGAAATACCCCTCAACAAAGCTTCCGCGTAGTCAGTGAAAAAAAGGTAAAAGCACTGAATACAAGCCATAAGCTTAGTCTTCTTCCATTAAATCACTTCAAAAAAAAAAAAAGGTAGGAAACACACGGGTGAGAGGTTACTCCAAGTGACCAGCAATGCTGTTGCTTTGCATCCCGAGGAGGCTGCTAGGTAACAAAGAAAACATTTGGGGTTTCTTAAGCACCATTTTGGCTACAAGATACACTCTTTTACTGGGAAAAGACCACTCTATCTCTTAGCCACGGGGGAATTGTAACCATGGCAGTAACACAGTTCTGCTCTCCTGTACCAGAGCACATCAATCGCTCTCCGAAAGCGCTGACAAACCACTCGCGGCAAGTCTCCTTCCTCGCAGAAATGGCTGGGCCAGCCCGGGGAGGTAAACAACACATTGACAGTGCAGCATTAATCGCAGCACCAAGAGGAAAGGACAGATGGACTCACTTTGCCTCTGAAGGATAAGTGTGAGGTTGTACCAGGCAGCTTAACTAACAGGAAGGAAAGGCAGAGATGAGAGGAGAGGAAGCAAGAGTGACAATGTAATTTACTATCTATTCTTTGTGTTCCAGCTAACACACCTCATCGCTCTCTAATAAAGCTTTCAAAGTTTCCCAGATGCTCTCAAATGACATCCTGGCATAAAGGGATTTTTATGCACGGTTGCATTATTTTCTCTTTATCTGTTGTATATTAAGGACAAACTGGAACACACTCTCTACCAAAGTTCCTAGCTACTCTCCTAGGCGTAGATGAAACAACACAAAGTAACACTTTCCAAAGTAACAGCCTTGAAGAGATAAGAAGTAGCAGAGCAGTACTGAAAACACGCAGTTCATTTCTCCTTGGATTAGGCAGATTTATCTGCCGGCTGAGGTACTGTTTCCTATAGCACACCACGTTCTGGCTTGACCTTTCCATTTTTAGTCCTACCAGGACTGATATAAAATGAAAAAGGAAGAAAACTGGACTCTTGTACCTCAGCAGATGGCATCTTCCATCCTCAGTCCAGAGCTGAACCAAGGCTCCCGGGCTGTGGTTCGGGGCATTTGGGCAGCAGGACTTGCCAGCTCTTAAACAGCCTGAGCAAGGACAAACCGTTTCAGCCACTTGTGTCCTTGGAAATGTCCATGTTTTGCTTGTAAAAAACAAGCAAGAAAAATATTGCCTCAGCTTGGGAGTCACCCAAATCGGGCAGATGGAATCATGTCACTTTGTTTACACAGTTACTCACATCCCCCCCTTGGATTCAGCTCTTCTTTCCTTTAACCACAGACTGCAAAGCTGTGTTCTTCAGCAGATTCACCTCACATGGTTACACCCATTCACTGAGCTTTATGTTGACACTTCATCCAGCTCCTCAGGGGCATAACACAAGATCTTGTCAATATCTCCTCAGTAAAAATACTAGTTTCTAACCATAAATCTAAAAGCTATATCAAAGGAATATAACAATGTCATTTTCTGTTGGTCAGAGCACACAACTCCAGTGAGATTTGTCTGCAGAAGAGGTCGCACATGTAACGTGTGCAAATTCAACAGTTTTGTGTGCAATTTCATTTTCCAAAAGCCATAGACAAAAATTGGTACCCCAACTAGTTTCAAATTTGAAAGCATGTTGACCATGGTAAAATCTGTCTTGAAACTGCAGGAAAAAAAATGCAACTTATTTTGTGTCTGATTGCATCTCTGGAAAAGATCACAGATACAAGGAGACTGATGGCAATGAGGGGAGGGCAGACCCCAGAAGCCTGTACTGTTCACTCAAGAATGCCATAAGGTTTCCTCAAAGACAGAGGAAACTCGTAGCACACTGACTTGACCTCTTACAGGTGCTGTCACAAAGCCAATGGACACCTAATTTTTTGTGCACAATTTTTTTCTGTGAGTATTTCTGATGCAGGAATATTTGGGCACCCCAATAAACAGAGGGACACTGTACTCGCATCTTCTGATACTGAGCCAGCCACAATGAAATCAAATGGAGACGAAACAGATTCTAAGATTCTGCTGTTCTATCACCAGTTCAAGGTCACTTTTAAGAAACTAAGACCTAAGGAGATGTCATTAGGACCGTTCAAGCATGTCCTGGGCAGAAAACATCACTTGGAATTAATGCAACTCTCTGAGAAGACAGCCCTTTAAAAAAAGCCAAACCAGCCGACAAAAAACAGCTACAACATTTTAAAAGGAGGAAAAAACCACTCTGAGTAGAGGCAAGTTTTAAAACTTTCAGTGTTCATCTATGATCAGAAAGAAAGAGGCTTTCATAAAAGTGTGGCAGTATTTCTGCAAAGATCAGAACTAGAAGCTGCAGTTACTTCAGATGCTCTGCTCACAGAGAACCTTTTCATTTTTTGCTTTATTGTTTGCAATTATGAAAGGAGCTTTAGAAAAAAAGAAAGTTATTAAGCATTCGGTTTGAAGTTCTGCTTGGAAATAATCCTGCATTATAGCACTTCTGATGGAATAATTATTGACTACATATTAATGTAGTAAGTTAGATATGTTAACAAAATTTTGACACAAAATTGTTAGGAGTATAGGGCTTGCCATTCCCTATTGATTTCCACAAAATACATACAAAGCAGTACTTTCTCTATAACTAAAATTTTATGTTTGTTACAGTAAGTTTAACTTCTTGATTAAATTTCAGATGGGCGCACTGCAATCTTTCTCTCTTGCCTTTTTTTACAATAGATCTCAGAATCTTTGTGGAAATGAAACCTGATTTTAAAAGCTAAACCACCTGCTGGGATTTGTTCTTAAGTGTCTGCCTTCTGCCAGCCAACAGGTCACACTTCAGACACAGCTATGATCTCATTAAACACCACTGCACCGCCTCACTTCTGCCAGGAAAGCACTGAAGGGATAAACACGATAGAAATCTTTTTTTAAAATCACGATGTTTTTAACTATTGATAGATATTTCAGGAAGTATCCATCAATAGTTAATATTAGTTGCAAGATCCTGCTCTACCTGCTAGAGCTGTTGAAGAATTGTTACCTTAATCTGGTGGATGATGATCAAAGTATCTGCATCGGTTTTCTTCGCTGCAGTTACTTTGGTTTCAGCCCCTGACACGACTTGCACATAAGGCTTTAAAGGCAGTCTGGCCGTGCTGTCTGCTGGGAGTCACTGCAGAGCAGCAATAACAAAGACCAGCAGTGCCTCAGAACACCAATGAGGTTGAGATAGGCCAGATATAAAAATCTAAACTTAATAAATTTCAACTGGACAAATGGCCTAAACGTGCCCTTGTCTTGGGGAAGGCAGAAGTGGCGAGCAATTTGGCTGGGGAGAAAGTAGATAAATCTGGGAACAAACTCAGAGAAAAAAGGTACAACGATTAATTCAAATCATGGAATGAAGTAACTGGAAATACCTCAAACACACGCAGAGCAGAGGGGGATGCCATCGAGCCCTGGCCCTGAGATTTGTGGCTCAGTGCCGTGTCTGTCACTTGGGTTTAATCCGGGTAACAACACACAATCGGCTGTTAGTCTGTTCTCCTCCCACAGCATGAAGGAATCCTTTACATGTAACCTTCAATAAGGGGAAGGTCACTAAAACTTTCCTGAAGAAAGCACTTTTAGCTGCCTTGGGGACTAATAATACATTTTATTCTGCTTTTGGAGAAACTGACTGAAGCTCCAGTGCCATTTAGCATCATCTTTCACAGACAAGCAATTGTCCTGGACAATTAAACACCTGCAATACAGAGCCTGGTGAGAGTCCCTTCACTGCCAAATGTCTCTTTCACTGAGCAAACAACATGTTGAAGGGTAAAAAACAGAAGACTTCTTGGCTCAGAAGAGCTCTCTCCAAGCCGCTTCCTTTGCTTTCCTTCACTTTCACAGCTTGTTGCTACTCTGAAAAAGGTACTGAAAAGTGTCTCAAAAACGCCATTTTTCTCATCAGTGCTAGAAATCATATCATCTGCAAGATACTTGCCCTGAATTCTGTTGGAAACCCTTACAGGGGAGAGAACCAGGATCCTGTTCAGACACAAACAGAAAGAGCCAGAGGCCATAATTTTTTATGTATACCTAAAACTTTCCCTCAACATTGATCAGTACAAATATATATCCCTTTCTGTAAAAAGACAAAAACCCCATCTTTTGCCCCGAGCTGAAAATTGGGTTTCCATGATTTTTCTAAAGTTTGTGATTTCAATGAGACATTTGAAAAAGTGATTAACATGAAGGACTACTTCTCTAATTATAATAACCTTTCCTATTCTTTCAGAATAAATTTTGTTGTACACTTTTCATGTGATTTGCTTCATTATCTTTTCATTTAAATCATCTTTGATGACACACCATTTAATTAGGTTTATTGTGCAGGTACGGATGGTTAAACTTGTGCATTCAGCACATGCATTCCATTTGACTAACGTAATATATCTTTTTCATGCCACTGTCACCATCCATTACAAAAATTAACAGGGCATCATCCAGTTAAACTAAGTTTGCAAAATGTTGTTTATGAAGAATTTTTCTTTCACACCATTACAGGATCCCTTATTGACAACTCTGCTAGTGTTCTGTGATCCCAGTCATAAATATTTACTTGTCAACAAACTGTGAAATGTTACCTTCCAGGGAATCAGCCAGTGTTCTCCTCTAGCCATAAATATGATTCCTTTTGTTGCACTATTATTAATGTTGCATTTTTTTCCTGTTAAGACATTTTACAGCTAGGAAAAGAAACAAAATTGCCCAGCAGTTAATAACGATCATTTTATACGCACACAACCAAAATCTCACATAACTTACAAATTTACTTTGGCCTGAAGCAAGAGGTATATATTCACATCTTGTTAAATTTGCAGATAGATATGTATTCTGTGCGCAAACTTGTTATTGTCAAGATATATCGTTCGATGGCAAAAAAAAAAATATATTGGCAGAATATCTCAAAAAATTCTGACTGTGACCATTAAGGGTCCTACAAAATCCCTTCTGCTTGCCTTACTTTTTTTGACAGCTGCTTTTCCAAATGAAACAAGATCTGCAGGGAAGAGGCACATGCTTTCTCAGACCAGCTGATCCAATTGTCAGACAGAACACGGTCGGCCATGGCAGCGGATTTGTTATCCACCATTAAATTAATAAAGCCTCCTGCTGGGCCCCCTTCTAGGCTGACCTGTTGAGAGAGGCCACAAGGCAGTAACACCGCAGAGCATCACAGGACAAAACCCTCCTCGGCTGACATGCCAACTCCACAGCAGTGGTGCTCACACCTGGAGCTGAGCTGGCTGCACGGCCAGCAGTTTCCCCCTGGAAAAGGAGTTGCTGTGCTACTCCAGCTTGAAGTCCAGGATTCTGAGATGGCTCAGATGGCTTCCCAGAACTCAAGACCAACTAGTCATTAGTTTAAATCATTTCAGCCACAGGACCTTTTCTCCAGAAACGTACTTCCACCACTGTAAGATAGTTCGCTTTCAGCCTTTTTTTTTCCCCTATAAGCTGCTCCACCCAAAGAAAAGCAACATCGCTGGGACCACAGCAAAAAAGAACAGTCCTGTTCACAATGGGTCTCTTCTCCAAGGGTGGTGCATTCAGTGGCTCTTTCATCAAGGAATGTCAGGCCAGCGCTCCTGGATAGGCTCAAAAATACGTGGCTCAGGTAAGAACAAAAGCAGGCATAGAAGGAGATCTTTTCAACTCCTACAGAACATCTGAGGAAAAATAAATAAGAACAGCCAAGGGCTGGATGCTCCTTCAGAATAACAAAGCTACTTTGTAGGTCAGGCTCACTGCAATGCTGTAAAGTGTGCTTAGGGAATCAGACATTCGAAATAAAAAGCCCACAATGAGCAGCCATGGCTGCTATGCACCCACCCTTCCTGCAGGTAAAAAGGCAAAGAAGACATTTTTATTCCAACTATAAACACCAAGAAAATTTTGAAGAACTCTTCTCTGGGTTTCAGGCTTTGTGACAGCAGCCAAAACTGTCATGCTGAGGCATCGGCAAATGGAGAAGGTCCACATGGTTTGAAGGAGGGTGTCAGTCACAAACCACAACAGTAAAGCTGGAGCAGCTCCAATTGAAGAGAGAAACAGCCACCGCTGTGTCCAAGAGTCACGGGAAGATTTCAGAAAAGAATTGATGATGGCTAGAGCAGGACAAGCAGATGAGCTGAGCATTAAATCCATGAAAATTTTAACGGTGCTATTTCCAGAGTGCTCGGTTTTGTACAGCTACCTGAGTGACTCTGTGGTTAAAACATATAAATATATATTTTAAATAAACAGAGAAGATGCTGTGTCCTCACGCTCTATTTTTCTCTTTTGCCTTGCTGCTCTGATAGTAGCTTGATCTCTAAAGTCTATACATAGACATGCAGCTAAAACTCTAATTAAAACTCATGCATTTCCAACATGAAAAATCATATAATTCAAGACCCAACAGTAACAGATACATGAAGAAAGAATAAAAATTGTCTGAGATGTTGAATTGCATAGTTCATGACTTTTCAGCGCTTCATTGTGCAAATCATGTAGCACATGCTCCATGATCAGCACAGCTTTCTCAATGGAATATGTCTTTCTGCTATTAAATTAATTTTCTATGTCTGCTTCTTTTACATTCTCTTTGTACTTGCTGTCCTCAGCATAAAACATTAAAATGTAGGGTCAAACTAGAAATCCACGTAAAAAGGCTTGAGTCCAGTGCCCAGAGAAAGAAGAAAAAATAATGTGCAATGTAAAGTTTATGCCCAATGTAAACAAGCAACTGTTATCTCTGCTCATGAAAGTTCTCAAGGACAAAAGCACAACTTCTATTTTTTTAACCTCTGTATTTTACTGCAGATAGAGAAAAGATAAAAATCTCTTGTGCTGTGGTAAAAACAAACATTTGGGGGCTATATTTTATAAATGGAAATGAAATGGCTAACCTTAAAGTTTTTAGTGGGTTTTTGTCCCTTTATCTAGGTTTTATCCAGTGCTATTCTCCCTCAGGGTAACTATTTTTTTCTTGGCTGGTCTTCCTCTCACTCCAATATATTTGCTTACGTCACAGAGACTGCCCTTCACCCAGCTGCTTCTTCTTCTTCTTCTAACTGCAGCAACAACAAAGCATCACTGGCTTACTTTTATTTTTTTAAGACTGAAAATGATCATCAGTATCCATAAGCAATTGTTTTATTTGCAGAAGTACCTAGGCTGGACAAGGAGGGTGACAGATTTCCTCTTTACTCCTACATTATATGCAATACTTACAGTTTTCATTTAAAAAACTGTGCTTGTACATGGTTGGATCAAAAGAAAAATCCAATGCTACTGGTCCCATAGTTTCCAGAACAGGGATTTGAGGTAAAAAATTAAGTTTTGGCCAGCCAGCCAACCAAAAATAGCTACAATGCTATATGTCATCTGCGTTCTAACAAGTATGAGAAAAGATAGCAGACAGCAGTGGAAAAAATCAGAAATAGCTGAAATAAAATAAAAAATTATGTTTCATATTTACTGGTTCAGTGAAAGGGTAGATGTCATCAGGATCCAAAAATCACTCACAGTTCAGACTTAAGTCCCTCCAATGAGTTTTCTCCCAATGTCACATGTGTGCCTTTTATAGTATGTACTTGAAAATACCTTTTAGATTTTTTGTGGTCTAATTAGAATACGTGATCTTGGTATTTAAAACTTTGAAATATTTATTTGGTTCTTGGGAAGTTTGTTTTTTATTCACTCACTCGTTTGAAAATAATTGTTATTAAAAAAAGGGAACGCAACAAACCACGCAATGTTTAGATGAACTTGAAATCAGAGTGAAAACATAAATCCTCCATGTCCTTAATCCTTGTCTGACTTAATATAATGAAGATCACTGACTTCCAGACCAACCGAAAGAAGCCTGACCCTGATATCAGCTACAATCTTTTTATTCCTCCTGTGCAATTCCTATCATTATTTCAGTGGAAATATGTTTTATACGCTCCCAATGCAGTTGGTCCTGTCCCCCAGCTCTCATCTCAGAGCAGGTTTTTCCCATTTCCTCCCGCACACATCACCCCTCATTGGTTCTGATGGCAGGTCTGTCAGCAGAAATCCACTTAGAACCCTGTTCTTCCCTTAAAAATCCCTTTCCTGTTACTTAATCTGATATTTTGGGGGAGGAGCTAAGATATCAAAGTACTGCTGAAGGACAGAGTCAAAATGAGGAAAAGAAACAGAGATAAAAATGAACAACTTCCTGTTAGGTGCACGTTCAAAAGGGATTTTTGTGTTACTTCTAGTCAGGAGCAGGAACTGAAATAACACCCAAAGAACATAAACCTTAAATCAGCAGCATCTGCAGACTTAATCTGTGGGTTTTGCTAGAGCACAGCAGTGCAGGTTTGTTAAAAAGGCTATCTAAGCTATTCATGTGTAAGGAGAGAGCTGAAATAAAAGACTAAAAGCAATTTAAGGTGTGGGCTAGAGTGCTTCTGTTCGGGTGAAATGATTAAAATGAATGCTTTGAAAGACTCAATAAATCAAGTCGATTATGATTTTCTTTGTGTGTCTTCGCACACCTAAAGCTCCACGGAGCAGCAATGAATAGCAATTAAGAAAACCCATAGAGAAGAGTTTGCTGTAATGCTTCAGGTACCTCACCTCCTTTCGGTCCCTGTTAAAAGAATCCCAGGTGACCCTTCTGCCCTGCTGTCATCTTTCTCTTGTTTTTCATCCAGAACACTTCCCTAATTCTTAGTTATTCACAAGGAAATCTCAGCACATTTCAGCCACTTGCCTCCTCGCTAGCATAATACATAAATTTCTAACCTCCCTCCTTGTCCACAGTACCTTCTCCTCTCAGTTGTGATTCCATCTTCCAAATGATTTCAGCTGAAATGGATACACCGCTTGGTCACACACTGAGGCTTACAGAGCTATCGACAAGCAGGGCTTGGGCATGCCCCCCAAAACCAGACGTTTAATGAATGAGTGCTTTCAGCACTGCCTGTGGAAAAGCTTCTGGGAGCCTAGAAACAGATCCTGGTAAAGCACTGTGCATCAGCACACGGACATTTCGCTCTGTTTTCCACATTCTTCCCCGTGGCAAAGTTAGGAATAAGTGCGAGCTGCCCCTGTGCCGCAGTGCACCGGAGTGTCCGTGGCTTTGCCGCTCTCTGTGAGGTGGAATTGCACTGCAAGATTTGTCCTCAGGCATTTAAAATTATATTCCAGCCTTCAGTGCCACTGCAGGGGACAGACTGCTTGCTACTGCTGAGTTCAAACAGTCACAAAAATACCAAATAACCTTCACAGTAAGGCTCAGCCATTTAATCGTGAAGTCTATAATCAAGCAGGCTACTCAACTGAGAATGCACAAGGAGCCAGCTGGGAACAGAGGAGAAAAACAACCTAAGCCTTGTTCAAGAATGTAAAGACAGGGCACAACCTTCGGTTCCATCCCCCCTCCTAGAATCTATCTCCTAGAGCTGAAATTACTTCGGGAAATAGTTTAAAACCTCATAGATCCCATAAAGCTTGTGAGAACACATGGCTATTTCACCAGGATGCTTCATAGGCCCTGCTGAATGCCCCTCACACTGCCTTTTTCTTCCTGTGAACATAACTCTGATAGACTGCAGGGCAGGCAATGGCGCCCAGGTGATTTATAACAGGTGAGGCTGTTTCCTTCTGCACCATCACTATCCCTCTCCTTTCTCAACTTGCTCTTGAGGCACTTGTTTGAATGTAATTAAGCAGAATTTAATGGATACCTGCTAGCAGGTACATGTTTCAAACAGCATCTCACTGCATTTTTCCATGGGTGGCAGCAATGGATGGACACTTGTCTGTCTCATCTTCCAGGAATTTAGTAATAATCCTGAGCAGAGATTTTACTCATCAAAAGCACCTGTGTTCAAACCTCTCCTTCCAAAAAGCCCAGAATCAACACTTGAATACAGAGTTCACTAAATTCTTGGCAAACATTTTGAAGGATGTCACCATAAAAGACAATGAACTATATTCAAATCGCATAGAAGGTGATGGTGTATTATTGCATGAATTAGACTTGATACATCTGATTTTAAGGAAATACGAGCACTGATGCTTGCTTTCTTTATGTCTCCAAAGCATTTAGAGGAAGAAAGAACCAAACAAATCTCACAAGTGACACAAATTTCTATTCGACCAACATATGTTAGCTTATCTCTTTCACATCTGTGATTTAAGGGCCAGATTTCCCTGCCACAACACAGCACAAAAACCCTTACAGCTATTTTATAGCAATACAAATAGGTCTATTAAAAATGAGCAGAGAGGGATCCCGAGAGCACCGCAGCACTGGCTCAGGTGGAAATGCAGCATACCCAAGCTACCAGTCCTCGTGCAAAATTTCTTGCTACGCTACTTACTTGCAGTAAACACATTCAGCACATAACATTTGTTATGCCCTTAACTTTTGCAGATGATGATTTAGAGTTCTGAACTAGTTCTGCTCTCAGGTGGCTGACAGGTGCGAGGTTTTTCCTGTTAAAACGGGTTATTCCGCCTGTGTTTCACACAGTTAATCTTTATACTCCTGTATTATGCCTTAGAAGTTCCAAAAATTTCCTGGAATAGTGCCAGTAGATTAAAGACAGGACACATTATCTGATGAGATGTGAAGTGTCTCCAGAGCTGTTCTGTGGTTTAAAACGCTATTCTTCTGAGACTGATATTTTTCTAAAGGGAAATGAAATCCCGCTGCATTTCTCTCCATGATACATACATTGAGGAGAGGTGGGTTTTGTAGGTGCACATTTGCTTCTTTTTAAGCTGCATCCCTTCCAATATCTCAATAAAAGAAAAATACCTATTTCCAAAAGGAGTGGAATCAGCTGCTTACTAAGACCTTTGAATCACAGAATGCTTAGGCTTGGAAGGGACCCTAAACACCATCTTGTGACACTCCCCTGCCATGGGCAGGGACACCTTCCACTGGACCAGGTTGCTCCAAGCCCTTTCCAACCTGGCCTCGGACACTTTCAGGGATGGGGCATCCACAAGCTCTCCAGGCAACCCCTAAGAGTGCCTGGATAACTTTGGTACTAATCTCCTTGCAGTTCTTTAAATTCACCCCAAAATCTTTTACAAGAACACTTCAAAAGATGCAAAATATGTCATTTTCAGAGCTGCAACATTAGTACTGGAACACAGACAAAAATTTTCTGTGAGGCGTGTCATTCAAAATTTTTTATTCCCCTCCATAGATCCAGCTGTTTTTACCATGTTTTATCATACCATTTCTAACTTGACACTTCCCTCCCCATTATGCCTTTCACTTCGGGGTGATTTAGAAATGTTGATTGCAAACAGCTCTTCTCAGTAAATCAGCCCCTCGTCCTTGACCACATTGATCATCAAGTGCCAACAAAGAAACCCTGTTACTTTTAATTCAAAAACCACATGATAAAACTGCTCATTTTTCACAAGGTCAGTTACTAGTTAAGTTAAGCTTTCATTTGAGATTTTATAGAAAGCATTGTCCTCTTTGTTTGGTGTTCTTATTTGTGGGCCAAGAGCTATTATTACCTTTCCTCACCTTTCAGCCTGGGAAAGAAAGCTGCCTCTCTTTGCAAGCAATTAAAAAACAGCTTAACAAATAACGGTCTTTAAAATCAATTTTAGTATGATGCTGATGAAATTTGCACCTTTGAACAGCTGGGAAGGTGGTTTCAAGGGTGAATGGTGATGCCATTTTCAAAAACCAAACCAAGACAGGTAAATACAATTAACTGCTGAATTTTAAAAAGCATCTCAATACCTTAAGCAAATGAGTGTTTAGAGACAATCCTTACCCAACCATTTCAGATGACCACGCATTTGTGTAACTGCCTTGTGGCCATGCACAGTTCGTGTTACCTTGATTACTGGTCCTGTGAGGTAACTTGAAAACCCCGAAAAAGCAGACAAGCAATCCAAACCATATAGCTATACAACCACATTCTCGGAAAACATTTGGGATGATATCATTTGGGTAAGTTCAAATTTCAGTGGAGAGAAAAATCTAAGAGCTCCAAAAAGATACAATCATTATTTTTGACTCACAGAATCTGTCATCTAAAACACCTCTTTGCAGATGATGTTTTTTATGTAAGTAGATCAATGTGTTGTGCATTATTGGATATGGATAGCAGCTCAGATGGCCTGAACTTGGTGTCACTAAAAGCAGCCAGACAAAGAAAGCACTATTACCCGCTAATGGAACAAATTTCCTGCGCTTGTTCTAAGTGCACTCTATTATATAAACCACATAAGATGTCAATATGACTCTCACAAAGCAAGCAGTGTGTCGCTTTATATTTGGAATGAACCCTACAGCACTTTGTGAAGCACCAACTTAACTATAAGCATCCATACTCCCATTTAAGATATTCAAAATATTTTCCTGTCGATCACTAAGGAGGGCTGCAGGGTGATGAGTATTAACTAAGACAAAATTAGCTGAGTGAATATTTCTCTTATAGTCCAGAAAATTATACCTCCATTGAATCTTTGTCATTAGAATGACTTTTGACAGGAATGATTACTCAGGTTTGTAAACGAGCGTTCACTCAAGGCAGTAAAAAGGAAAGGATACAAGTGGCAAGTCCACAGTGCCTGCGGCCATCCAGTGGCAGCACATGCTGAAGGAAGGGTAAAGTAGCAACATGAATTTTAATGTACAGGTGTCTGCAGAAAACACCACCGGTGCTGGCTGAGACAGCCACACCATGGGGAAATGATGAGAATGCTCAGGTCAAAGGAACAGGGAAAAATAAGGATGCCACTATGGCTGGAAATAAAGTGTTTACTATAAAGCTAAGAGACCCTGGTGATAACGCCACTGTCCAGAAAATGACCACAGCGTTTCAGGACATGATTTGAAAACGCCATCTAAATTAAGGTACAGACCGTTTTCTTCCTAACAAACTCCGCTTCCCCTATTTGAATTCTACCCAAGGAATTCATTTAGCTGTATTGATTTATTGATACAAGAACCTGATCTAATTTGCATGTGTAAATTAGCAGGAAGAACACTTCCCATTACTTTGCTATATGGCTGGAACAACTGTTTACTTAATTTCCCACTGCACAGCTCTGGTTTTGCAAAATGCATTTGCAAGCAGGGTTGTCACCTCAGATTTAGTTACATGTTACATATGCTTTATAAAAAGGTGAAGCAGTGCAAACATAAATATCCGGGAATTACAATTTGCTACCAGGCATAAGGCTCTCAAAACAGAATGCATCAATCCTTTGGAGCACTTGAGTTTTTCCTGTACAAGTACTAGAGAAAGCTTATTTGAGCCTTGAATTTCTCTTAAGATGAAAGTTCTCTTATTTCAGATATCATTCCCTTTAAATTGTCCTGTACACATCTTGATTCTAGTAGGTTGTTTATCCTTATGGGAGGTGAAAGATAAAACTTTCTTGAATGTGAAATAATACATCTCTATTAAAAGCCTTTTTAAAATTTAAAATAATGGATATTTGGATGCCATGTTACTTGATTCCCCTAACTCAGTTTGACTCGACAGAGTCCAAATGCAAAGTTAGAATCTCATGCTGTATCACTCTCTCAGCTGCTGAGGATCAGGTCATTGAACAGCTGTAGTTCCACTACCAGCTTCCTTTCAGAACTCCAGAAAGGACAAAACCAGTGAAGCCCATTACTCTGAGGATTCAGTGTTGCTGGTTTCCAGTGCTGCGCAGTGGGAGCTGACCCGAAGGCTGCATCGTACTCCAAAGGGTCTGCTCCATCAAAAATGGGACAAAACACAGTAAGACAACAAGCTCCTGTCAGAAATTAACTTCCAGGAAGTGACTCTGTTTTTAGCCTGTGATGTGTAACTGCATAACTATTTTTTTATTGGTAACTTGGAAAGGATCAATAAGAAATTAAGATCGTTCTAAGGCTGACACTTTATATTTTAACTCCGCAGAAAACTGTTGGGAGAATGATTTAAGTGACTGAGGACACAGTGGCTGTTTACTCATCTGTCCGAAACACAGCAAGGTCACATCTGCTCTGAAGTGGAAATTGAACAGGATCCTTATTTTATTGCTCTCCTGGGAAGAAATACCTGGAATGCTTCATTTTCTTTTAAGTAAAATTTGCTAGGGAGCCGCAACAGAGAAGAAGCCCTCCCAGAAGATAAAGCTCCCTTCCACAGGCCGTGTGTCAGATGACCTGCAGCACATCAACACGTCAGATCCAACGTTCATGGCACATGAAGAGCAATCAAGACACCAAATTCAGGGGGTTTGCACTTAGGGATTCAAAATGAAATAGTTATTTATGTGTGGTATGCAATGTTGTGCTAAACCACCTCGCTGGCAGAACACTAGGAGATGACTAGAAAGACTTCTAAATAAAACTTCATGGAAACTTTCTCCCAAACTAATATTACTATTTTTTTATTATTAATATTTCTCCCAATTGTTCTGGAATCTGGTCCAGGGAAATTATTGGAAACAATAAAAAAATCCCCACATTAAGAAAGCCACAACAAATAGGATCTATTACATAGGAATCAACACAGCTTATACAAATGCAAGGTATCAAAAACATACTGATTACCCGTGGAGCCAAGAACAGTATGTGTAACAGAGGTGAGGTTAATACACATACATGGTTTGCCAAAAGGCCTCCTACAAGAATCTTTGAAAGTGTTTCCAAACAGGCTGAACAGCCATGAGAAAGAAGGTCCTCAGGTGAATAAAACTGCTGATTAAAAAAGGAAGATATTGAAGGTCGGCGTAAAAGCCGTTTCTCTCTCCAAAGAGAGATACTCAGCAGAGTCTTAGAGGATTTATAAGAGACCCTGGTGCTCAGCACGTTCTTAAGTTATCTGGAAAAAGGAGGGGAGAGTGTGATGACAAACTTTAAGGATGCTACTGTTATTCATGGCAGTAAAGATAGGAATTGACTGTGAAGAAGTGCAGAAAAACCTTGCGGCCAAGGGATGGAGTGAGATAATGGCAGATGAAATCCGGGAAAGATTGTTGTAAAATGATGCACGAGGGAAAAAATAATTTTAGCTCCACAGTGATAAGCCAGCCAGTAATACGTAGGAACACGATGTTAAGGTCAGGGTAGACAGTGCTGTGAAAACATAAATCCAGTAGCTGGGAGTGCAAAATCAGACAGGAACCTGAGCAATTACTAAGAAAGGAGCTAAAAAGCAACCCAAAATATCATTAGCTCCTTGTGCAAATCCACCATACTGCTGCGTCTTTCAAACTGGATGCAGTTTTGGTCCTTCCCTCGCTGTGAGGGTAATTCAAGATTCAGAACGATTCCCATGAAAGGACCCACTAGCTACCCCAGCTCTTCCTAAACCTCAAGAAAATTGGTTATTAATAGCTGTCCTTTGACTGCTGCTGTAAAATAGAGGGAATTATGGAAAGTTGAGGACCATCTTTCAGTGTTTTGAACTGTTGTTTGCTGCACTGTGGAGTGCTCTGGTTTTGATAAAGGGAAAAAAAAGAATAAGCTTTCTGGCCTAAGGACAGCAAAAAACAAGGAGAAGGACTGTAGTTCACTGGACAGATACTGAAAAAAGCCAAACCAACCACTTTGCATAATTTTTTTTTCCATGTTGTTCAAAGAAGAACATATTGAATTAATGGAAAATGGCATTTAGGAATTACTAATAGTCTAACATTATATTTATCTCTTTTTATACCTGTTAACCTGTGAGGTTGAAGGAGAAACCCTTCCTTTGACCTGCAGGGAATAGCTATAAAGAACTTGAGCAGGAATTCAGAAGACCAGAGATCAGGAACTAGTTGGATCTAGCACTGCAGGGAATCGACCCATCAATGCAATACAGGAGTACAAAGGTATCCAGTCTCAAGAATCCAAATGTTAGAGAATTCACAAAGTTAACAACCACCTTGCAAGGGAATTTTTTTTCTATAGGAACCAGTAAGCTGGACCAGACCAATGTAGGTTACAATGTAATCCCATCCAGAGTGGGGCCACTCAAGGGCAGAAGTACCTGCCTTGCTGCCCCTGTCATCTTCTCTCCATTCCGTCACTCCATTGCTTTTCCACACATGCATCCTAAGAGTAACAAGTTTTGTCCAGTGAAAGAAGCACTACCAAAGATTCCAAGAAATGGAGAATTCTTTTCCCTTTTAACCTAAACAGCTATTCATTTATGAAGCTGGAGAAGGTATTTTGTAGAGACACCCTGCAGTTTAAAAAACAAAGTGTTAATATAAATCAATTATTTTAATAAAAGCAAATAGCTACAGCAGCAATTTATTACAAAGAGACCTAATAAATAGAAATCCATGTATAATACTGGTTTTTTATAAGACATATTTAAAAAAGCAATAACTACTGAGGAAAGCTAAATGTTTAAATTAGAAAGGAGTGAAGGCACGCTATGTAAAATGTGGGAAGGAAACAAAGCGTCACTCAGCTCACTGAAGTTGAATGTTTTAAGCTTGAACAATCAATGTCACCTTTAGTACACTAATGAATATATATATATATGTATGTATACACACACGTAGAAGCACTCTAGCAAATTATACGTGTACTCTTCATCAGCTGACTTCTCCATCTCATTAAAGTGACTACTTCCCCCTCTCATCCCCTCTCTCTAGGTGTAATAGTGTCCCTGCCTTCTGGCTAGGTGATAATTAAATCCACTAAAGAAGTGGCAAGTAGGTGGGAAAGAAATTATTTGTGCTTATTCAAGGAGGAGGGGCTCAATTAACACTTAATTTAGGAATTTAGCTGTTGGATTTTTATCATAACATGGATGTAATCTGAACTCCCAGCTCCCTCCATCCCTCCCCTGGTTGGTTTGGTTCTTCCTCTCAGGTCCGGAGTCTCAAACAGGAATTCCTGCTTGGAAACAGGGAGGTCAAACAGGAAGGCAAAGGCCTGAGTAAAGGTCTGCTCACACTAAAAGATCACAACACTAAAATACCTCGGAGAAAAAAAGATGGAAAGGATCTGCAGAGTGCCTCTACCCATGTAGCTGGGAGCCTTACCAGGAATGGAAACACAAATTCCACTGACACACCTCTACCTATTAGGAAGCCTTGAGAGCATCTGAGGTTGTTCTGCACTATAGGAAAAGTAAGTCTAGCACAAATAAAGACTGATTTGCCCCCCCCCCCAAAGAAAATCAACTGATGAAATAGGATTTGTAATTAAAATTGTTCTTACTGCTCTCTCTTACCCTTGGAATAATTCCAGAAAATTCCACTTTTGTGAAGGAGATAAGTGCACTTTTTAAAGTGTCTGAGAAACACCATTGAATTAAACATTCTGTATACAAGAGGGGAGAAAAACAGTTTTCGGTACAAAAGATAAAGTAATTAATTAAAAAAAAAACCCAACCAGTTTCCAGAAGCATCATCAGGGATTTGCATGCATTACCACTGAGCAAGTGCAGAAACAGAGGTTTATTGGTCTAGGCTGGTCTCATACAAGCAACAATAAATTACTGTGCTCCTGATAAGAAGCAGGTATTAACTGAACAGCAATACAGTTCTTCAAACCCCTAAATTATTCCAACTTGGCAACTTTAAAAGCTCACAAACAGCCAAGAATTATTATTCAAATCTTAGTCATTAGAATTTACAGGGAACAGACCAACACTGCCATCAGAAATATTGAAAATATGGATAGCATGCAATTCCTAATCTCCTTGGGTTCATTTCCTCTGCTGAAGTTGTTCAGTGACAGACATAAAAGGGTGAATAACATCTTTTCAAGAATATCTCTCCTCTAAGTTGAAATGGTTGTAGTTAATCCTCCCATGAGCAGGACTAAAGATCCAAGACTGTTATCACAAACCTAAAATCTCAAGTCCTAATCACATGTTTCATAAAGGAGCTTTTCTAGTCAGGAAAAAAAAAGGGGGGCAGGAGAGAGAAAAAAAGCAAGTGATATTGTTCTGCTCTTCACTTGTTTTGTGGAAACCAAAATCTCTAGCTGAACTCCAGTAGTTTGGAAAGCTGGCTGTACCTAATTGAACTCCAGCATGAATCGCCCTTTCCCAGATCCCCAGACCACCTCAGGCCAAGCTTCTGTCTACACCAGTGCTTTGAGCAAATCCCATCTGCCGTCAGGGATCCGTTATGACCAGAAGCTCAGAGTGCTGTGAAACCTCCAAAACCTCCCAGGAAGAGCGTGTTCTGAAATGCCAAGTTTGCAGCACATGGCGCATTCCTTCTTCCCAAGCGGAAACGTAACCATGTTCCAAGCTGGAACCTCTCACAGAGGGCAAGCAAAGGGTTACTGCAAAAGTGAGCAAGAACTTCCTTTCCACCAGTCGTGATCTGAAAACACCTCTATCATTTCCAAGACTGGTCTGATTCTGCTGCACAGAAATCCGAGTTACTAATAATGTTAATTAACATTATTAATAAGAATGGATTACAATCACTCCTGCAGTCCATCACATTCCAGTGCCTTAGCATTTACCGTCCTAGTTTTTACAGTACCAATACATAGCCCTCTGCTTGCACAACCCTTATCATTGGTTTTTCCAAAGAATGAAGGGTCAAATTTCTAATTGGGGGCCACAGATTGTAATTTTGAATTACCAGATTGAAAGGGCAGCCAGCAAGAAGAGCATCTTCAGACAATTCTTGCAGCCATGTGGCAGTCAGCTTTCACCAGGTACCTGAGCCTCGCTCTCAGATGAGCGAAGAGGTGCGGAAGCAGCCCCACCCCAGCACAGCTTATCTGTACTGACAGCAAGTTACGGGCTGCTGCAATACTGCACTCCCTGAACCAGGAGTTCTTGCAATTCTGCAGATATTATCTGGAAATTAAAAGCAATTTTTCAGGTTTTGGCACACCTATTTTAAAATACAGCAAAGTAGTCTTATTGAGACTGCAGGTCTTTTGATAATGCTTCTCAGTACCAGATTCACTAGCTCAAAAAAAAAAAAAACAACCAAAACTGCTAAGAGTGATTGCTACTAAGGAATATGCTTCTGCCCTTCTGGTCCATTTTAATCAAAGTGTCATTAACCAAATTAGTTTTATCACCTGAAGCCCAACACTCCATCTTTGACCTGATAGTCAGCATATCAAAAGCTTGTATAGCTACCTTAAATACTTCTGAAATTATGAATGTCAGGCAGATCATTTTTATTCCTGCTATCTTGAGTCCCTTGACATCGTCCCTTAGAGATTTCCTTGGCCATTTCTCTATTCAAGAATTTCACTGCCTTCTTCCAAATATTTGCCTTGTAATCTTCTCAGTACATCCTCCCGAGACAAGTTGTTAACAGCTAGAGAAAACAAATGACACTGGCTTCTTCAAAGCTGTGAACTCCTGACTTCCTCCGGTTATCCCAGACCTGCATATGTGGAAATGCTTACGGTCTACTGCCATGAGATGCAATTTTCAGATCAGAGACTAATCTCAATTTTAAACATCCTGATGGTAAAGAACTTACACAACTTCAAGATGCATCTTGTCAACCTGACACTTTACGTATAAGAACAAAGATTTTCATAAATTAAGAAAACCCCACTCCTACATAAAGTTGATGTGTAAAATCAATGCCATTGGAAGACCATAATTGTTACCATTTTTGCAACATGTTCCAACTGTATGTCAGCCCTCTTTGAATTGAGAAGTTAAGGAGTCCTACAGTCACAAAGACTCAGGTTGAACAGATAGTGGTGACTAAACCAGAATCTATTTCTGGAACTTCTCTGATTTTGTATATATTTTACGGACAAATAGTAATAAACACAAAAAAAATACAAAGATCAAGAGTGACTCATTACTTTGCTAGTAAGGAATGGAAACAACATCATTGCATGAGTACAGCCTCATCTCCCTTTAACAAAGGAAAGCTAAAATAAATGTTATAGGAGACAGTTTTACAAAAACCTGCAAGGCAAAACTAGACTGAGGCTAAAACATGTAAATCGCTGGAAGATGATTCCCAAATATCAAGAAATTTTTAAAGCAAAGCTTTTAAACCATTTTTAGTGACCAGTAAATCAGTTCAAAGCATTGCTTTTTTTTTTTCTGTTTTAATGAAGCTACTCATCATTGATTAAATTCACAGTTACCTAGTAATTCTTCAAAATACTGATTTCCTGCATATTTAGAAAAAGGGACAGCATTCAGCCAGGCTGCAAACAGCATCTTCAAGCAGGTCTTGAAGTAAATCATTCTGTCCCTAACCCCTTCCCACCCACCACATAAGAACAGTCATCATCACTTCCAAGAGATTACAAATACTTCTCTAAAACTCTTATTCTGCAAACTCTTTTTTTTTTCCTTTCACACTCTGCTAAACCTCATCCATAACAAATAGAAACAACTCATCCTACAATAGTCTCAGGCAAGAGAAGGTTTTAGAAACAGCAAATATGATATAAAAAAAATTGAAGGGAGGAAGTAGACAAGAGCTAAACAAACAACTCCAGTGTTGGGCCATGTCTGTACTAGGCAGAGGACAAAATTGAGAGAACAGGCTGGCTGTTCAGATAAACCCTTTTTCAAAGCTGCTTCTGATTATCCAGTTGGACCTTTTTAGATTATGTCAGACTTGCATACCAATTTTTACAAACGAATGGCCAAGCAGCATTTCTTTTATTAAACACACAAAAATCCTCCGTTGCCCAGTACGTTGGATAAGGGGAGAAACACTTTTGTCTGGAGGAGAAGAATAACAAGGAAATGAAGGGAAAGTTTTGCAGCAAAAAATCAAAGGCAAAGATGGAAGGGGAAAGCAACAGTTTAGAAATTGCCTCCTCGTAAAAACTCCGTGGTCAGACTCAGGTAACGCTTCCAGCACTGCCCTAAACAACTGCTTTTCCCGAGTAGAAAAAGCTGAACAACCACCCCCAAAAAATCTGCTTGAACATGGCCAGAGGTTTTCTTGGCTATTGCTGTGGTAGGAAGGGTATTCCAGTGATGGCCCACTCTTACACAAGAACCTGCTCTTTGATCAATTTATAACTTCAGTATGAAATATCATTCCTGACAGACAGACACAGGGCCCTAACTACCATACAATTTCACAGTTCCATGCGTGTTGTTGACTTCAAATGGCACATACATTTATTTAATTTACTTTTAATCAGAGCTTCCCTGGGAGATGTGTTTGCATACTAAAGGTGTAAATCTCAAGTAAGAGGCCCAAAATCTTGCCTGTCGTTGAGCTGGGCCTCAGTTCCTTTGTTAGCTTGATCGCAAAGCTGAAGACATGACACATCCCTCTAGATTATAGTGAGACCTAGAGTAAATCAAATACTCTGGCAGAGACGCTAAAATTTTATAACCTAAATAATGTTTGTAAATGCTTGAAAAGTCATTTTTCTCACGATTAGGTCTTGCAGTACATGAATTTAAGGGATTAGACTGCCTAGAACTAGAACTGAAGCAAGTCAGTACTGACTCTTGGGCTGAAAACATACGACTAATTTTTTTCTACTTTATTCCTAGCTGTCTAACAGCAAATAGCACTGCACGAGTCTGAAGCTGCTTCTTTTTCACATTTGGACATCTCCTAAAGCAATAAAAATAAACCTTCTAGCAATTCAAGTAACTTTTAACATACCATTCCTTAAGTGCTATGCATTTCACATTCAAATTCTTCCATGATACTCAGAATATACCATTCCATATCATCTAACACTCAGCCTGCTTAAACAATGCTTAAGCATATTGCTTAAAAAAAAACAACAAACCAACAGACAATAGCATGACCATTTTTCTTGTGCCCGAGTAGTGAACAAGGCATGATACTGATATTCAGACTTTGTCCCATTTTTTACATAATTCCATTTTCTGTTTCCCAAAATGAACTTCTGCACATCGTTATATCATAATGAAGACAAGCAACATCTATGTTGGCAAAAATAAGTATAACAAGTTTTGAATTAAAACCATGAAACTGTTATATATTCCTAAATTTCCTCCGTGTACAGAAGTCTTCTGTACAGTCAGATGCAATATTTTAATATGGAATTGTACTTTAAGATGAATACTTCATTGCATATATACGCATTTTGTAATTAACTAATAAATAACAGAATGACTTAGAGCAGAAATTAGTAGTACTGCAGTGAATATTGTTTGCAGAAAGGGCCCTGTACAAGAAAAACAGTGCAATAAATGCTGTTGAATAGCATCTCTTTCAGGGTTCTCCCGCTGAAAGCAGTGCCAGGTAATTAAAGGCTGTTCGTTTTTGTCTTCACTTACAAGTAACTGCACCATAAACTGGGCCCTTCATAAATGACACCGAGAGGTGACAAGCTCCCAGCTGTACAACTCACCCCACTGAAGTGCAGCGAAATGGGTTTCCATTTAGGCTGAGCTTTATGTCAGTAAGAGCAGTTGCAATTTAAATTGCCAAGGGAGGCTCAGCTCGAAGCTCAGCTTAGACCTAATAAAAGACTTTGGATCACGGCTCTGCTTTTTGTTTCTGCACAGCCAGACTCTTGATGAAGGCCCGCTTTGGTACAGAGCTCACATCCCAGGACAAACCCAGGGGATGGCTGTCACAGGCTGGTGCCACATCTCCTTTGTCACGGAGCTGCAAAAATGGCTCAGGGACACTTTTTTTGATTCACTGTCTGACAGGTTTGAAAGAACTGTAAAATGAGATTCCTGGCAATTTTAATGCAGCATTATTACAGGTTGTAAAAGGCTTTGTCTTACTCGGATTATTCCAAGACCTGTCTGCCTGCCTACATCACGAATGCCCAGGGCAGCTGCTTTGGTCTCGGCAATCACCTGGAGACCTCCCTCCAGCCTCCCAGGGAGGAACTCTGTCAGGTTATTTCCAGACACACTGTCTGAACCACTGCTCTCCAACATGCCCTTCCCATGCCAATAACAAAACTAGGGACATAGAAAGGAGATGGTGACGTATTTCCATTTAAATCCCAAGATTATATTTCAGGAAAACCTCTATTGTACAGGTTTGTAGCAATGGGACTCAACCAAATACATTTCCTTCGGAGAGGATCAATGTAACAATATTTTCACAAACAAAAGAATTAAAGTATTTTATTTTAGTCAATTCTCACTGTTATAAGTTCATTCCATTTTCATCTCCATTCCTCTCATTCTTTTATAATACACCTCAATTTTGACAGGACCATAAAGTACCACTAAGCGTGAGTGGCATTTAAAAACAAACAAACAAAGCAAGGCAACAACCACGCCGGCAGGAAAAACCTTACTTCCAAAGCCAGAGATGTAACTTGGATGGAAAACAAAAGAAAAATGCATTCATAAAAGAACCAATCTTAAAAAACAGCAATATCTAAGGATGCTATGGCCTAGTACATAAATCCCTACAACTCACGTTTTTCTTATATCTTAAGAATACAAGAAAGAAGGAAAACTCCATGACAATCAAAGCCCTTGCCTGTTGTGCAAGACAGCAGATTAATAACCCAAGTTCTTACCACCACATTTCTTTGGAGCAGACACTTGAAAGTTGTAACCTAAATCCTGCTTAGAAATTGCATAAATTACCATTATAGAAATGTCTCTTTCAATCTGCTCTGAAAATAAGCACAGATTCCAGAGAAAGATTCTAACCCTTTTGACTTTTCACCTCAGTGTTCCTTCCTCCTGTGTAGTCCGACATTTGAAGACTGTGTACTGTCTGATTTCCTAATGAAAACTTGCTAATTTCGAGCCTGTTGAAACTAATTCTCTATCAAAAAAGGCCAGTGGTGTTGTTAGCAGCAGTTCAGTCATAGATATATATAAAGTATGTATATAATTGGGCATCTGGCACACGACAAAATTGAGCTACCTGCTTTCCTTCACGTTTTTTAACACACTCTTACTACCACACAGTATTCAGGTCTGTTGAATCAGCCTATTTGTCACAAGAAGAAAGGCTTCCCAATGCCAGCCTTGCAGGCATCAAGTGATTTGCAGCTGGTTTTCAACACTTCCCTGGGTTTTGGCTCTTTTGGAAGCCGAGAGAGCTCCTGCACGACAGGCAGCTTGTTGCCACAGGGCAGGCTTATAGGTACTTGGAAAAATTATGCGTTACTAAGTAGAAAGAAACCAAATTTATCTCAGAAAATCTAACCTGAAAATAGTTGGGAATGCAGGGATATCAGAGGGAGCCTCACACGTCCCTGCCCTGCTTCAGTCTGTGCTGTGCATCTGCCTGCAGACAAGACGCACCCATGTTCTCACTCAAGGCTGTACCTGATAACCAATTGGTTGAAAGGAAATTTTGAGGCAAAAAAAAAATTACTCAAATGTTTTATCTACCTGGTCAAACTTTATGTTCTATTGAATTCATTATTTTAAAAAAAACATCAAGTACAGCAACAAGAAGGGGGGGGGTAGGAGCAAAGAACCCAAATCATTCCATTGGGTAGTTGAAAATTACTTTTTGAATAAGAACACTAGTTATGGTTTTCTAGCTAACCTCAGGTAACACCACAGAAAAGGAAGACAAAAATAAGTGTAGTACTTACAGAAACGAGCTACACTCACTGTGGAAGGCTGTAGTCGTCTGCTTTAAACAACTGGAAAATTTTGGTAGGTTTAATAAGGCATCTCCAGCTTACTGAAAATTTTACAAAGGGTGGTTAGGAGCCCGGCACTTTTCAAACCTAACTCTTCTTCAAAATGTTCAGTAAAAGTCAAAAGCCATTTTCTCTGTTACCCTTTGAGGCCATTGCCTCTTGTCCTGTCACTGGAAACCACTGATCAAAGGCAGGCTCCAGCTTTACGCATCCACAAATATGGGTATTTTGGTAATGCAACCACACTCTGTTACTGTGGATCTTCTGGGATGCGCCATATAAAATGTTCTGTCAACAAGATCTGCCCCCAGCCTTCTCTTCAAAAGGCTCAACAATCCCAGCACTCTGGCTCTCCTCATTTCCTCTTTGCTTCAGCCCCTCTAACAATTTCCGGTGGCCCTCCACTGTTAACTGGGGAGAAACACCAAAGGAAATTGCCAGTAAATTAATTCTGTAGGACAGGCTAAAGGGAAAGAACTCTCCAGCCATGGAAAGAGCAGCAAGCAGACTTGATGGAAGTGTCCAAGGAGGCAATGAATTAAAAATCTAGGGTACCTGCTTTCATGTACAGTAGAGTGGCATTTTAAGAACTTTGAATATGAATGAGAACAACATGACAACTGCACTAAAATCCAGAGCCACAGAGCGGGAGAACCTTTATGAATGATTGAGTAACAGCACACAGAGAAAGAATCATCTTGTTTTGAGAACAAGGAAATATTCTGGCACATGAATGAGCCCGGGGAGCAGCAGGCTCCAGTGAAAACAGTGGGGAAGGTGCCTGACTGGCACTTAGGAGCTACAGGGTGTGGAGGAACAAGCTCTGTGGGATTACGCAGCTATTAAAGGCAAAACAGATCTTGAGAAATAAAAGGAGACGAACAAAATAGTCAAACGCAGAAGACGTGGTAGATATGCAAAATTGTCTTTGCAAAAATGAGAACAGTGTGAATGAAAATGAGTGCCAGGTTTTAAATGAATATATTAATGTGGCCTTCCTTGTTACAGAAGCAATAGCAGGCAGGACACTGTTCTAACACAACGCAATTGGCGTTGGATTATAAATAAAAGCCACCACTGGCCTGAAAACTTGGCAAGAGAAGGATCTCTTTGGTAAGTCACAGCTACATGATATTTCAGTTCGTGACTACAAAAAAGTCACTTTTTAATTGTAATGATAAAATACTTATTCAGTATCTGTCCATGAGAAAAGGAAGACAAATAAAATCTGTTAGAGTTGAACTTCAGACAACAGGAAGAGTTTAAAAGTGAGGGAGACAAAGTAAGTGGTAAGAACAAGCAAAAAGATAAAGCAAGACATCACAGAAGGGGTTTAAAATAGACCCAAAATGGCTAATTAACACTCTGTAGAAGCTCAGCAAACACATAGCTTTCAAATGAAATTGTTTCTCTGTAATGCTAGAATTTTAGTGAGAAAAAAACCCAAAAGTGCTCCACAATTGCTGCTTTACAGTGCTTGGTAATTCCTACTAACTTGCACAGGGTGTTCAATGCTTTATACAGGCAAGTGTCAGTCCATCTCTGCAGCTACATAAAAGTTTAATAATCCAGGTACTATTAGTTTCAATTAAAATTATTCATCCTTGTAACCCGCTGTTTTACTTCATCTATTAAACTTATTTATTATTACAATGAATTTATTTAGCACCTGCAGATAATGACCCCGCTACACCAGTGACCAGGACTAGGATCAGAGTGTGATCAGGGATCACCCTCATGGACAACGGGAAACTCCTGCAAGGACATGAAACTCTTACAGGGTTTATTTACCTTCGTGCATCTTGAAGCCTGATGCATTTATTATAAAACCACGGTTCTTCAAAACCTTCAAACAAATTATTATTAGCTTAAATAAATATTTCTCATGCAGGAGTCCCAGTAATGAATCATAATACATGCAATATTCCATAAAGTAGGGCGGGAAGAAAGTGTGAATTAATAATATAATTAGTAAGATAATTAATGAAGACTAAGCAAGGGCAAAGCAGAGCCAGCTTAGAAGGAAGAGACAGATTTGGAGTTGAAGCACAAATCACACAGTTTAGTATGATCAGCCAAAAAAAAAAATAGAGGAGGAAAACACCCCCCACAATCAAAGATTATTGACTAACCAGGGAAAAACTAACTATAAACAGTAAAGAAAAAAACCAAAACTATGTTGTCTTATGACAAATAGTTGATAACTATTTCATTTATAACCTTATCCTTAATACCTTCTTTATTAGTAGCTTAAAGTAAACCACTGACCCAGTAAATTTATATGTGTCTCAGAGCTGGAGAGAGGAAATTGTAATACTGAAATACTGTTCTGGGTTAAAGAGCATTTTTGTTCTTCCGCATAGAAGTTGCCACTGATCCATGTGGACAGATTTGCAGCAAATGAGCTAGTTTTCAAAAATTAACATTATTTGCAAGTGGAATAGCTGTAGGCATGAATACTCAGATACAGGAGACAATGGTAAATTGGCATTTATCTCAAATGTATTTTAGCTGAAATCTGACTGCAGCAAAAAGCAATGTGCCTTGCAAAAAACTTCTGGAACTGTTGGCTGTAATCCAACCTCAGAGCCAAACAGACCTGGCAGAGGTCTTTCCATCTGCTTACTGTCTTTTGCCCATCATGGATGAGATTAAGAAGAACGTGCAGTGCGAAGAGTGACAAAGCGGCTTCTTACCTTTATAATACATGGGTTATCCATCATATTTTAATGGCAAAAACTTCCTTTTCAATGAACGAACCCTCTCGGTCTATCAGCTAGCAACATGCTATTCTTTTTTTTCCTTCCAGTGCAAACTCCCATTTCTCTTTTTATTAATGCCTCTGGGCAAAATTCAAATAAGAACCGCTTGGGTTGCACGGCTCTCTCCAGGAGCAAATGAACTGTCAGCCATTACCACACTCTCCCTGGAAGCATTGTAGCCTAGCTTCAGAAGACAGCAGACCCCACGCCGGCTTTATCCTCCTCTCCGCTGGTGTTTTTGGGTTGTCTGTTTAGGCACATCCGGATTTACCAGCCACAGGATCAACCCCCTCTCACATGAGCAGCCCTTCAATGCTCACAAGGAAACGAAGTCCCTTTAGATAAACATGCCAATGCATGGTGATTGGCAGGACTTACTGGGGAATAAGTTTATATCGTTTCTTACCCTGAAAGTTTAAAAAAAATATATCAAGGTTGAATGTGCAAGACAGTCAGGAATGGTCTGATAACGAAATCATGTTAAGTATAATCCATAGTTCTCCTGGTTCCCCCTTCTCTCCAGTCCTGTTCCCTACTGCTTAGGGGCCATCCCACATCTTCTGCTCTCAATATAGTCACCTCTTCCTCTTTTATTTCATTTGTTTAGAAAGCCAAGGAAACAGCGCAGAGAAACTCCAGCTCATGGAGCTGTTGCCAGCGTGAGGACTTGAGACAATTAGAAACTATTTTAGATCTCATATTCTGTGAGAACTTTGTCACGGAAAGAGCTTTCACCTTTACGTAACCCCCTCGGCAGCAGCAAGTCTTGAAGTGAGCAGGCACAGCCCCACTGCTGCTTTAACAGTCGTGAGCAAAGCGATGGCCCTGCTGGAGGGTGGTGAAGTGTTAATTGGCAAATTAAGACAGTGCTGCGCTGAGGCGTTGAGGATAAATTGCTACACTGAATATGCATTTTCAGGGCTTATCGGGAAATGGAGTGGAAGATGTAGAAAAGGCAGCTAGAGGTGCTACTGGGGAGGTGGGTGTTACCCAATTTATTTTCCGGTGTGTCTGCAGCAGTCTCGCAGCTCCTGGAAAGTGCTTTGTACTTTCAGGGATATTGTTTAATTAAAGAAGAAACTTTATCTCTGAAAGGTTATCTAACGCCCTCCACTAAACTGTCGAGGTTAAAAGGCCAGCGCTGGGTAGAACAACCAGGATTAAGCACTAAATGCTTAGTCTAAGGCCACTTACATTCCTGACTGCATGGAATACAAATGATAAGAACTAGACTAACAATGAAGACTGTTGTTTAAGCCAAAAATAAAGACTGGCAGCTCTATTCATTGGCTGTGCTGCTGTAACAGGTGTGCAGTACTGACTGTTTTCCTAGATGGCCTGAGAAATACTTAATTTCAGTTTTATTCTGGCACTTGTAATGATTCAAGTGTCCTTGTTCATCATCGGTCATCTACATTTCCAGGCACGTAAGTCCAGCTGCCATCACTGTCTGCAGTGTTTTACACTGGAATTTATGGTATCGCACTGCTGCTGGCAGCTTTGCTCCTGGAGAAAAACTAGATTAAAAACCTAAAACAACCTGCAAAAAAAGTCCCATTTTTAGTTCAGCAAGTTTGGGTCCCCGTTGCATCAGAGAGATGGTGATGGGACATTGCCTGGTTTTCCTCTAGGCCAATATGCAAATCTCAGCTGAACACTTGGCCTTCTTCTCTCTCGGCTGCACTTGTACCAGTCCGCACAAAACCGGGAGAGGCCATTTGTGCGTGGATAAAACCCCCAAAATTTGACAGTGTACCTATGGAATACTGCTGAATTTGAGACCTAGGAAGTTCAAGGCAGCCAGTATGAACCGACAACTCCCCAGCCTCCACCAAAAAACAGATCAAAGCTCCTTAAATATGAGTTATTCAAGAAAAAAAATAACATGAATTATTCAATAAAGTGAATTTTCCCCCATAAATGAAATACACTCTTCTGTGATACTTAACTCTCAGATATTAAGCAACACTCTTCATAAGAGCTTTGGCATATCTCTTCCTTTTAAATTACATTCAGATTTAGTTGGATGAATTTGTTCATAATTTTAATTTTCTGCCTTTAGGTTACTTCCATCCTCAGATAACAACACGTATTCTGTGCAAATTTAAAATGTAGTTCAGTAGTATTCTGTGAATAAAACAGCCTGCTAGACTAGAGCTCCAGTATTTGGTATGATTTGGAAAGAATTCCCATTTCCCATCAAGTTCAAACCTGGACTGGTGATAAACATTTTCTCACAATTTCCTACCCCGATTTAAATCTGAACTGTGAGTCAGCACACAAAGAAGTCTTCCGGACATCAAGAGAAATACAAGGCACAAGAGCCATTTGGAAGCTGCTGTTGGAAGCTGGAGTCATTCCCCTATTTCACAAAGAGTAGGTTTATCTGGAAGATTTAGCCAAGTTGAAAGTCTGACATTTGAAAATGTTGACAGCTGCTGTCCTTAATTCTGATGACAACTGCCACATGTTACACACAAATTCCGTAAAGGCCACTGCCACTTGTAGATCAAAGACTGAGGAACATTTGCCAGGTTCAGTTTAAAAGGTGGTGTAAAGTTTTCACTCTTGGCATTTTATACAGCATCAGACAAGTGTCCTTTTCTCATTCTAACTGTATGAACATTACAAGTCTCCGAACACACAGGTGATGGCAAATAATTTTCGGATGTACCAAATGAATGTAAATTAAATAAGTCATGCCTATTTTATGACACAGACAGGGAATGCTCAGTAATATCCCTGCATAGGGCTGGGGAGTTACTACAACCCTTATTACTCTATAGCTCTTAATAATGGCCTGGGCAAAGTGTTATAAAAGTATTAAATATTTCACTTACATTATTTAGCAAAGAACTGCCAGAAACTTAAAATGCCTCAAGTTCTCCATATGAAAGAAAATCAGAACAATTGGAGAATACTGGGTTTTGCTGAAAGCTATTTCCTTCTCATCCTTGCTCAACACTTCTGCTCAGCAAAAAACTATTTCCTTTTGTTGTTTAAATAAAAGTAGATTTAAGAATAGATGTATAATTATATCACACAATATGAGGGGAAAGCAGAGGACTGTGGTTATGAAGGACAAAACAGCGCTGCAGCTGGAGTGAGGCTGCCGAGGGACTGCCGAGGGAAGGGACAGCCTATAGATGTAGTATATCAGTCTTGATTCTTTCCAAGTGAAGTTACTAATTTAAATATTTATTATTCTATTAGAAGACTGAATTGTAAAATGGGTTGCTCACTTCCAGGTGAGCTTCTAAAAAAGCTAGCATCTCCAAACTGTAGAACCTAGAAGAAATGAAAAGAGCCTGATCTCAACTGGACCTTACAGCAGTAGCTCCACCACTAAACCACTGGGATTTCCAACCCCTGACAATATTCCCCAGTTCCCTCCGTTCTTTCCTTAGATGTACTGCACAACCCAAACACAAGAATAAATGCTGATTCTCATGCTGATCCAATTGTTTCGGTCTGAAACAGCTGAGTATCGTCCCGAGGCACAGGAGAGGATCTCCCTGTGCCTCCACCACGTGCCAGCACGACAGCGAGCCCAGGAGCTCCTGGACTTTCCCACCCAAACTCTGCTCACAGCCCGAACATCTGGTGCCAGAGATCTGCAATTCTTCCAAACAACACCTGAGAACACCTCAGTGAAAGAAATACTGATTTGTCTGAATATCAGATTCCAATAAAAAATTTAATGCAGTGACAAAATGTAATCCATCCTATACTTTTGCTTCCAGTGAAAGAAAAATCAGAGGCCAGCATCACTTCCCAGGCCACCTGTGCAGGCATAGATGCCAAGAGCTGTGTCAGGAAGTGGGACACACAGGGACTCCTTGAGATACACTCTGCACAGCAGGAAACGCCAGCACAGCCCGTGTCACCCAGTGTCCTACTTCAGCTCCGTTACAAGTGACACGGCAGTGCTAAGGGAAGCGCTTCCAGCTCTTAGAGCCACATGAGGAGCTGCTAATCAATTATTTACTGAACAGAGGCAAACAAAAAGCCTTTCCCTATGCTAGTGCGGCATTCATCAAAGCCTCTGCCATTAAGGCAGCTCCAAGAGTTGGGAAACAGAATGCTTGCTCCTTGTCTCAAGTGTTTCCACAGAACTACCTTTTGTAGCTTAATTCTGATTTAAGGTTAACAAATCTGTAAAGCATTTGCAACTGCATTTTGAAATGACCTTGCTACACCAGAATGTATGGAATACAATCTGCCAAGTTTGACTCCAGATACAAACCTCCCAGATGTTCTGCCTTCTATTTTTCCAGTTTAAACCAGTGCATTTTTGGCCTTTTAAAAAAAATTTAAACTAGTTTACATCTTTGTTACATGTTAAGAAAACTCAGCACTTCCAGTCCTCACTGCAGCATTAAGTCCTTCATTTAAAATACTCCTGAAGTTGACTGTTCTCTAGGACAGCACATTTCCTGCAGCTGACATGCCTTTTGCATCTTACAAAGCTCCTGCCCAGAGAGGTGGCAGAGGCTTCACCCTCAGAGGTTATCCCAGTTACCTCAGTGGGAAAAGCCCAGAACGACCCTTTCTGACATCAGAGCTGCCCCTGCTGTGAGCAGGGGGCAAGGCTAAACATTGCCTTAGGTCCCTTCCACCTTGGATTAGCCCATATTTAGCAGAACAGATATTTCATTTTCCCTTGGCTACGGACTATGAGAAACTTGGGACATGCAAACAGCAAACACTTTGTAGGCGGTAGCAACACCAGTGGATTCCAACCAGGAAAGTATGCATGCCACATACTAAAACTTCACAAACAACACAGAAATACAAACATTTAGGTGTTTTTTCAATCAATTAAAAACCTGCTTTAAAAGCATTCTATCATTTTTACCAACAAAGCAGGTGGAAAAAAATGCAACTTAAACATTCAAAGGATGCAATTTCTGGAATGGTAAGAAGTGCCCAAACTAGAAAGGTTAGGCTGTGTGGAGCACATCATTAAGAAAGCAATGAAAGGAAAAAGTTATTTTGTTTAAGCATTACCTTTTCTCACCTATATTTATCTATAATCACCTACTGCTGTTATTTTCTAAATCTCTTGTTTTTACAAAAGGAAAATTGGCACCTGCTTCTTGACTCTCAGAAGAAACAGGACAGTAATTTGTTAAATACCAATTTTTTCTGGTTCTTCTTGCATAATGTCTATGAATAAATGTAAACCAAAGGAGCAGAACAGACAAAAAAAAGCACTTTCTGGCTTCTAATGTATATAAATTCTTGCATCCTTTATATCCTCAATAACAGATTTTTCTGTTTTGTGTGTATTTCTCTTGACTTTCTTGGCTTCCTTCCAGAAGGATATGCAAAGGTCCTCTCCAGTATGAAAAAAGAACGAGGCTGACAATCCTCAGAGCCAGCAAGCATCTCTGGACTGGCACAGAGGGATGGATTGATTTTGTTTTTTCTAACTCTGTGGACAACAGAGAATATAAACAGCTTCTATTTCACCTCCCCAGAATCCCAGCACTCTGAACTAGAAAGCCAGCCTTTTAAAGAAGGCATATTTAGCTATTTTAATGCATCACACTTTTGCCATCTGTTCCTCCTCTACCTCTCAATTTGAAGGCTTAGATATGCACCTTGCCCTTCCAAAATAAGTCATATTTAGTGCTCCCAAAGCTGGAGATTATTAAATACGCTGGCTGAACTCTCTCAGTTAGGAATAACGTAATTAAGCTGAGCTGGACCACTTGCAGTAATTTAATTTGCAAGCACGTCAGGGTATATCCTCCTTGACTCATGCGAGTTCAATGGATTTATGCTGAACTTCTGAATCGCTGAATAGCTGGAACAATCACAAGAACCTTTTGGCTGGCAGGAAAGTCTTACCCCAGACAAAGCAATAGAAATCCAATCCTGACCTGGTGAAGGCACGGAATGCACAGTACGATAGCTAATGCATTTAAAATGAATGGCATTTGGCCAGAAGAGAATTATACGCCACTGCTGCTTCTCATAACAATCAGCCTTATTTCCAAACCTGAAAGTTACCATTGTTACAGGCAGCATCCACATTTGAAATCTGCATCATGTGAATTTCAGAATCTTAATGAATTTTGACCGCCTTAAATTTGCAAGAGCCACATCTGCAAGCAGCCCAGGATGTGTGTACCCACCCATTTCAATACATACATTTTTAATTGGCTCACTGTTCCTCAGGCATGGAAGAGTACAAGTCTTGATTAGGACTAAGTTGTTGCTTTTCTGTGACACAATAAGACACTGAAAATCAAGTACTTCTCTATAAAATTAGGAGACAACGTCAAACATGGGCTAGACTAAAGACTGGCCTTGAAGTAACAGGTTATTTAAGAATTATGTATGCAAATTTCCAGCAAAGCTGAGAAATTCAGGGCTATGCTACAGCAGGAGCCCAGAAATGGAGAGAAGGAGAAATAGAAGATAAAACCAGAGAAGAGGAAAAAGAAAACACAAACCCCAAAAAATATCTTTTCTGCCCCAGAAGATAAGTCTATTTAAGTGTGTTTATTACTTGATACATTTCTTACTTTTATGCATTTTATTGTGGCAGAAGCTCAGAGGGTTGCTTGCTACATTAAAGAAGTTTTGCTACCATCCTCACCACCCAAAGGGAGTAGGCAGACCGTTCTTCCACAACAGCCTGGAAAAGGACTTTTGGGCTCTTCTCTCCTTCAGAGGTTCTAAGCACTCCTGTCTTTGTTTGATAAGAATAGAGTCTGACCTCCTGGATTGCAGATGGAGGAAAAAAAAAAAAAAAAAACAACTAACTTATCTGAAACACTGCTAGGAAAGTAGAAATCATTCATGTTCCCTTGGGACCTTGCCATCCATTATGTATTTCTCCCTTTTTTAAAGAATTAAATAAAGTAGCCTTTACAAACACTTAGGACTTCCTGATCCTAACTACTGTATAAGCAAAAGAAGATATTTATGTGGGTGATTCATAAACCAGTTATTTAACAGTGCTTATTATGAGGGTCTTCAAATGATCCACTTCCATGCAGAATGAGGACTGCCTAACTAGGATTAAATTTCAGCCACTGAAAAGCATCCTTTTGTGATAAACTCACTTGACTCTTAGCCAGGGAGAAGTGAAAGTATCTTCCCATTAAATGTCTTTGTGACAGTTTGTGTAACAAAACATGAATTCTCTTTTGTCCCTTTCTTTTCAGTCTAGTTAATTACTCTTGTAGATTTTATCTGCTCACATACAGGGAGAAACATTACAGACTTCTCAAATAACTCAGCAGGGTAAATGATGTATTTTGCTAGCAAAAAAGACTTTGACAAACGTCAGTCACATATTGAAAACAGCTTCAAAAAGAAGCCTGAAAGCTCTAGATACAAATGTCATCATAGTTAGATACTTAGCATTTTCCTATCACTCATGGACAAGTACTTTATAGGCAGTTCTACAGCCAAATAGGCTGTAATCCAAACCATTATGTGCATTTGTTTTTAAGTAGATATATTATGTAGTCAGAGAATGACAGGGAAAATTCAGTAGTTCTATGTTGCAAGTACTAATTCTATTTCTCTTTTCTTGTACAAGCTTTTTCTCTTTTAAACTAAGCCTCAGATCACAAGTCTATTACAGCCTAAATATATATTCAAGTCTTCATTGTAGGGTGGAGAGGAGCAGTAGTAGGACATGCAGGTTGTTATTTCTCACATGTATTTATTTTTCCTTCCTTCCTCCATCTCTCATGGAGCCCAGCCCGGCTGCTGCCATGTGGATCTACAGTGCCTCTGAGACAAATCCTATAGTCAATCAACTCTGAATATGTATCAACAGCAACAATTTCATTTTCTGTAGGAGGTAAAAATCGGAATGTGATCTCTAAGCATGACACAGTAATGAAAAAATCTTATTAGATATCGTATATGCCGAAGACCATAATTAACTTCCTTAAACTTACTGTTGTCCATTTACAGCCAACACACCAGCAGCAGGCTGCATCCCAACTGGATGACCACAAATTTGCAGTATGCTACACTGGCAGCCCAATAAGAGATTGACATAATTTTCAAGCATATTCTGAAGTAAAACAACTCATGGCACCAGCAGGTTACACACAGTTCTTGAACAGCTGCCATCCAGATATATACAGGAGACCACCGTTCTTCTGCCTTTCAGAAAAGGAGTCTTACTGAATCTAGAATTTTTAATTTTCACAAGTTTATCCGATGTTCCATACAGTCACCGTGGACAGCAGCATTTCCCCAAAGCAAGCGTAACAAAATGAAGCAAGGCACCCTCAAAAATGCGCATCCTCACAGACAACAAATCTGTGGTAGACACAGAGATAAAACATCATCTGAACTGAGGCAACCCTTCACCCTTCGGCATCCTCAGACAACAAACATCATCTCGGATCGAGCTCGCAGACTGAAATTCAAGGAGAGCTTTACAAAGAATGGTTACAATTAACTTACAACTCACTGCTCGTGAAATCATATATGTTTCTGGGAAAAAGTCAGGATGGCACAGGATGAAAACTGGAAAGCAGTTCTGGCAAGGAAGATGTTAATGAAAGACACAGCATTTAAAGAATTTTAACAGAAACTAAAGAAATCACACCTAAATTGTGTTTCTGTAAAACAAACTCACCCAAGGACAAGGATTTAACCTGATTTAGTGTAGCTCGAGGATCAATCTCTTCTAATGTATAATCCTGTCACTACAGATTGGTGGATTGATCACATCTAGAGCCAAGCTTTACTCGCCAGCGAGCCCCCAGTCACTTGTCCAATGGGTTTCCGTGGCACACAGCCACCGAGAGCTAACCAGATGTGATCCGTATCCCCCACAGAGCAGCAGCTCCCACGTTTAGCCCACTCCAAGCTGCACGAGTGACAGATCACTGTCAGCACCACTTTGCACCCATGACCCAAGTGTGGCACTGTGCAAAGCACGTCTAGCGAGGGTGGCTCAAACAGTGCACCTTCCTGAAGGGATACTTGTGACCTTCCCTGGCAATTCTGCTCCAGCACAAGGAAAAGGCCTCTGCCAGAGGAGTTGTGCAAGGAAGATGTTATTTGGATGCTGGAGTTCTGCAGGCCCAGCTTTTATACTATGACTGCTCTAAAACTATCTGTTATTATAAGCGTGGTTCATTATACCGTATCTCAAACCCATAGCCAGCATCACACGAGAAAAGTGCCTTATTGCTAGAGTATCTCACCATCGTGCATTTCAGAAAAGATCTAAATCAGAGCTAGCAGGCTGCACTTTACAATAGGTATGAAGTCGTGATGGCAGTGAAAAGGGAGAGGAGCAGCAAAACCAAGACAATAAAGTTGTTTAGCTACCAAGCTGCTTCTTGGCATTTGTCCACAGCATCCCAAACTCAATCTGCTACAAGAATCGGACTCCCACACAACAGGATCTTGACTTGGCTTTCGCTTTGGCTGTGCTACTCAGAGGCTTGCTGTGGTTGTTATTTGGATTTACAGAACACAAGGGCAGGAAAGGCAGCAGCTCTCCTCCAGTGACTTGGAATTACAATGGAGCTCTTGCAGCAACTGAAGCAGCAGAGGGCTTATGGTGAAAGAGCTTTGGTGACCTTAATGAAACATTTTCAATTAATCAAAATTTCAAAGGTGAGTGGTTCAGAGTGGCAAAGCTGGATTGACAAAGACTTGGTCAGGAAGTTTATGTTTATTTTTTTCCCTCTTTTATCCAAGAGAGGGATAAAATGGTTATTCCAAAACGCTAAGGCTTCAGTGTTATGGGAAGGTCTCACTGTGGAAAGGAGATTCCTGGGAAAGTGATAAAGTATAATGAAACTGTAAGATTGGAAAAAAGGTGAGGAAAAAGTAAAATCTTTCAGCCATCCAAGATAAATCCATAGGTTAGTTACAACAAACACCAGCATGAAACTGTGATACTCAATGTAATTCTCAGGCGGTGTCTGTACAAGGGCCACCAGACAGAGCGGGACAAAGAGCACTCACAGGTTCAGGGGTTGCTGGTGGGAATCACACACCAGCACTTGACTGGCCACTGAAACTGCTCTACCCAAGAACTCCCTCTGGGACAGCAGTAGCACAGCTTAGCATGATCCCATTCTGGGCTTAGCCCCAAAGCTGGTTAGGTGGATGTGGAGTTCAGGGCTTCAAACCCAGGAGACCGCTTTGTGAGAGTGACAAGGAAAGGCGAACCTGTTCTTGGAAAAGACTTAGAGGAATTTCTATCAAAAATCATTACCCAAACCAACCAGCACCCCTGTAAAAGTCTTTAAATGAGCTCTTCTAAAATTGTATTTGTATTCTTGGTGTCTAATAGGATGAATTTAATTTTGATCAACACCGTCATGAGTTCCTCCATTGGTTTTTTCTTCCAAACATCTTTTCAAATCCAATCAACTCAGACCTCACATCCTGCTATGAAAAATCAGATGGAATATTTTGCCAGTCGCTCATTTCATCTGCCCTCAGATGTGAGGGGTAACACTTCAGTTATGGTACCATACACACCACAGTGGTGAGTGGCATCACGTAAGTGGAACCAAATTTAATTTAAAAGGGCCAGCAGCAGTGCCACACACAGAGGAGGACCCATAGTGCCAGAGCAAATGAACTCTGGCTCTCTCACCACAGCCAAACCCAAGCATTCCAGCAGCCCAGCATCCCCATCTTCCAGCCACACAATGCTGGTTTCAAGGGATGAGCTGACAGTAACACACACAGCTGCTGAAGAGCCCAGCAAAGCAGCTGCTGACTACTAACAGTGTCGTCATCACAAACTCCTCCTAGAATCAGTTCAGTAATAACTACCAAAAATATGAAAAATTAGTATAGGCGAAGCTTAATTAATTCTTGCTGTCTCCCTCCTTTCCTCAACTGAGGAGCCTTTAGAAGTCTGTTCTGTGTCAGCTGAAACCGCTTGTTGTTCCCTTCTAATTTTTGGCAATGTTTCCAGAAACGAATCAAGACATAAAATGTCCAGTTTAGTAGTAGCACTCTGGATGGCAAAAAAAATGCAATAACACAGTCTTTGTCCCTCCTAATTTGTGTGATAAGAAATGAAATTAAATCTTACATACAATAAACATTTTTATGCAGCACATTGCTTTTCGTGAACAAAAAAAATAACAGAAGGATTCATACAAAACTGCTGATGGAGAAGACTACCAACCACCATGCCATTAGCTCTTGCATCTTACATTCGCAAATAAAACATGCTGTGTAGAAGTGATTGCCTTGGAAGTTACTGGTACATTTGAATGCAAACTACCAAACCATGAAAAATGAGGCATCCTTTTGCTATAAAAATAAATTAGGAGGCAATGCTTTGCTGGCAAAGCCATTTGAGTACCACAGTACATAACTATTCATGGTACCATTAACAGATGTCTTTGCTTGTACTGTGAGCAGCCTTACGATATTGTCATATTCAGCAGTACTTTGTATTTAAAGTAAGTGCAAGCAACTTTGTTTTAGAATATAATAAAACCTTGCCTGATGTAGAAATCCCCTGGGAAATTATACAATAATGTTACCTACATAACTAATTTTCTTCTTATGAAATCATGATTCCCACTACACTTTTAGAGCTATTCCAAGTATTGTTTAACATCACCATTTCCATGTTAATATCTCAATAAATCACAGAAATACAATATTTCATATGAAAAGTGAGCCATACATTTGGGACCATAAGTTTTCCTTTCTAAATTAAAAGGGGAATGAAATTGATGCTGAATGTACTGTATGTTGTTCAAGGGTAGTAAAAGCACCCAAATTCTTCTACCAAAGCAAGGCCACACGCCATGCACACACACTCATGCCAGATCCTGTGGAATATTGCCGAACCATGTAAGTCCGTGCCAGGAGAACTAGGGAGCTGGAAAAACAGCCCACAGCACTGGTCCTTCAGAGGTCACTCAGAGCAAAAAGAAAAAGTTTAACCCAAATGAACTTCCTACCTTGAAGGCATTTGTGATATTCCTGTTTGTTCTTTTGAATAACGAATATTTGCAATCAGTACCAGAGCAATCAAAGGCATGCAAGAACTCTCACACTTAAAAATACTGAAATCATAGTGAACAATTTTGTCTTGTGTCTTAACCACTACTATGGTTGATCAGTGAACTAGTCCTCACCGAAATGTCAAACCTTGTTGTTGGCTACACTCACCCCATTCCTGCATCCATCTGTGTGTAACTTCTATACCATGAAAATATTTAGTGGGGGTTAATGTCCCCCAGCCCCTTCAGACCCTCACTGTAACTCCCATTCACTGCATGCAGATTTCTAGTTAAAACGATTTCTACCCTTTCTCTTACATCTCCTCACCAATGTTCCATTCACCAGAGCTGTTTTCCAGGCAGAATTCAGTTGGGGAATGCTTCAAACAAATATGTAAAGGAAAGAAGAACTGTATATAAATAAATGAAATTTATTTTAAATGTCTGGAAGAAGATATGCATTCATTTAGGCTTTGTTTCAGTTTTGTTTAAAATACTTTCCAGCCCTGCGTACTCTGCTGATCACCTCTGTGTTAAGTTACAAAAACCCACCACAGCCACTTCGCTAGCTTTCAGCAGGACACGATTTTTCCCTTTCTGGATTTTTAAATAACAACCAAAAGCCTAAGTAATAGCTATTATTCCCATAATAAGAAAAAAGTGCTCCAATTAGTGTGATAATCATGGCTAGAAGTCAGATTGGTGATTATTGCCATGGGCAGGGAGAAACACTACGTCTTTAACCAATGCATAATGCCTGTGGATAGAGTTTCTCTCTATTTCCATAAACCATGCTGTTTATTTCTCCACGGTGATCTTTAAAATACTGCAGAAGGGGGAAAGCAGGCATAAAACTAGGTCTGGTGGAAACAGGGAAGGGCACAGGAGTGGGTGCCCAGGCCTGAGCCTTCCTGGAATTCCCAACCCCCAGGCAGACGGTGTCTGGATGGGGGTCCCCAGTGAGGATTCCCAGGAAGATTAGGGCATTTTGGTGCCTTCCCTGCCAAGACAGTTGGCATTCTTCTCCACAAAGAGCTCTTATTCCTTGGCTGTGGAAATTCTCAGTGGTGATTTGGCAGGGAATTTTGTCCGAATGCTATCCGGTTAACCAAGTGGGCTGCATAACTGGCATCAGGCTTGGCAGCTGCCTGAAAGAACCCTGAAAGCTTCACATAATTTCTCTTTCAATCAACTATTTTAAGAACTGTTCCCCACACATATTTACCCCTGTGAATACTAATTAAGTTATTGCCTATTCTATTTGATGGTATACTAATTATGGTGTCAGGCAAAGGCATATCGATACATACCAATGAGGGTGTCAGGCTTACCAGCTGCTTTTTTGAAGCTTTGAAAGGTCTTGATGTCATTCACACCAGCTGAGGGATTTTTTGAAATTAGAGAAGGTTTTTTTGTGTGTGTTAAAACAATTTCTCACCTAGCTAGAGCATCACATCTTGTGAAAATGGCAGATTTCAGTTGGACACCGTGGTGAAGCCGGGAAAGTGCGGAACTGTGAGGCCTTCAACAACCTGCCAACATCCTGCACCAACCAAAGTTGTTTCCCTCTTCTCCCTCCCTGCATGCTTTGATTTTCTGCCTGGAATCAGGCTGGGTTAATTTAACCACATGTATTGGTTCTTATTTAGTAAGAGAAAGTAGTACATTACTGATTGTCACAGAAGTGTCACAGAGCAAGACCAATAGTGCTCACTGCACCAAAAGCCTTGAGGCACAAGCAAAGCTGCCTTTAAATCAGCCTAAATCTCTCTCACAAAAGGGATGTTCAAGTATACATTTAACATCAAACTTACAACATTCACGGAGTGAAATCTTAGACATACTGGTCTGGATCACTTTTTATAATTTAACTAATATTTTAATGTAAAATACATAACTTTTCTGAAAAAAATGCACAAATACATTATTTCTGCTTTACATACCAGCACCACAAGAAAAATCTGACAAGGAAAACCCCACCCTGCCTCCAGGTTTATTTTCATTTTGCATAGAAACTATCTGAAACACTATGACTATGAATCCATATCATCCAATTCATCAGAAGTAAACTTGATGATCAAAATAATTCTCTAATGAACACAGTCCAAGTAACAACCATCATTTGTGGAAAAAAAAAAAACAGGATGAAAATTTTAAAAATGCCTACAGTAGCATGTAGGTGATTTTTTTACATTAACTTGCATTTTTTGTGTGTTTCAACACCACCAAAAATAAAGCTACGCAACAGGAAAAGCAAAATAAATGGCTACCCTCAGTTGATAAGAGCAGAAAATAAGGAGAAAGACAGAGTATTCAGGCAGATCACTCAGAGGCATAAATACATACTTACACTTGACCCCAAAATCATTCAGGATTAGAGATGCAAGAAACATGCCAAAAAAAACGAGGATACATTTCAAGCAAGATGAGAACTTTTACACTCAAGCCAAGCAAATATCACACTTCATATTAAAATGAACATCAAACTTTAAGTTGTTATTTTCTATTCCAAATTTATAGCCTCAAATCCCAGTTTCTGCTCACTTCTAGGGACCAGTTATTCTTTTCCTACTGGCTCTTTTCCCCATATTATTTCTATTTTCCTTATGCCATCTTACCTACACTTGGGCAGGTCTATCACTTCACAATGCCCCAAAATTTCATCTTGCCTTCTCCAGTCCTTTCCTTTCTGTATGTGTGAGGTCAGCAACCATGAACCTTGCTTGCTGTTTTGTCTATTTAGAGGCGTTATTTTACCTTCATGTCTTTTCATCCCTCTGACTGCGCCATTTTCTGGTAGCTACATGTTCTAACACACAGATATCATTTGCAGAAAATCATTTGTTGAGCATCTGAATTAAAAAACAGGATATTTTCCCCCTCAGTACATTTGTAGCTCAGCCAAAAAAACTCAGGAGGTTAAGAACTTACCAATCTCCTTCTGGAGCCAGGAAATCACACTCCTTCAGACAAATCAAGTAGCCAAGACACCCCCAAGCTAACACTTCCCTTGAAGGGCACATTGCAGGACTGCTCTCCAAAGACAGAAAGAAAAGACATCAAGAACCATAAATAGCTTTTACACACCTGATACTCGTATGAGTCAGTGATAAGCTACAGCTGGCTCCAATTCTGTAGTGTTTAAAAAAAATCAAAGCAAAATGAGAGACAGCAGGAAGTCGTTCTAGAAACTGAGGCTAGAAGTATTCCTCAGAAACAACCTTCAGGTGAGCTGGCTGTTCTTCCTCTCACCCAGAAGAGGCATTAATGACGTGTGTTCCATGTGCATCTGTCTTTGACGACCGCAGGGATTTGGGAGCTGCTCTGCCCACTGACTTTCTGCTGCTTTTTATTAGAACAAATTCACACTTGTGCCAAACGGAAAGTGCTCACCTGTCCACCAGCTTTTTCCAAGGGGAAATCTAAGTTGAACAGGAGAGACATGTACAGTGGAAAACTAGTCCTTCTTCTGGAGCACTCTACCATAGAGAGAGCAGGAGAGACTGGAAAAGGGAAAAGCAAGCTAGAGAATGGAAGAGAAAGCTTATTTCCACTTCCCCTTCTATAGACATATTTTAGGTCTCTATTGATACAAAACTTCCTGTAGCCTCTAGAGGAATGTCTCCTACAATTCTTCCCTACCTACAAACTTCAGAGCCATGGCACATCATGTTGATAAATATCTATGCAACATAGAATTGAGGAGTAATAATATAATTGTAATAGGTTAATCTGGATCTAATAGAAGACAGTAGTATAAATCTGCTTAATAATCATACCCTGCAGCCAACCATAAACCCCCAAATTATTTTAAATTGCAATGTACCATTTTGTAAACACAATTATGAGTCTTTATTTCAGTTGCTATCTTGGTTGAACAGGCTAAGTTGGTAATTAATCATTGGTGTGCCATAGTATTCTGGAACTCATTGCTACAGATCTGCCCTTGACTGATGGTATAAGAAATCCTTTCCTCTGTAATCAAAGATAAACCAAAACACGTTCATCTACTATGTTATGCATCCCATAGGGGAGAAAAATCTAACCTCGTGACCATTCACATTGCTATCCAGGTGTTAACTGAGCTTCTAAATAAACTTTTCAACAGGGGTCAGAACATTTTGCTCCGACGTTGCTGAGGTTATAATCGTGCATGTCCTGAAATCTTGGCATTCTACATTTAGCAGCTTGGAATTGCTTTCAATCATGGTACCCATGGTCCTCCAAATTCTATTTATTACTATAGCCATAGAGGTGCCTAGTTATGCTGGCACCAATTTTTGCTGTCTCTTAACCTTTCGAATTCCTTGAAGACCTCTAAATCAGGGCTGCTGTTTGTTTTTTACTAAAAACAAAAGAGATGCAAAGTTGTTGCAAATAATCTAAAACTTCACTCTGTTGCTGTTGTATCCAGGTGCTTCTGATGCCTAAAATTTAACAATAGTAGTTGATTAAACATTTATTACATCACTCAGGTCAGAAGGCAGCATTCCAAGCTCTGTTGGTATTTCCTTGCTAAATCTGAGGTTTTAGGGGTTTATTACTCCATTATCTTATATCTCACTGAACTCTCTTATAATAATAGGGGATTATGTGTGAAACTTAATTGGTTCAATGTTTATTGATAGCGCTTACTAGCAGGCCCCTGGTTTCTACTCTGCAGCTGGTGGATAAAGAAAATACACACTGGGAACTTCAAAGAGAAAACATTTTTAAAACAAAATTCTGTCTAATAGCATGGAAATATAATCAGAATATCCTTGAAAAGACCTGAAGTCTCTCTCTGGGGCAAAGATGAAAAATGAGGCAGCAATTGCAAATTCAGTGTGCTGGTGGGGTATCTCTAGAGCCTCTGGTCAGAGATTCCCAGCTGTCACTTGCTGGCAGAAAGCAGGATCAGTTCCTCTGGGGAAAACAGGCGTCACTTCCCAGGAGATGTTATGCACTGAGACTACACATGACACTTGTGAGTCTCGTAACAAGCTCGGATTTATCTAAGCCAAAGCAACTGACAGAGAAACAAATGTGCATTTGCTCTAAACGTACTATTTTACTTCTCCATAAAACATGACAACAAATACATGTTGGATCAAAATAAATCCAACTGATCAGGCTGACGCCTCAAAAATGTATAATGTGCCATGTGAACAGAGCTCTGAAGCTATAGGAGTGACTTCTTCCTTTTAGCAATGTAAATAGTTGTGCAGGTTGCCAATAACTGGGGAGCACTTCCCCACTGCTACAGTGGTGTTTTGCTTCCTGTATCAGCAGTAAGGATCTGAATATTCTCTTGAAGATGCTCTGAAGAGAAGAATTCAGAACAAAAATTCACACTTCAGACAGGGAAGATGCACTTACAATACGGAATTTCACCACACTTAGACAAACATTTCCTCTTACAAGCTGATTAGGAAAGGAATAGAGAGAAAACACCATTGTCTCTTGGATGAAGAAGTTTATCACGCAGGGGTACAATGCAACTTTCGAAAAAATAATGAGACATATAGCTTAATGCCATAGATACTGTACTCCATGCCATGACTCTATGAGAGGAGTATAGGGGATTGTCTTAAAATTCTACAAACTACAGAAAATGCCACAAACGACATTTACTTAACTAATTTCAAATTAATTGCAACACAAAATGTCTGAAAAAGCCTATATATGTGCCAATAACTTTTACTTTTCGACGCTGATGCAAAAATGGAAAAAAAAGGCCTCTTTCCCTTAATAAGACTTCGTAGATTTCTAAGTGCAGTACTGAGGGAGAAAACCTGGAAGAGTCCCAAAAACTTTTAAGTCCTGCACGCAGCACAACAAACAGAGAGTTTATGCAGAATAGTTGTAAAGGTACTTTGTTGTAGTGTTCTACGCTCTCACACAGTACTTTTTTCCTCATTTGAATTTGTAAATGAATCCTGTATATTCACATAGGGAAGCACAAACCCACTGCTATTCCCAAATTCACACTCAGCCCAGCTGCATATTTGGACCCTGCATTGCCAGGCACTGTTATTCCACGCCTGTTACCTCTAATCGCTCGGTACCTCCTGTGAACACCATTCTGCAGCCTTCGTCTTTTCCAACCGATTTTACCACAAATACTTTCCTCAACAGCTACACGAGTTACTTTGTACCATACTTTGCTGAGGAGTTGGGAGTTTTTACAGATTCCAGCCGTTCCTGTGTCTTTTTTATTACAACACGGAAACATATGGCTCAGTTTCGAGTGTCTAATTGACAATATCTATGAGTGCTGTTGAGAGGTTCAATTGTATGTGTAACATCCGATAATCTCATTGTATTTTATTTAAGACTCAAGAGCACTTCAGATGTCAACAGATGGCAGCAGATATTCTGTGGAGAAAAAAACCAGCCCAGTAATTCTATTTCTTTGAGAGGGTTGCCTTGCCATTTATTGAGGTAGAGTTTGAATGTAGGGGCTGGAATGAAATGAAATGAAAAAAAACTTCTGCAACTGAAAAAGACTAAGAGTGGATGGGTTTGCTTTTTTCATCGAGAAAGTTTTGGTTAATTACAGATGTGTTTCATGCAGAACATTTATATTTCATAATCCCTTTGCTATATACAGGCACAAAACTACTCCACACAAAAGGTACTCTTCATACCCTATCCTGCAAAAGAAATTGCCTTAGTGATTGGGAAAGGCTTCCCACTTCCACACTTTGAAGATGAGGTTACTACCGTTGCAGGATTATACATTGGAATCAAAACTCTAAGTAATTTTGATTATTTAGATCTCAAATGGCCTCAAGAGAGTTTTGATGTCCACAGATAATAGTAAATCTTAACTGCTTCTTTTGATTAAAAATACCTTGGATAACCGATGGATTTAGTTGGAGCAGAAGGGATTAGTTAAAGTTTAAATGCAGAGCAAAGACCTTTTGCTTGTCTTATAATGGAAGGGCATTATTACTGAAAAAAATATAAAGTGTTTATGTTCTTACAGTTATTTCAGTCCTTTTATCTGTGATTTTTTTTATAACCACTCTAAACTACAAGCAGCTTCAGCTTTTAATACTAATGTTTTCACAGGAGCAGAAAGAGAACGAAAGAGAACATTGCATTGTCTGAGAGATGTGTTCTTCCAATCCTAGTTTATTAATCTTAACAGAAAACATCTTTATTGAAATGATGCATTTCATTAGAAGGAAAGGAAAAAGTGAGAATGTTCTTTGAAATGGTCCTTGAATTCGAGGTGTGCTGTGAGCAAAGTATTACATAAATCCTCAGCTCCTGCATACATTCCCAAATTGCTGTCTAGTGTGCATACGTTATGCACTTGTATAATAACCTGCAGAGCTAATATTGTTTTAAAATAGAAGTTAGGAAAGTTAAGTAAAATGTATCATAGGTGACGACTCATTTTTCCCTGCAGCTTTCAAACAGACATGTTTACATTATCTTAATCTCATACTGTAGTGTTGGAAAAGGAAGATGTACAGTGTGAAAATGAATTAAAGAATAACTACCTTTCATCCCTTAGTACATGACTGGCAGGAATAAGACCCAAGGTGACTACAAAAACCTTTTGAAGCTTTCTCCCCCCTTCTGTTCTGCTGCCACCAGGTTTTATCAATGAATCGAGTATTTGGGGGAGGTTTTGACCAACAGATTAATTTTGTCTGCAGGAATTCCATATGGATTTTGTGGATACTTACAAGATGTGTAAGGGGCAGATAATACAAATAAAATTGTGTTGTCCTAATAATAAAGGTAATATATATATAAAAAAGGCAGAAAATACAACTCCACTCAACTATGTCAACTCATATCAACTCATTAAACCTTGACTCAGCTTAAGCAGCAAAGCCATTTCAATACTGGTGGGGATTTTTTTCTTCTAACTTTTTAGTGAAGGGGCAACAAAATTTACACTGCAAAGTGAACTGAATTCCCAGAGAATTTAAAACACTAGAAGGAATTACAGCTACTTCAACAGTGCATGTTCACCGTCCTTCATTGCACACACACACACACAGGGGACTTCAGGCTATGATGTGCTTTCAACATTTTCTGAAGCAAATCTTCAGTAGGGGAGATATGTGTCTTGGTAGGTGCATAGAGAGATTACTGATAGTATTCAAACCCAAATTGCATTTCATACATATCCCTTTTTATCTTCAGTCAATTCTAGTATTCTTTTAAAATAAAAGAAAAAAGATTCATTCAAGCCTTTTACAGTATGAGCACTATGTTTCCTTTGAGAATGTGCATGTAAATGGAAGAGAGAAGAAAAAAGTGAAAACCAGTTATCTGGGGAAACATTAATGCATTTAGCTGTGGTTATTGTTCAAATACAGATTCTGCTGCATACCATTATGTAAAATAATAATATCATTTTCCTTTTTAAATTGCAAGAATTAGAAAGAGATTATAATTAAGGCAATGTTTTGACCTTCGAGTTTCTCATGATCCAAACAAACCAACGCAAGAAAAAAGATTCCCACACGTATTCTAGCAGATTCATTTATGCATCAGCAGCAAGCAACCTACTACCAAATTCGGTGCCTCCGCCCTTCCCCCTTAGCTTTACTTCAGCTCTTTTCTGGGCTCTAGAAGACTGTCCCATGTTCTGCACTGGCCCGACAAGGCAGGATCCCAGGACCTTAGGATCTCAAGAACTGGCCAGCAAACCGCCATATGAGGCTACACAAAGTGCGAGTAGAGCTTGTGCCCGGGGAAAGGGGCTGCTCGGTGCTTGTACTGTGACAAGGAAATCCCAATTCAAATAAATCTTTTACACTCTTCCATTCCACTGGTGGGGTGAGAGAGGGGAGTGAGCAAGTGGCTGCATGGCACTTACTTGCCAGCTGGGGTTAACCCACGATGGTTCATATTTAATAGTCTCCTTTCATACCCCTCATTTATTCTTGCCACTTTTGAAACACATGGAGATGGACTGTTTTGAGAGCAAAATGTTGTAGATCACTATGAGTTGAAACAAGTCACAAGAAAACAACAACTCATCTTCTACAATATGAAACATTTATTCTACCAAAGGCATGAAAGCTGAGTTTCGTACTTCTTTAGATTCAGATCTGCATTCGTGATGCGATCCGTACGATGAAACGATATCACATCGCTGCTGTGGCAGAAACTAAAATAGGGAAGGGTGAATTTGTCCAAAGTAGCCAGGTCAGTTCCTTTCTAACTTTCAATTTGGACCTGGAAGTAGGAATCGCTTGCACTCATTTAGACGAAGAAGTGAATACTGATTGTGACTGGTCACAAGTGCTTGTACAACTACCTGGTTAATTAGCAGTTTCCTGACTGGAATATGCACATCCAGCCGGTGATTTCCCATTCTCAACCCAAGACCGAGTGAACTACTGCTGGTTGCAGATGTTTAACGCTGTCCACCCTCCAGTCTGAGCCCACAATTTCAGAAATGCTGCTGTAAGCCTGCTAATTCAGGGCATGTGATGTTTTACACAATTCATTAATTTGGTAAAATACAGCTCATATTTTCTGTAAGCTCTGCTTTACTGTCCTGCAGAACATTTGGGCACAGAGATTAGTGTTCAAGTACACATGTGGATAACACCCAGCACTCCAGTTGGAGTAGCCAAATACTCTATGAATAACTAGTAATTCTGGTAGCATGGAATCACACAATCTATTCCTGAAGAAAATGATCAATAAAGAGGAGATATATCAGTGTCTGCATCTGGAACCCACCACTGTCCTGAAATGGAAAAGTTTCCATTTCTGTTATACCTTTAATATAGAGGTCACTGCTCTTCTAATGTCTTGCCAACTCCAATTTAAAAAATACATTAAAGTAACATGATATGGCTGAAAAACTCACCTATGATTTCTCTTCAGTTCTGCTTATATTTGAGCAATTAACTTATTTAGAAAGCCTCTGCATCAAGGCACAGAACACAAGCACGAGTTAAAGAATAAACAGTTTGTGAGCTGCTCAAAGTACTGCCTCAAAAATTAATTTATTAGAGATACAATCTGAAAAAGTACCATCCAAACACTAGAATGTTTCCAAGAATGTTCCCACCCTTCCCCCTAAAATGTGTTGGAAAATGCAGAGAGGTAAACAGCTATTCTGAAGTGACAGAATGGTAAAATCTTGAATGACAACAGATGCCTGGTTTACTTCTAAAATCATTTTTAACTTTTTGTGTTCTTTTAGCACAGAGATTTCTTCCTCCTTCTCCATCCCTCATACGTAAATAGAGTAACTGAGTGTAGCAGGAGTAGTTTTGAACCCAGGATAATAGAATGAGTGTGTGAGAGGAAGAAAATTCTATAGAGTCCTAAGAAATGGTAAAGTACCAAGGCAGATACTAATATTTTTGAAAAAAGATAACAATATTTAGTACAAATTAAAATAAGAAATATCGTTGTGACAGAAGAAATTAATTCTTATGTTTCAGTCTCCTTCATTTTTTCTACTGAGGAGTCCTGTTAAACTCAGGGAACCTTTCACAGCCCATTTATTTTATTGTTCCGTTAAGCTTATGGAATTTTTTTAAGCAGCGATTCAAACAGCTTTTTAAACTTCCCTAAATAGTGCATCAAGTACATTTCCTAAGATTAACAAGCATTCTCTGCTATGAATTAGGTAGTTCTGAAGGTTTATCTGCAATTTCATCCTAAATTGTTCTTTTGAAAGTTTCAGACGGAAAGCTTAAATAAAGCCTGTATGACACCGAGCACGAAGTGATGTGGTGTCTGTATGCTGTAAAGCTGTGTGTGGTTCTGGAAATGAGAGAGACCGTATTTAGCGATGGAAATGGCCATATTTGAGCAAGGAACAGCAGTTGCCAGTGTGGATGCTGAAATGCTGTTAGCAGGGAAATTTTCTCTTCTTGCATTCATTCTGTGAGAACTTTTTTCCTTGCTGTGTAAGCTATGTAAACAATAGATCGGGTTTTTGTAAATAGCATTCATATCTGGTATCTTCTGACCTTGTGTACATTATATTAGGAAGAAACATTTCTAAGTGGGTGTCTGAGACTTTGACCAATCACCCTAGGAGAAGTGTGAACACTGTTCAATTGCTTTATGGAACTAGAATATATAAATGGTATTGTAAATTTAATAAATAATTCATTCCTCGCTCTGGACTCCTGCCTCGCTGCATCTCTGAACCCCTGCTTGGAAGCCCACAGCCAGAAACAAAGATCAGGCCTTTGGCGGGTAGAGAGAAGAGGATGGCGAATCCTCCACCTTTTTTCTTCCTATCGCTGAGGAAAACATTGCAACAAAAAACAACGTGGTTACCTTGTTTCCCTAGAAGAGCAGCTGATACTTTAAATCCCACACATGTCAATTGATTAGCAGGTTGACTTCAACATCGGAGGCAGACTTACCCATTTCAGTGTTCCAGTGAGGAGCACCAAAGACAAGTAGGTGCATAACAACGGCTAAAGATTTGCTGTCTACATCCCTGTTGCAAAAGAATCTGCCTGGAAACTTCCTCTTGGTAGGGAGAAAATTGTTTGTTCCACCTGAGCTGACTCGTGCACATTTTGGGGAGCGAGTGCACAGCTCAGCAGGCCCTTGATCTGGCAGGCACCCAGGAAGAGCACCTGCAGGACCTGTAGCATCAGTGTCTGTTCCTGTTTCACAGAACCCATGGCAAGTAATCCTGGGAAGGACTTGATTTCTCTTGCTCTGAACCTGAACATTTCCTCATTCAAAAGCTTGCTTTAGAGAAGTAGAATTTCAAGATGTAAAACCTCCAAGATTGTTTTCACAAAGCCATTTGCTACTATAGCAGTGACTTCCAAATCATGTCTTTATTATGAACTCCATCTCTCAATTAAACCAACTAGAACCAAAATTCCCTCCCAAAGCTCAAAAATGCATTAGGAATGGCTTGAATACTGATATCTGTGTGAATTGCTGTTGTCTTTTGCTTTTTCAAGAAGCTAACAGTATCACATTTCTTATTGTTCTGTGCTCTGATAGAATATGCCGTGATCTGTCTTCCATTTACCATCATCCAATTGACTTCCTACGCTCACTGAAGTTACACAAACTCTGGTTTTGGTTTCAGCTTGGCTCACCCAAATTCAAAAGAATGACAACCATGCTAAGGAGCCCTTGTTTCTGTATGCCCAAGGAGCCCCTGCTCCCGTGTACCAGCTTGGCCTTTTACACTCAGAGATAACAAAGTGCGTGAAATTGCACTCCTCTGTTTGGAAGGAAAGGTACCGAAACTCCAGAGCATGTGACAGTGGAGCTAAGGGAAGCCCCAGGCATCGTGCTGCCCCAGGGAAGCTCTAGTGCATTTCCAACCCAGCTTTGTAGGCTCTTTATTCCACTGCTTTACATTTTTATTTCTTTTCATAGACTGATGACTCCATCTGACAAAATACAACCATCCTGTTATGACTCACTTTATGTATATTTTATTCTCATTGATTTTTCCTTTGTCCTTCATCTTCCTCTTTTCAATGGACCTTCCTTTTAATATCCACTTGCCTGTTTTCCTTTCATGACGCATTTCTCTTTCATTCCTGACATCCATCATTTCTGATACTTTGTTTTAGCACTGATTGCTTTTTCCTTCTGATTTTAGCATTCCTAGATTTTGGCCTCCCTACCCTTATGATACTTCTATGGTTTCTGGTAGACCTTAGTGGTCTTTTATTTTTAAATGGAGCAACATTCTCTTGAATTTCCTTTTGTTTTTCTCTAATGAAAGCTGATCTGAATTCCTTCCTATGACTAAGAAATTTGTGCCCACCTTCACTCTAAGCATAGATGTATTCTTCTTGAGTAACATACAATACATATTGTTTGGCTGGGTGGGAAACCTCATGAGAAGTAGGAAAATGGAATGAAAATTCTTCCAGTTGAGTTCTAGACATAATAAATCTTTATTTTAGCCCTGATTTGCAACTGAAATGTTCATCTGTTTTAAGCATTTGCTCAGTTGCAAACATCTGTATGCCATGTTAGATATTTCCACTTGGTGCTGAAATTGAGAACAATATTTGTGAGAAAATGACTGCAGGCAAAAGAACAAATTTGTATGTGTTCCTAATTTTCCTTCCCTGAAAACACGTCATGAGAGAAAAACAATACCAAAATGAAATGTTGACATATCCAGTATTAGCAATTTATTCCTGATCCACTTTCTGCTTTTCCATGTTAAGCTGTTTTTGCTCTGTTTAGGTAAGCCTAGATGCTTCAAATTTGTAAGAAAAACGACTACTCTGGGACAATCCAAGAAAACATATCTAGACTTGTGGTTTCATTCTTCCCGCAAATAGGAAACATATTTTCATCTAAGTAGATAATGCCTTCAGTTAACATTAAGTGCAGCCCTCAGGAGTAGCAATAATATTCTATATATCATGAAATTATAGAAAGAGCAATCCAAAACAGATGTTAACAGCATAACTAAGAATAAAGTTTTAAATTAAGCTTCAAGTCTCTGGATTTTTATTTCAAAATTAATTCTCCTAAAACTTTCCTTTGGATTTTCCTTTCAAATCAACACTGAAATCAGTATGTGATTTCTGAGAGTTTTGCATAAGCAGTTGTTTTGATGCAAGCCCTCAGCTCAGCTCAGCTTAAACAGCTCATCACTCTCCAAGAGGAACAAATAAGGGTGAGGCCAAGAAGAAAAATTCAGAAGCACACAGGTTTGGATCTCATTTTTTATGAATTTTATGATTCCAGTATGGAACAGGGATGATAACAAACTGTAAGTTTGACACAACTTGAGTTTTTCATGTTCAATAATAAATATTACTTATAATGCCCAAGGAAGCAGTTGGGCTTAAAATTAACAGGTTCTTTCCAGACTCAGAAAATACCTGGGGTCAAAGAAATAGTGATAATGAACTTATTGAGTACCCCAAGTTTCTTGTTGGGTACTTTTTCTTCAGAACTTCTTTTCAAATCCAAGACACAATTTTTATTGAAAAATCAGTATTTATTTTTCATAAATTTCATCTGTGGGCTCCTGCTGGGAGAGGCTGTTACATGAGGCTGTTGGTGATATGAAACAAGTGACCGTAATAATTTTCAGCGTCTGTTGGTAGAACTTTCCCTCGTTAGACCTCCCATGTGAGAAATGTCTTTGTAACTTCCTTACAGCATGGCTGGCATTAATTGATATTATGGCAGTAAGTGAAGAGAGTGTATTACTGAGAAGGAAAAATTGTCTGAAAGACCACAATTTATGAGCAGATTTAAATGGTCAAAACAAACATCCGAGAGAGGCAGTGGCTTTTCCAGGTTGCACAGTGGGTCAGGGCAATTCGAGAGCACAGGTGTCCTGACATCAACAGTCTGAGTGAGCACCCCACGAGTTCTGCCTAGCTCCTCTTTATTAATTGGAGATTCAGCCCTATTAGATCTCCAGCTGGTTTCCATACTTCTCCCAAATGTAGTTAAGTTGGAAAGTTGACCTTGTAATGGCTAATTGTTTTTATGTGCTGGGCAGCATAAAGACGTGCAGCATAAATCCTGCATTTCCTCCTGCAAGAGGCATTGATTACCAGACTGAGGGAAAGCTGCAAAACTCATTTATTTAGTATGAATGTTATGTGAGAGTATATGTACTATTCTATGTACTTCTTTTTGTGCAAAATCAGGCAGGGGGAGGAATAAAAGGCAGTCAGACAGATTACTGTCCTTAGTGTGGGGATAATGCAATTTATTCCCCTTATCATTTTTTCACTGACAGGCTACTGTTTCCCAAAAGGTTTGATTAGGCTTTTAATTAACTTGAGCTGGAGGTGATGCGACCTCTAATTAAGTTTAATTTTGTTTCTTCTGGCAGTATAATAATGAATGTATTCAAATGAGACTCGCAGATCAAGACACTCAAGCAAGGTAGCAACTAATAATGCAGGTTGTCAATAGATGTGAAAAGGGTTTTAAAAGGAAAGTTTTTAGCCTTAAAATTTATCTAATTTTGTGAGCAGAAATTACTGAGGCGAGTTCCCATCACGGATGTATGGCAGCACTTGGTCCAAATCACTGCAACTCCCCAGCTGGTGTCAGCTCAGTGCCTCACAGGCTGGGGAAGTTGTAGTGTTCACTAATGTATGTCTTTGTGTCAATTATTTTTATGGTGGTGATTATTTCTTGTTTTATGAGAGCACCCAGACATCCCAGGCAAGAGGATGTCCCCAGGATTCTAAGCACTGGATTTGATGACAGAAACGATTGACAAGTTATACCCAATAAATTTAAAATCAAGACAGATGTTACTTCTGAATGAGATTGAAGGAATGAAATAGTATTTTCAGAATGATGAAGACTGACTTTTCCAGAACCACAAATGAAACCTGCAGCACTTGCAGGAAAAGAACTTTGAAATGCTACAGGAACAACATGGGATTTCTAAAGTACAGGATTATCCTTCCTTTTCTAATCTCTGTTTAACAAGCCCCTGAGATGTATCAGGCAGGAAGAATGTTTTTAAAAGCTCATGTACAACATCAAAAGATAGATATTCCACAACTGATGTCAATGTAGCCACAATAACTTTCCTGATGAATGTTACTTTGAGGGTGATGTTTGAGGTGAACGAAATGAAAGAAAAAATTTTCAAAAGGTGGGCATTTTGCAGACTCTTTTAAAACTTAATTTTTTTTTTTCCTGAAGAATTTTACTTTTACTGACTCGCATGGCCAAATGGTTTCTATGGGGAAAGTATTGCAAAGGATTGGTGCTATCAGTGCAAAGTTCTACAAAGTATTTGGTAGAAAAAGTTCACAGGTTTTTGCTTGTGAATGTTCTTGTTGGTGAGGGATTTTTTTTACTTTGTTTTTCTCCTCAAGATTAATTTGGAAAATTCTCTTTGGTTAAACTCTTGCAGGAGTTACAGGAGGCCATAGAAACCTAGATTCAATTAGGTTGGAACAAACCCCTGAGACTGTAAGTGCCGCACTACCAAGGCCACTCCTTAGCCCTATCCCCATGTGCCACACCTACACGTCATTTAAATCCCTCTAGGAGCACTGACTTCACTACTGACTCCCTGGGCAGCCTGTTCCAGTGTCTGACAACCTTTCTTTGAAGAAATTTTTCCAAATAACCTAAACCTCCACTGGCAGAACCTGAATCTGTTTCGTCCTATCACTTGTTACTTGTGAGAAGACCCCATAGGTAAAATCTCCTTCCTGCAAGGTGGCTGTAAAGAAAAGACAGGTGACTGGGAACACCACTGTCTGGAAAAAAAGGCTGGAAGGAATTTCACAGCAAAGGAAAAAAAATATGTTAAGGAGGGTAGCCATAATAGGCTGAAATGGGAAGGAACTGAAAGGTGAGGAAAAAGCAAAACCTGTTTCTGAGGAAGTAAAAGATGGAAAGCAAATGCAGAAATTTTAAAAGGAGTGAGCCATCCAAGTAGCAGACCTTGAGAAGGAAGGCCTATGAAATAGAAATTAATGCTACAGTTAGTGGTGTCTGTGTAATGGAAGAGTGGAGAGAGATTTTGGAATAAATTGGTATTTCTGCAGAGTTATTGAGCTGTACTTAGTTATCACGGGTCCTTACTTACCTTGAGTCATAAAAGACTGACAGAAGAACATCAGTCCTTGGGACTGCCATATATTGGGTATGTTTCACCAATTTAACAACTGTTTAGCAAGTGAGAAAACAGTCTTATTCTGAGCAGAACAAAGCAGTCATTAATTCATATTGCCAGTGGAAAAAGAGGTAATATTTATAAAGCTGGGCATGCTCGATTGATTTAATTCGAATTACGTATTTATGAACTTTTCTATTTTGGGGCTACTTTTAATAAAATTATTAATACAAGAATGTTATTATGTTGATATCAATAGCATTTTCTCTGTCTATCAAAATAAAGTCACAATTGCTAAAGCACAGCTTGTTGTATAAAGCATTAAATCTAATCTGATCATATTTACATAATATTGGAATTCTGTTAATCATAAGAAAGCTTGAAAGCTTGTCTTTTAATGATTACCCTGCCATGCCAGGAAACAAGATTTAGCTAGGGCTACATTTTCTTCCTTCTATTAGATATTATGTTTACTCCTTCCCTAATTTTCTAAATGCTTTTTACTGGACTGTTTGGCTTTTGGTTATTCAGGGTAAACTATTGTGTACTGAATTATTTTTCCTTTTTTTTCTGTACATTTGTCATCTAGACACCTGCAATGTACAGGCCTGTATTATGGAGACAAAATGCAAATAGAATTCTTTCAGTCTTTTAAAATAAATTCAGAGTTCAGGAACATGGGAAATATTTTGTCATTTAATAGAGTTACATTGCTTGTGTCGTGTCTCATTTTGCCTGCTGGAGTAGAACACTCTGAAAGTAGCACAAAGTATTTAAAATGTCACTTATTTTTAAGCTGACTGGTTCTTTTTAAATGAAACAGAAGTGGTACCTATCGGTACCTTTGATTAAACATTCGAGAATGTGTTGGGAGTAAATCCCAAAGACCGTAACAAAGTTCAGTGTTTTTCCGTGGAAAGTGAAAGGGATGTTTGATTTTTGGAAAGGAAACTTTAGGCACACACAAATAGATGAAAAATTAATTTTGTGTTAAAGGATAATGCGCACGGGCGGGCAGTGAAAATTAAAGATTCATCTTAACTGTAGCTGTTTTAGAGTGAAGAGAATTGAATTGCCTCTAAAAAGGATTGCACTACCAATTCATTAGTACTGAGATTTTTGGCCTTCAGTTTGTGAAGTGCCTAAAATGCTTTGAAGCAACCTTTAGAAAAATAAATAAAACCAGGACACCATTCCATGGAGAGACTTGTGCATCATAGCACTTGATGCCATTGAAAAATCAGCAGTTAAAACAAAACTACACTTCTTCAAGCACACTACGGTGCAAAGTTATAGGCATAAAATGGAAAACAATATTTTATTTCTCATCAGTAGAGGCATAAAGACAATTTTCAAGACTATATCTTCCAACAGTGTATTTTGCAACAGTATTTTTTAGCTACTGTATTTTTGTGATCAACAATCTGGCATAAGTTTCTGATCTTATAAACTAACTAGAAAAATTATTTGTGCAACTTGAATAATTGAAAGCTTATTCCGCTTCTTAAGGTTAAAAAGAACCCAATCGGCTCAGCATGCCAGGACATCTGAATTCTGGTGATGCAATATTAAATAAGGTAAATGTGTCTAGTTTCTAGTTAATTAGGGAAAATAAAAAATATAATGCATCAGGGAAATCATTGAAACAAGGAATTAGTTTCCAGCAGCTTTGGAGAGGCATCTCATATTTTTAAAGCAATGGAAAGAAATTTGCTGCCTGACAACAGGAATGTTGATCTACCTTTTCCCCAGTCAACTGAAAACATTCAAAGGCTCTCCTGAGAGTTGAGAGAGAAGGGAGAGAGCCCTGCTAAAGGCGATCTAGAATTTATGTGTTGCAGTGCTCTCTAGAGGTCCTTTTTTTTCTCCACTGGCTATAGAGGGAGTCCAGAGAAAGCTGATTGAAATACCTCATCTTGGGGCCTCCAATTATATGGGAAGAGGGGAAAAAAACCAAGGGAAAGAAATTTGTGATAGAGCTATTTTTTATATAGATATAGAGAGAGAGAGACAGAGTTACTTTTTCAACCACTCTGTAAGTTTGTGCTTATTTTTTTCCTTGTAAAAACATTGCAAAATACATTAAAAAAAAGCACCAAATTTAAAGCATTATTTCAGCAGAACACCTGAGGTGAAACAGTAGGCTGTTTCATTTTTCTCAAAAATTAGACATGTTTTCCTCTAATTCCCATTCTTCCTCAGCCTTCTGAAAACAGTAATTTAATTATTTCAGATGTCATTCTGATGTTACTGAGCACTTAACTTTTTTTTTTTTCCTTGAAACACTGGGCTGTGAATGCAGGAAGGTTACTATTTTTACCACGAGTAAATCACACCCTGTAAACTCCCTACTTCTGTGCTCTTTCCTTGTGCTCATAACCTGTAGTGTCTTCCTAGATGGCTTCTTGTTGTTTTTGGCCAAGAAAAGATGAGCTGTGTGAGTTTTGGACATGCACTTGCATTCTGAGCTAACTTTCTAAAGGTCAAATGCTAATTTGGTTCTGGTGTTCAGGAATTGGTGTCACAGGCTTGAGAAGTCTGGCAGGCGAGCATGTGGTGTGGAAATTAGGGCAGGCTTGTCAAGCGGTACACTTCAAATGAAAGATTAATAAGCCTGTCTTTAGTCAATAAGAGCACCTGGCCTAAGAAATCCCCTTCTATTAGCGTCAAAACCTGACTGTTGATTGTTTGTTCTCAAATTTTGCCATGGCCATAATGATTTTGTGCTAAACTAAGGGGTTTGTGGCAGCACAAGAACTTTAGGTAGCCCGCAGATTATCAACCGATGATAATATAGACAACATTACCATTATGCCAGCCTTAATTTGTGAGGACTACATTAAATTCCATTTATTCCACCTGCCTCGTCCAAGTTCTGCAATGGTTCTATTTATGTGAAAACTTTGAAGCATGCAAAGAATGAAATTTCTTACAGAAGCTGCAAGATGCCTGTAAGCCTTACTCATATCTCTAGATTTGCAGATCTACTTTACTACCTTCGAAAATTCCCCCATCTGAGTGTAAAACAAATCCAGCATGCTGGGGCTCAACAACGCATGTTAGAGTTTCACTGGATCTCCTCATGTTTATGCAGTTCAGCTTCTAAATCCGTGTCTGCTGAGACATCACAAAAATCTTTTTTTTTTACTACTGGAAGTTATTTTTGCCTTTTCCTCTTGTGTGTCCAAGTTTGGGGCCATGCAGCTACTTGGCCTCACATTTAGACGGGGAAGGGAGGAACTGCTGTTTTAACAGCTGCCCCAGGTCCCTCAGACTTCATTCACGTTGATACTTCATAGAGCAGGAAAGGCAGAGGGCTTTGTGTACATTGGCTTTTTTTCCTTTCATGCAAAATCTTTCATTCAGGTGGAATACAAAAGGCTTTCTCAGCTAAACAGATCCTGCTTCATTTCATTGTCCAGAGCGTGCCGCTTTTCTAGTTTAAAACAGTCACCTGTATCGCTTTGTATTTTAGCTTCTCCTTTGCTGTCATGAAGAGGCAATTTTTATTCTTTTAAAAACATTTATAATGCAGATGTAAACACCTCAGGTTTTTAACATCCAGTGAATCCTACTGACAGCAAAAGGTAGAATTTAGCACCATGACGGGAAAATCCATTTTGCATCATCATTTATTACTGGGAAATGCTTTCCAATGCCTGATTCTTGACAATGAAAAATCCTCTTTCAAGGGCAACGTTTGACTTCTGATTTAATGTAAATCTTTTTCTAAAAATCCCCAGGTCCTGCTTTTTAAAAACAGTATCATCTATTTAACATCACTGCTCTTAAGAGGTTGCTTTTCGATGCATAAACTCAGATATTTAGCATTTGCTTTTGCTTGTTTCAGCTTCTTCACCTCATTGTTCTACAGGCTCTATGAAAAAAGAAACTGTCCCTCTGTAGAGTAAAGCCTGGCGCTTAGAAGATTACAGAAAGCATGAGAACAAGAAAGTAAAGCATAAAACACTGTAAAAGGCAAAAAAATAATGCCCTATAAGGTAAAAATCGCAGACTCACCCCCTGATTAAGCCAACTCCCTCACTTCCGCGTTACCAAAAAGTATATAGTGCTTGCTGCTTGTACAATAAATGCTATTTAATCATCCAACATATTAGTGTCTGTGGTCTCTAGCCCTAAGCCAAAAAAATGACTTCGGCTCTGCAAGTCTTAGCTAAAGCAACACAGCAACAAGTGGTGACCCCGACGTGATCCAGGCGAGATCCGTTCGGATGGCAGAGGTGTAGATCCCGGCGTGATCCAGGAGAGATCCGTTCAGAAGACAGGGTGTCGAGCGCTCGACTATAAAAGTGACAATTAAGGTATTAAAAACCTTGTCAAAGAAATTTATGATTTGTATCAAATCTGGCAGCATTAAGGCGTGCCTAAAATCTTTGATTCACAGTGAGGTAATCAGTCACCCTGCCCTAATATTTAATTCAAAAAATTAGCCACAACTTAAGCAAACCTTAGTTAAGAAAGCGTTAGCCAGAAAGCCAAAGGACCTTGTCACTCTGAAGAAGTTGTTAGCCTTATTGCAACGAGCTCAGAAAAATCGAGAGGCCTGAGAAACGGCGCAGCTGTATTTACAGAAAGCCGCTATTGACACTGCGCCTCATACCGTGACCACGGCAGTGCAAACCTGTGAGTCTGATAAAGAGAATGAGGTGGAAAAAAGACTTACGGCAGTGCAGTCTGAGGTTAAAACGTTCCCTGTTACTGAGCCTAACAAAGAGCCCCTCGCACCGGGTGCACAGGGAGGGGCCACGCAAACGGGGCCCTCCGTGCCCCCGGCATACCCATAAGGAGAGCTAGAAAAGACCATGACTCGTTTTCACAAAAAATCCCAGGGGGGAAGTGCCTCGAATAGGGGCGACAAACCTATGCATGACTAACCAGAAAACCCACCGAAGTGAGTAGACCCCCTGGACGCTGTCCCTAAGTCAGAAATAAGACCTGTACCCGACCCCCCTCTAAATCCCTCAAATACGCGCTCTGAAGCGGCACCAAGACGCTCCGGGGGCGGTGACGTAGAGCCACTTGAGGTGCGAAAAAAGAAAAACCGCGCCCAACGATCACAAGCGGAGTAAAAAAAGTAGCGAAGAAGTGAGCAACAGATAAATTCTAACTCTAAGACAAAAACAAAGGAAGTAAGTTCTAACTCTAAGTCAAAAAATAAAGAAGCTACAATAAAGAACACAAAACCCCCACAAAGCTCAAGTAATAGAGAAAAAAAATTTGACACCCCAAAAAAACTTATAAAAGAACTCACCAAAGCAATGCGTATGTTACGGGCACAAACAAAAATACAAAGATGCATCTTGCAAGAGGCGGGCGAACCCCCGGTAGCACAACCAAATTAAAACTTAATTGCAAGAAATTGCGTACTAAGTAGTGTCACTTTAAAAACCTTGCCTTCGGCCCCGCCTCCACAAGTGTTCCCTGTCCAAGTTAAGCCACAAAGAAAAAACATATAAACGCCCTTAAACACTAAATTAGTCCAAACACTTCACAAAGCAATAAAAAAAAAAGTTTAGCGAGCAAAACCACAGCTATGCTACTTGACTCCGCCCACGTCCAATCGCTAACCCCTGCCAACGCTAGACAACTGGCGAAAGCAGTGCTAACTGGCCCACTATTCCTTCTTTAGAAAGAAGCGTAATACCATGATTTGCAAGCCCGCATACAAGCTGCAGCAGCAGACCCCAATCACCCCCTACCCCTGTTATTGCTAAGATAAACCTAGCTCTAATAGGCCGAGACGCACTCAGTCAAATAAGAATCACTATGCAAAATTTTTAGTGAAAGCCACTGCTCAACCTAACCCACAACAAAACAAAATTACTTGACTGACAAATGATCCAGTATGAGTAAAAGAGTGGCCCCTTACTCAAAAAAAATTACAAGCAGCCAAAGAAATTGTGAAAGTAAAAGCTCAAAATAGTCATCTCGAGCCTTCTACTAGTCCATAAAACACCCCGATATTTGTAATTCAAAAAAAACCCAAAAACAAATAGAAGCTACTTCATGACCTAAAGGCTGTGAATGCGCAAATAAAAACAATAAGACCTCTGCAAACCGGTCTGCCACTTGCCTCTACTATCCCCCAAAATTAGCACATAATAATAATTAACATTTGAAATTGTTTTTTCAGTATTCCTCTTGCTCCAGAAAATCAGAAAAGGTTTGCTTTTACACTCCCGGCAATCAATCTAGAGGAGCCAGCAACACGCTGGCAATGGACGGTTCTGCCACAAGGTATGAAAAATTCACCTACGATGTGCCAACACTATGTAACCAAGGCTCTAAAAAAAGTCAAGCAAAAGTAAAGTCAAACAAAAATCTTACACTATATAAATAATATCTTAACAGCTGCAGAAGACAGAGCCATCCTAGACTCTTTATTCCATCAAGTGCAAGCTAACTTATATCAATATAAGTTAAACATAGCAGAGAAAAAAATTCAAAAGAAAAGCACGCTCAAATATCTAAGAACAAAAATCAAGAAAAAACAAATCACTGCCCAACCTATCTTACTAAACCCAAAAGTTAAGACACTTAACAATGTCCAAAAATTAGTAAGAGCACTCCAATAGTTGCAAATCTTTGTCCCAATTCCCAATAACCTAATAAAACCCTTTTATAATTTGTTAAAAAGTAACCAAATCTAGAAAAAACACGCTCTTACAAGAGAAGCGCAAAAAGCGTTAGCAAAAATCCAACGCAAGACAGAGACATTTACTCTTACGCGCATACAACCAGACAAAGACATCATTTTAGCCTAAGCTTTTACCAAAAAAAGCTGCTTTAAGATGCTGAAGCAAAACAAAAAAAAAAATTATGTCCTTTGTTATAAGCGTATTCGTCAAAAAAAAGGACAGCTTTGTGAAGTAAAACAAAGTTGCAGTATTAGTAATAAAGTCCTTAAAAAAATCCAGCAAGAAAACATTTAGTAAAAAGACAGATATTATCTAGTTGCCTTAAACCAAAAAACAAGTGACAAAATTAATAAAAAATAAAGTAAACCTGCAATTATCTCTGAGCACGTACCCTAAAAAAATTAAAACAAAAAAAAGACTTATAAAAAAACTATATAAATGCGTTACAGCCCTCACTGCAACTAAAAGTGCTTAACAGTCCACAGCATAAGCGGACGTACTTTACAGACGCATCCTCAATCACAAATACAGCAGTAATAGTCTAAAAAAACCCCAATAAATAAAAAAAATTAATCTAAGTAAAAACAAAAAAAGTGTTCAGTAGATAAAAGCAAAAGCCATGTGCTTAGCACTTAAACAAACTCCTAAAAAGCATATTAATATCTGTACAAATTCTATATATGTCTATAAGTTAGTTTATTCAATAAAGAAAAGAGACTACACCAACAAAAGCATTTCAAACACGTTACAAAAAGCATTAAAAAAGCGAACTAGTACAGTCACAGTAATTCACATCAATAGCCATCAAAATTATCCTAGTCCACTAGTAAAAAATAACACAAAAGCAAATACAGCTGCAAAAAAGCTGTAAACATTACAACAAGCAAGCGAACTGCACCAAAAGCTGCACATTAGTGCAAAAGCATTGACAAAAAAATACAGCGTTCCTATAAAAAAAACTCAGAAAGTCGTCGCCACTTGTCCATATTGCCAACACTCCCCTTTATAAAAAGCTAAAGTAAATCCTAAAGAGTTACAAGCACTAAAGCTGTAACAAACAAACTTTACAGAATGCTTACTCATGGCCCCTAAAAAACACCTTGCGGTTACAGTTAATACCTATAGTGGCGCAATAATAACTACACCACACAAAAAGCAAACAAAAAAACCAATCATACAACACTAAGTCACTGTCATAGCCTGGCTAAAAACCCCCAAAACGATTAAAACAGATAACGAGCCCTGTTTTAAAAACAAATCAGTTAAAAATTAATACAAAAAGTAAAACATTAAGTTAAAACATAAAATCCCATACAACTGTCAAAACCAAAAAATCGTAAAGCACGCTCACCGTGCACTTAAAAAAAAATTAAAGTCCTTAAAAAAAGAAAAAAGTATACAAAAAAATACCAGTAAACCAACAAACGAATATTCTCAATCAAGCTCTGTTAGCTTTAAATCACTATGTTGAAAAACACAAACAGTACTCGCCAATAAAAAAACAATATTTAAAACAACAAGTAAATACCTTTCCCCAAGTGCGTATCAAATTCCCAAAAAAACTCCAATAAAAATCCAAATAAAAACTGCGTACCATTAAAAAAAAATATACAGCAGTTCAAAAAAAAAGCAACTAAAATAAGTGCCTAACAAGTGTATTAAAACAAAATTAAAAAAGACAAATAACTAATGCAAGTTGTACCAAACCTTCAAAATAAAATTAATAAAAAGCTGTAAGTTTTTGTTCACAAGACTAAATCATTAAGCGCCCTCATTACCAATATGCCCCAAAGGCAAATAAAAATAACAATTCAACAAGCATCCCATCCACATCTAAGAGTTCTATGCCAGTAAAATCCGGCCAACGACAACGTAGCTCCCATAAAAAAAAGACGCAGTATTTTTGTGTAATTTTAATTTTAAAACTTATTACTAAAAAACAAGCAAGATCGAAGTACCATCCGCATAAGCCGTTTAAGTAAATCTTACTAAATCTTTCAAAAAATAGTCAAGTAATAGCATAGCATAAAGAGAGGGAATTGTAGAGTAAAGCCTGGCGCTCAGAAGATTACGGGATGTACAGAAAGCATAAGAACAAGAAAGTAAAGCATAAAGCACTGTAAAAGGCAAAAAAATAATGCTCTATAAGGTAAAAATCGCAGACTCACCCCCTGATTAAGCCAACTCACTCACTTCCGCGTTACCAAAAAGTATATAGTACTTGCTGGTTGTACAATAAATGCTATTTAATCATCCACCGTATTAATGTCTGTAGTCTCTAGCCCTAAGCCAAAAAAATGACTTAGTCTCTGCAAGTCTTAGCTGAAACAACACAGCAACAGTCCCTCGGACAAGTACTACCTTTGCTTTCCCCCTCACTTACTGTGCTTCATTCTCAAGAGAAAGCAAAACTTAGAAACATCTTTCACCAATGGCACTGTTTTCCAGTGATTCTTCCTATTTGGAAAGCCAGTTCTTAATATTTGGAGCAGTCACAGTGAGATTAAACAGAAGTAATGAACAAAGATTAGTGCACAGGTGAAACTCCCAACTCTTCATTATTCCAGTTTTTACTTAATCACAATTTATTTAGCATAAAGTCTACGCTTTACAAAAATGCTTTCAAGGAGTAAGTTTGACCTTAAAGGCTTTAGGTAACATCAATTCCATCCTTTTCCCACAAACCAGTAAAATAAAACAGAAATCAGTCTGCAGTATAAATTTCCTTACCTTTTCTTATGCAAAGCACTTACTTTGAGGACTTCATGAGGAAAATAACACAACTTCACTAGAAAAACAGCTGCTGTGTAGATGTGGAAAACATGAGCCAAGGGGAAATGTTTGCATTTAGGTAAATTTGCACGTCGCTGGTGAGTCTTCGATCAAGCCACAACTAAAAAACCAGCCTTTATTGGGAGAACTGTTTCTTACACATGTATCTACACCCCCACAAACACATAGGTGTGCTCTTGGTAATGCTTCAGTGACATCCAAGATAGTTACTCAAGCCCAAATTTTACTGTACACTTTTAACAGCAAGGGAGAAGAAAGAAATATGGACATTCATATTAAAGTTTTGTTTTCTCCTTGGGTGAAAAAATAGCATAGGACATGTCAGTATCTCTAAAGTTTCTTCATAGTCCTATTTTTAAGTGGCCTGTCAAAACTGGGCTATACCTCTCGCTTTGACACCTCGTCAGGCCTAGGCAGGAAAAATGGAGGCTGCTTCTCAGACAGGTCAGACTAAACCAAGGATCATGGACTTCTTCACACAGACAGATAAAGCTACTTGTACCCAGAGAAGTTTCTCATGTTTCAATCGCTGCAGAACTCTAGGGTAACTCATGAGAAATATGGAGCTCTTCAATAGAATTTAGATTTTATATCAATGGGAAATCCATGGGGCTAACCCAGGGCTCCCCTAAGCAGAAGTGGTTGTTTTCAGTTCTGTGCTATCTCTGTTCTTCAAAGGAAAGATGAATCACTTGCACGCAAAGGACCAAAGTGCATCAGAAGCCCATTTAACTGGCATATAGTAGGCAAACAGGAATAACTGCGGAAATTTGTTACAGGGAAAAATAGCTTGTGTTATATTAGAATTTAGTTGGCTTTTTATAATTCTTTCTGTGAGGAGACTTCTCCTTTCTCTATTTATGCAATATACATGGGATATTATTTTCTATATGGAAAACCTCTGGAGCATAAAAGCAAAGGCAATCCTCTCTTGTGGAACTTTAAAGAAGGGTTAGATCTCAAGGGACAGAGACACATTCGATGATTAGTATATGTAGGAAAATGCTATTTCATCTTGAACCTTAATGGAGAAGCCTCTATCTTTTTTTGGTCAGTTAAACTTCAGCTGAATTGTATTATTTACACACAGTATTGACCTTAAGATGAATCTCCAGGACAGTAAGAAGTACGACCACTTAAGCATGTCTAAACAGCAGATAAATGACAATCATCCTTTTTGATCTCCAGAGACTGTCATAGGTTTTTTGTAAGAAGAGGCTATTTGTGCATCTTATTAACGTGTTAATGTGCTCTTTCAAAAGGAAAGTTATGAGGTAAGGAGCAGGTGAGACAAAGGTGACTTATAAGGTAAAGACTTGGATAATAGACAGAGAAGATGAAAGTAAAAGATAGCCCCTGCAAAGTCTTTTATCTTTTCAAGATCAAGAGGATTTTACCAGATTAGCATGAAAAGAAGCCTATACCTCGTACATTATGTAGCAGTAGATGTGTTAGCAACTTTAGAAAGGTTATTGCAACACAGTTCTACACTGTAGACATGCTTTAAATATTTGTGTATATCTGCTAATTCCTAAGACTTGTTTCTCTTTATGTATCTCATTTTTTTTATCCATACAGGCAAACGAAATTTTTGCTGATTAGGAAATTTCAACATTGAAAGGGTTTTTGTTTTACATTCCTAGTTCCATGGTTAACTTTTTTATCAGTTTCTCTGATCTGTGCATACTTCCAGCTTCATACTGTCAGCTTGCTGATAAAACCTTTCCCCCCAAAATGATTACCTTTGTGTCAGGTAGTGGAAAACATCTTCCCGGGACAGCCTACACAAGGGAAGTACTTGCTGCTAAGGCAGGAGGACTTAGTGAGACTCAGGAATTCCAGGCAGCCATGACTGATTCAGGGTCATCTGAAAATAAAATTTTAGTTTTAAGTATTATTATTATTATAATTTTTATTATTTAAAGAAAAAAAACAAACAAGCAAAAACCAAACAAGCAAACAAACAAAACACCAAAAAACCAAAACCAAAACCAAACCTCAAAAACCAAAACCAAATCCAAAACCACGTTTACTTCCCTCAAATTGAGAACTGTGCTTTGACATAACATCTGCATCTGCCTGACTACAAGTGAGGCCTTGCAGTCAATATTCCTCCTTAAATTTCCCTATCTGATTGAAACACTTGCTCGAATCCCAGCTTAAATCCTAGAGCTTGACAGTTGCACAGAGAGCTCTCTAACCTGTGCCATTCATCTGCCAAGGCAGCCTTACTGCTTAGAACTGTGACTACATGAAACACGAACCCCTTTTTCAATATGCCAGCCAGCTTCGTATTTTTTTTTTCTATTACATTCATGTTTCTTATTCTCTTTCTCCCCTGATTTCTTTCAGGCCTTTACTATTGCAGGTTCTCTTCAAAGTCACTTCTGTGTTCCCTCTTTGACAGAGCCTCATGACAGGAGAGGCTTTTCCCACTTTATGACAGTTTAATAATACAAACTGTGAAGCCAGAAGAGCTTGTCTGTGTTTTCTGAAATATTCACTGGCACCCAATATGTTCAATATTTAAAATCTCATATCACAGTTAAAACATTCAAAACAATCTGTGGTAGAGACTGAAAATGTATAATAACCATCGTGTTTAAAATACTTTTTAAGAGATACTATAAAATTGCCTTTCCCACTTGAAGTGAATAATTCATTAGACAATAAAAGTCAAAAGCAATTCTTTTTTCCAGAAGCAATTTACTATTTAGTATATGAAATAAAAGCAACAGGATTAGAATTGTTGTTAATTTTCAGAAGACCCTATACCTGGATGTTCAATTCCTTTGAACAGCATTAATACAACTACTGAGGAAAACAAAGGATGATTTGGTGCCTGCTTTCAGCGGACGCGTGAGCTACACGTACACCTACACATCCGAAAGCCTCCCTTGATCTTGATCAGCCTGGGAGCATTCCTGCTTGCTGTGTTTCTTGGGGAACACTGGCGGAGTTTAGACATTTTAGCTACAGACGATCGGCCCAAACAAGTGCCAGTGAAGCACTCGTGCCTGGTGTCAGTTCAGTGTTGTATTGCTATTTAATGAGATGCAATTAAAGACAAGGTTCTGTAAAAGGGAGATAAAGTAATGCAAACTGCAACTTGTCTTGTCGGCACAGTGAGTTGTCCGAAAGGAGCATGACATTTACTTGCCTCACTTCATCTTCAGTTTTCCAGTCATCATAAAGCAAATACATGTGAGTTCCAGGTTTTCATGTAGGAGAAGTAATCATAATGTCAAATATCATGCTTGTAGGAAACAAGAGGAAGTTGTTGATAATGTAAATATTATAATTAGCTTTATCTTTCATGCCTTTCATGGAAAATAACTGCTTTCACCAACTTCTGCAAAATGTCCGGCACAAATTATTCTTGGTTTGTTTCCACAGACTATTATAATACCATTAATATATTGAATAATTGGCACTATTTTCATTTAAACAGTGTCTATTTGATAGCATTCAGCTGTAAAAAGTACGCTAAAGATTATGCAGTGAAAAGAAACAGAATGAGGTCTTGCCAGGTGGATGAATTTTGTCTATCCATGTGAGATACTTCATTGGATTTTCACCTTTTCTGGAACCAAATTCATTGCAACCCAAATGACCTTACCAGTAACACTGAGAGAACAAGAGCTGCATCCTTTGATCAGTAGGATGCACAATGGACCGTGGAAGTGTTCCCAGAATCCACAGGCCACTCTGCTTTCTGAACCAAAGGCTACCATGAGAAAATGAATGAGGTGTGTCATTTGCTTGCTTTAAAATAATTTACATGATATTGAGATATTTAAACTCTATTTGATGAATGTAGAGGCATTCACTGGGAGAGGGAGTGAAATGATGTTAAGAGAAAAACCTGCAGCAGGAGATACACATTATAACATCTGTTTTGGCAAAGAAGTGCAATCTGGGCAGGCAGTTGTCTTGAAAAGTCTCCCTCACAGCCCTGAGAAAAGTGTGGTTTTGTTTGTAAACACATGCTCATAAGTTTCTCCGTATGGACTGAGGAGCAAGTCCCACAAAACCATATGTAGCTATTATACTCTCTAGGTAAGGGGTGGTAAAGACAGCAGATGAGACCATATCCTCATCTGCTGCCCTCCCACGGGCAAGACTCCGGTGTGAATGGGCTCGCCCTGAACCCAAGCGTGTAACTGCATATTGTGCCACCAGAGGAAAAGGGACTGGGAAATAATGGCTGTTGTCCTCTACTTCTATAGCTGAGAGTATATCCAGAACCCACAAATTCACCTATCAAATGGCATTCAATCTTCCAGGCCAAATCAGTGACCTAGACAGAAATAAACCAAATACTGTGCACGCACCAGCCCAAGGTACAACAGTTCAGGCCACAATAAATTTTGCACTTAAGGAGAAACTGAATCTGCTGCTTCTCATTAATGATTCAGACCTGATGCTGGAGCCTGGCGTTTGTGGGGGCCTTTTCTTCCCTTCCTTTTCAAGATGTAGAAGTGCAGTGGGAGGCAGAGCTTTTTTGCAGTGTTGAATGTCATTATCACCAGTGCTTTGCAGTTTTGAAGTGCTCAGGGCAGTAGCATCAATTCACCGGGGAGGCAGAGCAACAGTGCCGCGGCAGGGCTACACAAGAAACCTGGGAGGGCACTAAACATTCCCTTAATCTCACTCAGTGAGAGGTGCTGCCCTATTAGTACGGGAAAGGGACTTTGAGGAGCACCACCTGCCACTCTCCTCTCCTCCCTGGCGTGCATGGAATAATGCCAGGAGCTTTGCTGCAGCAGGAGATGGCTCCAGTAACTGGGCATTAGCTGTGCAGAGGACAGGCCCAGATGGACGGGCTGCTGCGTGTCCTAACTCCTGCTCTGCTAAACTGGGAGTTCTGCTCAGGCCGTCCTTCCCACTGGACATAAATTCATCTCTAAGAGCTACCCTTTAAAAATGCTGTCCTGGTTATCTGATGTTTACTTAGTTTGTAATACTACTCCTCAATATAGTCTGTAACTAGAAATGGAGCAATTCTCATGTAAGCAATGCTTTTTAAAATATATTATGCTGTTTATTCCCAGAAGCAATGAAAATTTCATTACACAAAGTCAATTTACCTAAATAAGCTCAAAGGAGAGGACCTTGCAGGTGAATTAAAATCCTCTCTCTTTGTGTTTCAGAATTCAAAGGGACAGAATGATGTTTCATAGAGTAGAAACCCATGCAAATGATTTTCTCCATTGTTGATTCTTGGCTAAGCAATTCTGAAAGGAACTCTCTGACTCACAGTGTTTAATCAGCTTTTGGGTCTGTGCAGCTCACAAGAAACAGAAAGCTGCAGGAAGACGGAACTTGAAAGGGGAAAAGGAAAACGCCTTCTCAAATGCTTTTGAAGCTACCCAAGTGAAAACCCATCACATGGATTCACATGCCAGCAGATCAGTGTTATCCAGACAGAGCACATAGTGTTGGATATTCTTTAATGATTTTATGACAAATCAGATGTATTTTTCATCTGCAGGTATAAATACATCACTAAAGATTTCATTTCTCAAAAAAAGCATAGCATGCATGAGGATCTAAAATTTAAGTTGGATTTATTTTTTCAGCAAGCCTTTGTGCATTTCATTTTCAATGCGTTCCTATTTGAAATGCCATCTCAGGAAACAGGCAGCACCTTTAGAAGCTGTCATTGCCAGCATCTGATCTCTTAGCAAAGAGCTCTGTTTTTATGTTAATCTCGCATCCTCCAAACACATTATATGTATTGAATCTCTTTGGAAGGCCTCGCTGCTTTCAAACTCGACATATGGCGAGCAGTCAGTGAATTGGTCATATTATAGCAGGTTAAGCTTGGAACAGTTTTAACACAGAAAGGAATGGGATGTGAGGGCTCCTTGTCATGGTGCTGCCAGAAGGAAACATCTACCTTATTGTCAATTCATTACTTAGAAGTTTTAGCAAGTGACACTGGTGCTGCCTCACAAAATGAGCAAATGTCTGTCTTGGGCAGTGTTGGGAGGGATTTCATGGAGAACCAGCTCATGGGGTATAGCAGAAGGCTCTGGAGCCAGTGCTCTCTCAGCACTCCCAAGCATATCTGAACTATCTGAACAGCAGGTGTTTGCAGACTAAAGTAGGACACACAGATTGAAATTGCTCTGAATTTTACGTAAAGTCAAAAATCTCTTGAATACACCAAACGAAATAAATTATTTAAAACTAATACTGTTCCTTTTTCTGTGGGCAGGAAGGGAATAAGAGAGGGGAATCACACCAGGGGAGCTGCCTGCTGTGTTGTGTACAAGAGTATTCAATACCTAAGACAGACTTTTACCATGGTGTTTTGACTTGTTTGGTATCTGAGGGTAGGAAAAAGCTGGAATGGATGCTCAGTTCCATTAGCAGTGCAATCACTGTAACTTACTCACCCAAAGGCAGCTGGCTGTTTTCCCCATCTGAGGGAGAAATTTGTCCTGGTGTCATGCCAAACTAGCGGTTTTCTGAGTTGATTGTTTGAAGGTATTACCCTCAGCTTTGTTGTAGGTTAAGCCTCCTGGTGTGATATTTTTACTTTATTTCAAGAGAAAATATTTATGCCTTTTTCACTTGTCACATAAACGTCACTTACATTGCCTTAAAGTGACCTAAACCACACCTCTGACCAATACTTTCTGTACTGATTCAGAAGGTGGAATCTACCTTAATCTTAAAATTTTCCATTAGCAAGACAAATCCAGGAAAAAATGTATCAAGTGATATGACACACTCTTTTATTATTCTAGTTTTCATTTGCTGAGGAGAGGGAATTATTCACCATCTACAACTTTGGAATACTCTTGCCAATAAATCTTGCGTGACAGAGATAGACACATCTCCGTAGTCATAAAAGCACAAGACAAGATCAAAACTCGGTAATCCACCTGATTAATAGATTTCCAGGAAACATTATTTACACCGTCCTGAAGTACTGGACTTCGCTGTGGACATAAAGGTATTAAAAGGGGACTCAAGCAGCTTTTGCACGATGGTTTTTGGAAGTTTAATCTGTGAAAGATGAATTGTCAGTTAACAAAATGCACAAGGAAGAGAGAGGTTAAGCTTAATTTTGCAACTCTTATTCAAGTGCCAAATCCTTTTGCCTTGGAATACTTTATTCACTTGTGAATAAAGATATGGAGTGTTAGAGATCTGAACTCCTAGCTTTCCACTTAACTACTCATATAAAGAGCAACTTGTTACTTGTTCAATCAGCTTGTAACCTACTTATATACTAGATATACTTATATCTAGCACTGTTGAGCAAGCCAGAATCTGTATTGGAAGAGTTATGCAGGTGTTTAATTAATTTTAGGATCTCACAAGTAAAGTTATGTAGGATGTTATTATAGTGGGAACAGAATGAGAAAAGAGAGCTCATATGCTGAATTGTTTAAATTATGGGTTGCTTCAAAGTTGCTTCACTGTAGCTATACTGGTGTAAAGAATGCAGGAGAGAGAAAGCTTGGAGATGAAAGTAACACCTCTTAGACCATAAAATACAATTTTAAAAGTTAGACCAGTCCTTCCTCAAGTCAGAAAAAAGTTCAGTAAAGCCATTTAACTGCTTTGCAGCAGGAAATTCATGTCCTGCCAATTTTCCTCACATTGGATAAAATAAAAATCTGCTATGGAGACTTTTCAAGCTCTGCTCGGGTAGAAAATCCTCAAAGCCAAAAAGTTACAAGAAAACTTTTGCATTGGCCTGTAACAGGAGAACTGTTAAATACTTAAATCAATAAATGTATAGTTATGCATACACACATGGGTGTTGTAAAATCATTGATTGAATGAGAAATAAATAGACAAACTAAATGTTTTTTCCAACACAGACACGTTAAAACTAGAAAGGCTCTGACAAGAAGCCCATATTTATGCTTATTGCTCCTGCAAGTTTAAAAATGTGAAGTTAGTTACTCCTTCATAAACTTGCGCTTATTCTATTCTGTTTTTCCTGGTTTATGTGAATATTTTCTACTTTAAATAAGTTTGGTTATCTAATTTATATTTTAGTGAAACTTCAGGCTACATTCAAAGTCTCTTTCTTTTTTTATTTTTATGTAGCCCAGAATCCTTACTGATCTGGAATAGCGGCACAGAGAGAATCAACAGCTATAGGAGTCACATTTTGGTCTGAAAGAAAATGAAGCAATGTGGATCAGCACCTTAGCAGTTTTAAAAGACTCAGAGCTGTAACTTTAAAGGTGATTTTAATGATATTTTAGGCCACATCAAGAATGCCCACTTTTCTGGGTAACAGGTGGAAAGATTTTTTGAATGGTAAGTATGTGAGATGTGTGTGTCTTTTTTTTTCCTTTGTCAAAATGAGATGCTAATTTTAAAAAGCTGGAAGGATAGAATCATACTTGGATTTTAAATATAGAGTTAGCAAGTACAAGGAGAAGCTGCTATTGGGCATCTTCAGGAACTGATTAGCTCACCACAGTCCAAACAAAAGTGGGGAATATTGGCTGAAATCCCATGACTATCAAGTCCAACAGTTATTAATACACTCGGAGTGAGGATCAGGGCTTAGCTCGAGGTACAAAACGCAGCATCTCCTTAAGAGTGTTCCATCTGCTGCCATTGCCACGTGGTGCCTCACAAACTCTGCTTCAAACAGAGAGGGCCTCTTGTCATTTTCCTTGTTTTGGTTTTGTTTTCCAGTTGCAGACATGATTTGAAAAGGGAATAGAAATTGGGAAGCGATTTAAGGATTTCAGACAGACTTCCACAAGGCATTTGGCAGCACTATGCAAGGGCAAGTTCAGAGTGAGAAAATCGGTTTAATTTAAAATCCTTATTTGGTCTTATCCAAAAGATAGACAGTGATTGCTGAAGCTGTACTACCAGGATGAGATCCTGCAGAAAGCAATTTAGGTTATTAGCACAGATAGGGCAGAAGAGCAATTTTCCAGCTTTTACAGTTAATCAAGAGGAGGCTCCCACTTCCTCTGGAGGGAGAGGGGAAGAGTACTTAAATGACAGTGATTCATAAAGCAGCTTGAAAACATTATAATGCGACAAAAAAGGCATTTGAGAATGGAAAGAAATTAAGAGAAGAGATAGAGATAATTTATACCAGCGGCTCTGGAGGACAAGGACAGCGAGGAAGTTGTCAAGGCCTACTGCATGTGCCAAAACCGAAGGCCAAATCATAAAGACAACCCACACTGCTGGCACAGCAAAACCAAATGCCTAGCACAGAGAGTAGGTTAGGATTAATGGGCATATGGAAGTGTATGCCCTAAACTCTTACCCCAATTTCTTTGAAATAGTCTCAGAAAAAGAAAGTACGGTTACACAGAAGATCACACACATCAAATTTGTTTCACTGGATGTACCAGGTACAGTAATTTCTGTCAGTGGGCCACTGTTTAAGAAGCAGTTCACAGTGAAATATGGGTTTAGACATGGAGCCTCTGGTTTGTTATCCCCTTTCCCAAGAGCTTGGTAGAAAGGGGTGTCAAAATAATAAAGTGCCTATAAGGGTGGTGGCAGAATGAGACACCAACCTGTACTTGGCTCTGCAAAATGATGAGATGGCACCAGTGAAGCATGGGTTGACACACTTGCTAACACCTTATTTAGCTGGAAGCTGAAAACAAGATTGCTGGCACAGAGTAGGAGCGGGTATCAGAGTCTTGGAGGACTTGCAAAAATAGAGAGATGTGGACAAGGCTGAACAAAAACACTTACAGTCCTAGAAGATGCCGTCTCCAGCAGAAAATTAGACCGAACACATCTGTGATGAGAATGTGTCACTGTAACATGCAATTTTGTCTCAAAAGACCTTTGCTTCAGGTGTCTGAGGCTGCCAGCCCCAAAGCACAGGCACCGGAGATGATAAGCTGCACGATGAAAGGCAGAGATAGTGACTACCAAAAGTGAGGAAAGAGCAGTCAGGCAGGATGGGTTACTGTCCAGTTAAACAGAGTTACACAATACCAATGTCAGAAAGGGGACTATCGAGTACAAAACCCAGTGGAAGCCACCAAGAGTATTTATTTTGCACTATTCAGCATATTGTTTATTAGACTAGATGTAAGTGTGGAACATTTGCTGTCATGTGTGTTAGAGAACATTTATTAATAAAAATGAATTTTAATTGGTAATTCAGAGGCAGCGGGAACTTGGATGCTGAATATAACAGACAAATCAAAAGCACTTTTTATCAGAGAGCGTCTTTGCTGTCAAACAACATCTATATCCTTGCTCCCCTTTTTGTATCTATTTTCTCTGCGGTGACTCAACTTCCTCAAAAGCAAAACCTCCATTTGATTCTGGGAGAAGTTCATGTAGGGCCCACAAATGAACCAGCTGGACAGTTTCCAGAGAAGAAGCCAGGAAGCAAAGCTGGTGGACAACATCATAGAAGGCCGCGTACCTGTCCCTACAATCCTCAGCAGAGGCCGGCGGTGTGCAGCAGCCTCAGCTCCCAGGACACAGAGGGGCTCCTTCAAAAGGCAGGAGGGACAAGGCCACACTGAGTTTGTGTTCCTCAGCCTCTCAGCTGGGTAGTATTGGCCTCTCTTTATGTTTTTAATTTTAACTTTGTTGAAAATAGCTATGTTTTTTGGTAGCTAACATCATCCTCAGGACAAGAACGGCAGAAACTGAATGTTAGAAGCCATATTTTCCAAGTTCTGTTTTGCAGCCATATAATGATATGCAGACCTAGTTTTACTTTCCTTTATGAGACCCTGGTTGCACACATTTAACCCTGAGACTGTGAGGAAGCTTCTTGATTTTAAACAGCCTGAATAATTTGCACACCTCTGTTGTATGAAAGGGCATAAAACTTAAGTGTGTTTGAGAAGAAAATCTGCGTGGGACAAAACATTTTCTTTATCATTAACTGATTTTTGTAGCTTTGTTAGAAAATTCTTGACCCTGTTAATTACACAAAAAAAGTATGTTTCATTGCTAGAAAGATCTCTTTTGTAATGGAAAACTCTTGAGCTCAGGTGGAGAAAAAGGAATATTATATTAATGGGAAAAGGTGAATGATTTTATTAGACTTGATGTGCTTTTAAAGAATTTGAATTAAGCTATTGCTACTCCATCTGATTTTGTACATGCAGTGCTGTACAATCTGGTAAGTAAGTGCTCAATTTATCTGTTTCTGTGCATGTGTTGAATAATCCATGGCCATGTATATAAAAATAACGTGGCATAAAAATAACTGAGTAAACTTCTTACTGACATTTGGATAAAAACATTTAACCTGAAAGTGATGTGATAATTGCTTGTTATCATAGCAAGTGTCTAGTTTTTCTAGACTCCACTGAAATCTTACCAGTGAATAAATATAAACGTAACTATAAATACGACATAGTTATTTACTGATGTTTCTGTGTTGAAATTCTATATTCTGGAGACTTTTTTATTTATGACAATTTGACTTTTATTTTATAGGCAAAGATGGTGGTGTTTGATATCTCTAGGCTCAGTTTAACTAATCCTAAAAAAAAAATTTAGACACATCTTCATGACCTGCGGAACTCATGGTGCTTCCTAAAGAAATCACAAGAAATTAGTCAAATAAATAACTTAATTTATGTTCTTCCCTCTAATCAGATTACAGCAGAAGAGTCATATAATGTGGGATCTCAGTACCTCATTGTAAATAGGATGTTTTTACATTTTCATTATTTTAGTGATTAAAGAAAACAGGGTGGATGGGAATTGTCAGCCTTGAAAAACTGGATACACTGGGATTTAGCTGTACAGCTGCCCCACATGCCCTGCACTGTACTATTCACTCTTCCAAGATACAAGTGTTGGAAACCCAGTATACTTGATGGGTATCTGATATGACTTGTAAGCAGCCTGTTATCTCTGTGCTTAATAGTCCAGACAGCATGAAAAGCAGAGAAGAAATTCTGGATTCAAACTATAAGTAGTAGCACACACTAAAAGCACTTGCAACAGTTGGTGGTGTAGTACTTGTGGTACTTGTAGTAGCAGAAGTATTTGCCACTTTGGAACATTAGAGACAAACACCTAAAATCAAAGTTAGGAGCCATTTTAAGACTGGATTTTAAATGTCTGAAATTATGTATGACAGATCCATCCTTTCACATGCTGTAGAATTCCCTGTTGGCAGCAAACCAACTCTGTGAGGAAGATTGCACGCCAAGGCAATCCTGGCAAGGAGACACGGACAGGTAAAGATAAATAGCAAAGTTAAGCGTAGTGTCAAAAATGTCAAATTCAGGATCATTTAAGAAACAGCTTCACAAAACCCCTGCCAAATCTTTCAGAAATGATGGGTTTGAGACACGAGGTGCCTGAACACCACAACTCCTCTCTTTACCATACACATAGAGGACTTAAAGGCTGCTTCATGGAGGTGAATCAGGGCTCTCATCAAATACTAAAAGCAAAGTTTTCAAACAGATTAGACTTTTCGCGAGGGTCCATCTATAATAACAGGAATTGCCATGTTGCTAGGTTTCCATTCTCTCTTCCATGCAATTGTCAGTCAAGTGATTGCTTTATGTAAAAAGTTATAATCATTATAATCAAATATAATTTAAAACTTATGCTAGGTGGGATGATGTTGCATCAGAACCACTCTCAAAGCTACAATTAAATCTTCTGTCAGTGCTTTTCTTATGAAGTCTGGTGTTCATTGGGTTTTTCATTTATTCATGAATGTTTATCCAAACTTCAGATGCACTTGAGCATAAATATAATTAAAACATGTTTATTTTATATTGAGGAATATGAAGGCAGTTAGTAATGTAATGAGTTGAAGGTCAGAGCAATCATGGGCATTTTTACTTAGTTTGTACTCATAATTGTAAATACCTTTGCACATGTACTATTTCCTTGCAGCTTTGACATGTTGGCTTAAAAAATTCCATTATTCCCTGTTTTCAATTTACAACTTCCCTTCAGGTGTTTATGAATATTGACATGATCCCCCATTTTGTGCAATCAATAGCTGGAACTACACAAAAATATTTTTTTAATGTTAAGGAGCATGGAACACTTGAAGTCGTGCCTAATACTCCTTTATGTGTATTAATGGATTGATTGGATAGGGATAAACGGTCTGAGGGGGACTGACAGAGTTATTCCTCTTCAGTTTTAGTCCAGTTCATGCACATTTGATCATTACTTGGACTACGACTGTACAAGGCTGTGAACAACCTGATCTAGCCAGCTCTGCTTTGACTACATGACCTCCAGAGAGCCAACCTGAATTTTTCTGGTGTTTTGTGGTTGTATTCTATCACATCTCGTATCATCAAGAAAACCCTCGTGCTAGAAGGAAAGTTGCTAATCATTAATATGCAATTCCCGTACTGTGAATTTCTCAGTGCCCATATGGCCTCCCATGTTAGCACCAGGAAAAGGACAGATGTTTTCGTTATTGCAGCTGGAAGCTCAGTTGCTCAATGAACAACAAAAAGCAAATCATTATGCAACAATCCTTAACGTACAATACAAATCAAGCAGGAAATAAGGAAAAATTGTCTGGATTCTAAATATCATGTGATGTTTTTAGTGCAGTCTAGAAGGGTAAATGCTACAGAAACACCCTTTTAAGGGTATGCAAGCAGCGCAGGCATCAGAGGCCCTGCTGCCTGAGGTTTTGGCCCTATGCAGCCCTAAAGAGAGGCATATTGTTCTTAGGCAGGATCTGCCAAGGGGAGAGGGAAACAGATTTACTCTTGAAAGTTAATTTAATTCTGGTAAACCATGCATTCCATCTGCCAGCAGGAATACAGTGTTCTGTGATACCACAAAAATGTGTAAAAACTAAAATATGCTCTTAAAAATTGCACTAAGCTGATGCTTGAAAGGTGAGATTCCCTCCATCTGTGTGTGATGGTGGAGCAATCAGGCTCTGTGGTACCCAAAGGGAATGTACAGAGCACTATAACTGACCTGTGCATTGTGCAGAGCTCAGAATTCCCGTGCGCTGGAATCCTGCTGGTCCTGTTTCGGTGCACACAGTTTGCCAAGTGCTGTAAGTTTGGTCCAGTGCTCCGCTTTGGAACTGCCGTCGCGATTTTCGTTCACTGGTGATGAAATCCACTTTACTGCTTCTCTTGAACAGCCACTGACGGTCTGAACCTTGTGCACAGCACGAGCCCTGACAGGACCCCACTCGTGCCCAGGGAACAAACTGCTGGAGGACCTTATGCCCACCCTGACACTGGGGTGCTCTAGGTGATAGTGCAAGAAAGAACTCCCACCTTTCCTCCTTCGGGAAGGAAACAGCTCTAACTGCACACATGGCTCATTCTAGTGAACACAGCTATTGTGTTGTCCTAAGCAACTTTATTAATACGTATGTGATATTCAGTAGTTAGGTAGGTAAAATTAAAGCTGAATGGAAAGGTTTGAGGTTTGCTGTTTTCTAATTAAAAAAGTGATTTATGCTAGACATTGCCTCTTTGAAAAATCTGTAATCCTAGCGATTAGGAAAGACTGAGTTCAGAAATTGGCAACTTGACCGTAGAGAGATTTGGGTAAGATTTCTAAAACCAAGTGATTCAGCACTTATGCTCCACTGCTTTCTGAGCATCGAAATGTCTTTTGCAAATGGAACTGAACTACATGGGAACATTAATTTCTGAAAGGCATCATGGGGATGACAAAATGAGGAGCTGAACTTGGATCTCCTGCAACTCCATCAGTTCTCTATCAGCCCAATGCTAGCTAGAGAATGAGAACCAAAAGATGAAAGGAAGTAGCACTTACAGATATAACCGCGATGAGGAGAAATATAAGAATTCAATAAATCACAGATACAGTGAAAACTAGATCACATTTTTAAAAAACATTTTCTGTATTATCATCCAAAAGTTCTAGTAGTGATCAAAATAAAGAAATTGAAGTTTACACTGTTTCTTGCTTTGTATGAACTCTTTCATTGATTGTGGGTTACTAGAAATGAGAAATTGGTTTGTTCACTGTAACATTTTTAATGAATCATATTTAAGGTGACGCTCTGGTATTACACTGCAAAGCTATGTAGCAGAGAACATAATGACCTCTCTTGTAATCCTGGAGTTTTCAATGGAGTATCCTCATACAGCAGTAATTTGATATTTTGCAGTTTAAAACCGTAATTGAAAGCATTTTTATTGGATGTGTTCTCATTACAGAGCCACCCAGCCTTCATTTGATAAAGCTGTTTAACAACAGCCTGAAAATGAATGATCAGTTAGAAAGGAAAAAACCACTGATGAAAAAGGGAAAATAAAAAGCTTGGAAAAATTTTAATCACTGTAAATTTTGAGATAATGACATTGTTCTTCAAGGTATTCTGATTTTTTTCTCTGCCAGCATTCACATTAAACGCTTCACTGCAGTCTTGCAAGGTTTCTAAGATGTAAACCGGCAATTCGCTGAAGCCACACTGAAACAGCAGCACTGCCTCATTTTCCCTGTGTGCCACCAGATTTCTCCTTATCTGCTTGCTTTCACTGCCACTTTATTTGATATTGCAGCTTTCATGTGAGTTTTGAGCAGCTTTAGGAAGTACTTACAAACAACAAGTAGAAGTTTATCTGGGTTTCTCTTTTGCCAGTCTTTGCATCTCTTACTTCTAATTTTCCTATGTGCTTTTCAACTTTCCTGTTTCAACAAAGGACCTGGCACTAGTTTTATGCCTCAAATTCAAGTGAATGAATTGGAAGTTAAGTATTGAGTAATTATGGATGATGTGCATTTGAAATTTGAGAAATTGGCCTAATATCATAAGAACCAGCTGGGTTTGACAACTGGTGATGAGCTGTGATGTTTATGTAACTCAAATGGAATGGAAGGATGCCAATAACTCAAAATAGAAAACTTTGAAACTGCAAAATTTTTTTAGTGAAATAAAAAACTGGCATAGATAAGAACCCCACAAGAGTGATCAAAAATAAACAGATCAGGAGATTCATCCTGCTTCATTTTTTTTTCCCTAAACTCTTTGTAGGCTGAGACTTTTTTCCATGCTAAAGCAAGTGATAGGAATTTTGAATTCTTGTGCTGCTAATCTCTAAATGGTAAATGTCCCTCAGTTTTGTTCATTTGTTTCAGCACCCATGAGACCATTTTGATTACTTCAAGCATGTTTTTGTACTGATTGATTCAGAGACAATAGACAGAAAAGGTATAAAACCATATAGCTTATAATAGAAAAGTAATTATGGCTGTTGTAATTAAGGACAACCTTCTCTCACTTAGCAATAAACTACATTTAGGTTTTGTCAGTAATTGGCAAAAGAACAAGAAAACAAAACCTACACATTTTTCACTTCAGTTTCATGTCTCATCTGTTCTAGAATACCTCTATCTGTCTTTTTTCATGTGGTGATAATGAATAGTTTTGGGGTGCTGGGAAGCAGAAGGAAAAAAACCGAAACCATTTGCCAGAGAACACCTCCTGCTTATTTGAGCAACATGAATGCAGCAATGCCTCAATCTTAATTTCAAGTTCAGTTTAGTTCCTCTTACAAAATATACAGCTTTGTGTCTGGCACTTGGCCTTTTTTCCTTATTCCCTGAAGTTATTGCGGTCACCCACTGCGATTTTAGCCCCCTGTGCTCTAAATATTCCTGCTTTCTACTCCTTTTTCATTTGATCTATGTATATTTTTTCCTTCACTTCTTTCATCTGTGTCATGGCTTAGGCTGGAACTCTAAACAGGTCTTCAGAAGTGCCTTATCAGTAAACTGGGTATCCCTTCCAATTTCATTAATGGTCACAAGTGTCAAATATTAATTTTCCTATTCTATTTCTTTCTGATGTTTCAAATACTAAAAAATACAATGCAATTAATCTAGTTCTTTCAGCTTTTAAAGCAGAAAAATGGTAATAAATAATTCATGCTGAATTCCTTTGAAATTTCCTTTTCTTTTCTTTTCTTTTCTTTTAATGGTTCATGTGAGGGAGGAGAGATAAAGTAGTGACATAATCTATAGAAAATACAGCACTGGAGGATGCAGCTGCACAAGTATCATACAATGATCCTGTATGCTTTCTGTTACCTTTCAGAATATGTGGATTAATTTAGACCAGTAATTAAGACAATAGATCAGAACTCTCTATTTATATAATGGCTGTGAGATTATTATGGAGGGTTTCTACTGGCTCATTTATGTGTTTGCTGAGAACTGACATTTGCCAAAACAGCCACATTCCAGGATTCACTCACATACCAGGGCTCCTGGAGATCCCAATGCAGATCCAAATGGTATTGAAATCTGTACCCCATTGTGTCACATGTCACAATGCTCTGTAGAGGAAATAATGAAGGATTCAGAAGAAGCCTTGATATAATGCAATAGAAAGATAGCAGTATGGATCTTGAAATCCTGTGTTTGGGAAACAGAATTCATGTCATAATTCTAAGAAGCAGTATCTGATATCTTCTCTAAATCCTGATTCATCTCATTTGATTTTTGTATTAAATATTTTTGCTAATAAAAAATGCATTTGAATAAAAGAAAGCATGGGGAGACAAGGGAAAGGTAAAGCAGGAGAGGGCAAAGAAGGCTTTGGTACTTGTAGAAAAAGGAAAAAAATGAGAAAATATCACAGGAGCAGATTTAAACTTTGAAAGAACCCTGGGTTTTATTAAGTAATTTACTAATTTTCTTGGTATTAGCTTTCTAGCAAACACTACGGACCTGAACTATCAGATGAGAAGCAACACTGAGCAGTCTTCTACTGCTCCTCACATGGCTTTGATGCAACAGGTCAGGATGGGCAGGAATATGGCAACTGGAACAATGTCTGGAGAAACAGCAATGAAAAATGATGGTCATTAAAGAAGATTTAGGGGGTTTCTGCTGGTATTTAAGAATCTTAAGAATAACTTTATTATTAGAAAACAATGCATGATTCTTATTTTTTTCCACAGTGTAAAGTGCTTGGCTGCAATAAAGCATTTCCCTCCACAGCACTGATTTATGAAATCCAGCTTGGCTATCCTGACTTTCTTCCCAAATACACATGAAAAAAATATTTATATGGAGATACATAAATTTTCTAAGTGCACTCCTTCTGATTTTCCCCTCTGAGATATTTTGAAAAATACCTTCTCCTTTTTCCAAAAGATAGCAGTAAATGCAGAAAGATATGGTTAACAGTTTGCAAGACTTTATCTGAATTCAGAGACTACCGCTGAGTATTTAGGAGAAGCTGTTAAGATGAGGGTTTATTCCATTCTGGGGTATTTTCTGTTTAGAAAATGTGATTCCCAGGAGATGAGGTGACAGCTGTCCTGTAGCAGCATTGGCAGCGTACTTTAGGCAGGGTTTTACGGATAGATGTTCTTGCAGCTTCTGCTTTCTCTCCCTATGCAGTGTTTGCTCCCTAACCTGCTGCAAGGGAGAGAAAATGGAGTGATAAATGGCATAAACATAACCAGAGTCAGACCAGGATACTCTCTGAAGGCTGTGGGAAAAGTTGCACTTTTTCCACAGAGAAAAAAGTCTTGGTATATGATACAATGTCCTCTGCTCTGGGCAGGTCCATGATGCTCAATAAATAAGGTGAATTTCCTCAGTCAGCTATATAAAAATAGTGTGTTGCACCTATGCAAGGAGCAAATGATTTTTTGAAAAATTGGGCTCTTAAACTGCATTATGTATAACATTTCTCCCCATCGTCGTTCATCCATCCAGATAAAATGGTACCTCTTTCCTCTTTAAATGTCAAATATGTAATATATATTTTGAAATGGAAAGGATACCTTAGGGTACATGCTAATGTACTTCCTTCAATTACATTTTATGATTATGACCTTTATTCCAACAATAATTTAATGTTTTAATTAAATTTGCAACCATTTTCATTGCTGCAAGATGTCCTTCATCTCTCTCTACCGTAATTTAATGAAGTGGTTTTCAATCACAATCAGCAATATCTAACAATAAATTTTAATACCATTTTTCAGGAATCTTAAGACGATCTTTCATATTTTAAAACAAATTTAATACCAGTGCCATGGCAAGGAATAATTCCAACCTCTACTGTAAGCAAAGAATACACATTTTCTGTTTTCTCAGCCAACTCTTGAGATATAAAGAACATCCATCAGTAATTATAATGTCTCTTGATTTATAGCATGTTTCTTATCAAAAATCAAAATCAGGATGCAGGTTACTGAGCTCAGTGTTCATATAGCTTTAACATATCAAATTTTTGAGAATCCATTTGATGGGAAAGTATCCATTGACATTTGAAATAATAATGATGTTTGAACACCTTTGGACAATATTATGATCTGCCTTGCCACAGACATTCATGAAAAGGGTGACTTACACAGTGTAGAAGACTTCTGGAAATAGATTACAGCAGAATATTACTTGTACACCTTCCAAAAATTTTGAAAACGGCATTTATTCTTTTGAAAACATCAGTCTAGCATTTATTCTTTGCAATAATTTCTGTCTGAATTCAGTCTTCTTGTTTCTGTAAAGATGATTTCTTTTCAACGAGGTTTATGTTGCCTACAATAATAGGCAACAAGGAGTTCAGAAAAAGAGAACACTAGAAAAAAAATGTTCAGAATATTTAATTGGAAAGAAGAAACCCAACTACTGCTATATATTCTTTATATAACAGCAGCAACTCTGCACGTATTTGCACAGAAGGGGGAAGCACAGCAGCAGAAACAGGACAACAGTTGTGGGCTTCCAAGCAGGGGTTCAGAGATGCAGCGAGGCAGGAGTCAGAGCGAGGAATGAATTATTTATTAAATTTACAATACCCTTTATATATTCTAGTTCTATAAAGCAATTGAACAGTGCTTACACTTCTCCTAGGGTGATTGGTCAAAGTCTCAGACACTCACTTAGAAATGTTTTTTCCGAATATAATGTACGCAAGGTCATAAGATACCAGATATGAATGCTATTTACAAAAACCCTATCTATTGTTTACATAGCTTACACAGCAAAGGAAAAGTACTCACAGAATGAATGCAAGAAGAGAAAATTTCCCTGCTAACAGCATTTCAGCATCCACAAACAGTTAATAGTACTAACTCATCTTAGGAAAAAAAAAAAGAAACAGTATTTTTCTCTTTCTTGCACATAAATTTAAATTTTCTTCAAAGAACATCATAGACTTACACCCTTTTGTGGTATTTTAACACAAATCAGGGAAATCTCAGCTAGTTTCTAACTAGGAAAATGTATTACCTTGACAATAAGAGGTAGGTGAAAAGGGAAATCAGAACACCTAGATCTGAGAAAATGTTGACAAGGTCTGATAACATAGATTTTTATATTACAGTCACAGTGCCAGGGCTGAAGCCAAACCTCACAGTAGCTGATTTCAGTTCAGGCTTTTATATTTGGCACAAGAAGAGATCTGGTCTGGGGTCTGTAGGTAGGTTGAGGCTTGATGGTGGTCAAAATCACCTGAAAGTAGCTAAAGGAAAGAATTGTAGCAGTTTGCAACAGTAAGATGAAAGATGAAGGTTTTCCGAAGCAAGGCAGGGAACAGAAGTGCCAAATGGAAATGAGAAGTTTCCACAGGAGGGAAGGTGTAAAGCAGGAAAGCAACGGTACATGTGGAGACAGGAAAAAATCTGGGCTGCAGAGAAAATGAAAAGAGCAGAGTCAGAATCTCTGCTCTGATAAAGTCTGAGGAGATGCCAAGAAATGTAACCTAGATTTTGAGAAAATATAATGAGCCTTGTATCGCTGTGAGCCCTATATAATGTCAAGTAATTTTTTTCCCCCTGCATTCTTCTAAACCTTATGTAGAAAGAAGGTACCTTCTACCATGGATCTCTCATATCCCTGCTTCTTGGAAGGCGGTGAGTAAATTTTATCGGTTGCAGCAATGTAACCTGAGTTCGCACAAGAGTGATGTGGGATGGGAACCTCTGGTGTGATTTGATACTAATTGCCCTACCTGGGTAATGAGAGAGAGAGAGGGCTGGAAACCGCTTAATTCAGTTCTATCCTCTGCAGACCAAAAGCAATCAAGGATATACCTAAGCAGTCATTACTTGTGGGATGTTCTCTATTCATTGTGAGGTCATTGGTTTTAGTGCAATTATCATTTCCAGCCATAACTTGGTAATGAATGAAGAGGATTAATTGCTGTTGTGCATTAACAGTTTCAACTGTGCTCAAAATTCCTTCCTGTCTCTTGGCAGAGGGGGAATGTCTGGCTTTCAAAAAGGTTTGAGATGCATCTATACTTGTTAGCAAATGATCTTCACTTCTACTGCTTCTTAATTTTAAAATGTATATAGCTCTCAGCCTGAGACTCATTTGGTTAAGAACATGAGTGATTTATCAACTCTCTATAACTTGGACTGCTCATCTTGCCTAATTTCTTGAGATACAAATGCTACTTTTGACAAAACAACATGACATTTTTCTGAACAAACTCAAACAGTGGTTTGCCTGGCCATGTGCATATATTGATTATTTTTTGTGCCAACAACAGAAAATATTTTTGTCCTAATGGTAGGCTTTATTTTTTATTTCTGCTGCCTCTAGTTACAAAATCCTCCAGAGAACCATTTTCATGAAACAAAATTGATTCTCAGAAAATATATCAGAAATGCCAAAGTAAGGAGAATGCATAATCTGGTGTATGAAAAAGATAAAATACCTTATCTACTTTGTGTCAAATTCTGGCAAACTATTGTATTTAAAGTATCCATCTCTGTCTGTCAGTGTAGGATGGATCCATGGGTTCCGCATTAAAAGCCCAACTTAGCAAAATCATCCCCATTTCTCAAAAATAAACCAGAACAAAAGAAATCATAAGCCAGACTTCTGCTAGAACGCTGGTTGCTGAAACCAGCCTTAGTGGTTTTATTTAGTTGTCGATGTGTAATTAAGAAGGCGAGTAAAAATGCCTCAAAATGTTGAAATTAAGCGCCTTGTATATCATATATTTCCACACCTCAGTTTTTCCATATCTGAAGTGCTCACATAAATGGAGTTGGGATGGTTTAGACGATTCCGTTCCCTGGCTGCTAAAATTATCAGAATATCTGCTTTTGGGAGCTCAGAGATGACTACAAGTTGTGAGAACATCTGGGCAGATCTCTCACAGCTGAGATGGAATCTCTTACTTTCTCTTAAACTCGTACCATTAGTACAGAGGTTCCTGACTGAGATAAAATCAAAAGTAGAAACACTCTAACACCCCAAACTCTTTCAAGTATGAAGGTGTCAATAAGTCGTTGATTTTGAACTATAAAATGAAAGAAAGCACTTCATCAAATTAAGAACTACCTCAGGAATCCAAAGAAGGTTTAAAAGTAAATGCATATTATTACTAAATCCTGAGCCATAAAGTGACCCTGGAAAAATGAGCTTTACAAAATGCATGAGAGCCAGCTTGGCAGCATACAGATGGTACAGAGGTGCATTCCCAGGAAGAAAACAAACTGTTTAACTTGCAATTCTAAAATGTACATAGTGGTTTTATCACGTGCTGTAAAATAATCTGCAGGTAAAAAAAGGTGTTTTGGGACTGCATTAATACTAAAAAATGGTGAACCTACCATATCTCTGTCCCTCCAGAAATATTTACTTTAAATGAAAATGTCAGGAGTGTCAGTAGCTGACTGTAGGATAGTGGCACCTCAGATTGGTGTTGGTGTTTTCACCGCTGACTCGCCCCCTCCCTGACTGTCACGCTGAATTTAATAAAAGCTCAGGTACGATGGAGTTCAAGGTTTCATTAAGGAGCACCTGCCAGTCAATACCTGTGTTAAGGTGGGTTGTGTATACAGAATGGCTGTGCATATCCTTGTGGCAGGGTTCCCTGAAGAAAAATGTGTGTTAGGGGATCAGTGACTTGCAGCCCATTTTCAGAGTTTCATAACACCGTTTTCAAGCTGCCTCTTAGTGAGAGACAGATATATTAGAATATTAGAAGGAAGGTACAGCAAAGGAAGTGATATGCGCAACATTTTTCTCACTTACCATAGAGCTTGGATAGAAATTTTTATGATCCTATTGAAGTCATGATGTCCTGTATGTAGGACAAATGAAATCACTATCTTTTCAGGGAATTATTTGTCTCTCCCTCGTGGTGTGGTGTTGCCCCTTTTGAAGATATGTACCTTAAATACACTTCTTTTTTTAATGTTTAATCTTGCTGTTAAGGCATATGCTTGTATCCTACTCTTAATGAAACATTCCTGTGCTGATTCACAAGCATTATTACTCCCAGAAGAGTGGAGAAGTTTTAACTACATCAAACATTACGGAAATTAAGGAGAGCCACAGGTATGGAAGATCCGCAAGACCTTTTCCTTTCGAACATAAAGTCTCATTATTCATACACACGCAGCAAACCGGGTCAATGTTGCATTTATCCAACAAAGTTATTGTCTCAAAGGGTGGGAAGGAAATTTTGAAAGGCTGAACTTGGTGCTCAGGAATCTGCTCCCAGCCTGCCTTCTGCTCCAAGTCAAGCTTTAACACTACACAGTCATTGGTTACCCTTCAAAATTCAGGTCAAGCTAATTAGTTTAGAGGATCTATATAAGCATTTATGACAACCAAATTAATACTAAATGAGTTAATAATGATTAATATTATTACTGAACAATTAAAAATGACAGGGCCATTATTTTAAGGCTTGGTCCAGTTTAGAGCTCCCTACCTCATAGTACGGGAAGAAGTGCTTCTGAGCTTAAAATGCGTTTCATCAGTAGAAGCAATGAATTTTGTGAGGAGTGGTATTTAAACCATCAGATATTTATAAGCAGCAAAAAGTGTCTGAAGCTCAATAAGTTTTTTGCCCTTTGCAGTAATCCCTTTTTAACAGATTAACTTGGAAATCCTAATCCCAGTCTCTTCTGTACAAGTTTCTTACAAGTGAAATTTATTTATTGATTTTGGTGGAGCTGCTTCTCACCAAACTGGCTATAGTAGAAACTTCATGGTTTGCATTTAAAGTCCAAATACATTGGACTTCAGCTTCCAGCCCCTAAATCTGATTTGATAACCAGAGATAATTAGTGCTTACATTTTTAAAAGAGATTTAGTGAAATCGGCAATGTAAAAAACATTCACTAGAAATCTGTCTATTTTTCAGACAAAGTTTTTGTTTTGTTAGGTGTTTGTTTGTTCCATAAGGGATAATGGATTTTGTAAGAAATTCAGACCCATATAGTGGATTTCTCTTAAATGCAACATAACTCAGTAATTCTAGGTTATAGTGTATCCATGACTGGTTCAGATTTTGACAATTTTTTGCAGCTCTAAGTAACAATTTTAAATACGATTCTGGTGTCTTTTTCTAAAGAACACCTTTATTCTTTCAGGGTGAGTCCAGCCTGCCTGAACAGCAGATGGCCAGCAGCAAAGCTTTTCCCTGCTGACATGATAATAAAGGGAGCACACTACTATAAAATTGAGTTTGCTCCTTCTAATAATCATAATCTACTGATTGATTTATATAGCTTCACCTGAATATTTGCAGAATTTTACACCAAAAAAAATTTTATTTCCTATAAGCATATAGGAATCATTCTGAAAAAAGCATGATCCTGCAGCATAGACCCTCCAAAACATCCAAAGTCAAATCTCAGATGTTCCTGGTTTCAACCGGTAAAAACTTTTATTTTTCAGTAATACTTGCCATGAAGCTGCCATTAGTTTTAACAGTTCTGATACTGATTTTCATGGCATTTTAAATAAAACTGAAACATTGTCCTTTAATTTTGCTTCTCTCAAGTACTAGGATTAAAAACCATACGATCGCACATGTGAAAAAATTCTGTTCATCTCTCAGTCACACATCATTTTTTTCAGGGTGCTGTTACGTTATGCAATGTTTTGTTGCCGTGGAATATCTCAAATTGTAAGGCACATATAACGATCAAGTCTGACTCTGTGCTCCTCACAGGACTACTTAAAGTTAAGCAGTATGACTGGAGCATTGTCCACATGCTCCCTGAATTCTGACAGGCTTGATGCCTATTTTATTATATATATTGCATTATATAATATATATTTTAATGTAATTTGCATCAGTGTATACTAGAGGCTGATCTCTAAGTCTGACATGTTTGTCAAATATGGTATTAATATTCTTCTGATTTAGTATAAGAAACACCTTGCAGATGTTTCCCACAAGAATTTAAATGCAAAGTTACAGATTCCAATAAAGTTTATTCTTGGCAGTTATGTCTATTATTTAAATTCATATTCTTCTAAAGCACCAAGTGCCCTGGCCTGTTCTGTTTCCTCAGGAATCTGTGGAACACTGTATTACTTACAAAATGTAATTAAATTCCTTTCAATCTATCCATTCATGGTGGCTAAAAAGAAAAAGCTATAATCCACCTTACTGCTTTTGTTGCATGCTCACTATTTACATTTTTGTGTAAAATCTCATTATTCAGACTGCTGATTGAATAACTTTGAAGTGTGTTGTGACTCATTAGCAATGCTGCTCATTATGCGGGGTATGATGGCTAATGGAAAGCCTTTGCCTCACAGCTCTAGGTGACAGAGATTTTTTTTATCATAAACTGCTGTTCAGACATGAAATGATTATAGAAGTAATAATAAATAATTAAAAACTTAATTACAATTTCCTTTCAAGGATCGTCCGCAGTTTGCTTGTGTTTAGGTTTTGTTATGATGTTGGATGTGGATGGTTCCTTCTAAGTGTACATACTTTCAAATGACAAATATGAATTCCAAAAATGATACATTCATATGAGTGATGCAAAGTAAACAAGGAGGAGAAATCTCTAAGAAAAGTTTTAGAAATGCTATGGTCCCTAATCCTTAGATCAACACATGCGAATTAACTCAAAGTGGGAATCCTAACATTTAAACCTAGTTTAATCCTAATAATGTTTCATTTAATCCAAATAATGCTTGAGATACCCTCAAGATATGGAAAACTTGCCTTCCTATGTTAAAAAACATAATACTATATTTTTTCTCTTTCCATGTGGAAAAATACATCATGACAAGGTGATCCACGCAACAGCACTAATAAAGGACAAACCTCAGCCCCAGCAGAAATATACACAGTTACGCATGGTTTTCGACAGAAATCATGTACATGATTTCTTCATACCAGATAAATAAGGAATCCAATGGGGACATAATATATGCTTCTGAAAAAAAATCAGGATTTGCTTTTCCTGAAAGGTCAACCATGACTTCCTTATCCATCAAGTTTGTAACAGAATATGAAAATAAGAATTTCCAGCTGGGTTTCACAGCGTTTAGTGCATTACCTGGGGTTTTAGCTCTGTGATTGAGAGCATTCAGTTTTGCTAAAATGCCTCTAATTTCCGTCATAACGAACAGCTCCTTCTTAAGAAAAGAGGTGAATTCAATTTTGTTTCAGTTGTTTGTTACATATTGAAGTTTTTGATTAATAGCTACTTTACACACAAAACATTTAGAAAATGTGCCGTCCCTCTACAAAAATTGCATCATTAAATGCTTTTAAACGTCATGGCCCTGGCAGAATTTGTCTACCTATATTTTATGAACTATTTCCTGAGTTAAAATGAAAACCAGTGTTAAGTTGTCAAAGAAAAATGAAAGACATCCTGAAAAGCCACAGAGCTAAAGGGAGCCTATTTTTAGTTTAAAGGAAGTACATATGTACCACACTTTAATCATTATCCTCATCGGGATGACAGGTGATGCCAGGATAATAAATAAAGTCTCTGATTAGAAATTAAATTGCTGTGACAGAATCTAAAGGCCACAAAGCCTTCAAATTCCCCTCCTCTCTGTCCTCTGCGTACATTCTTCCTCTTCCTTCACAACAAACCTTCTATTCGTGCAAATTCAAGGATACACTGCAGGGAAGAATCAGTAAAGATCAACATCAGAAAACAAACCAATCAAAAATAAGATATACACCTGTCAGTATAAAGTTTTCTAGCCATAAAGTGAGCCTAAGGAGAAGAAATCAACTGCACTCTTGAGAACACAGGAATGCCTTTTGTCAACAGTCGCTTCTGGTTTACCAAGATACGGAAGTGACAAGATATCCACTCTGTGTTACAGATCCCAATTCTAAATCAGGAAATACAGTAATAACTCAAAATGCACACTGCAGATTCCCTTCTCAGTTGTAAAGGAGAACAGCCCTGCTACTATGCTGGTACTACAGCCAGAAAAGGAACCACCCACGTACGTCCCATTTCCAGGAAGCAAAATGCAATTGCAGGGATATTCCAGTAGCAGCAAGTCCAAACAAATGTGTCTCAAATTATTGTCTCTTGACTGTGTTGTTTATGACTTAACTACACCACAAGTATCAGTAAGTGCACTTTCAACAATTATGTGACATTTAATTAATTAACAATAACCATTGTTTACATGTAAATTAGGTACTCACTGGAGAAATAATTTCTTTTGAAGTGAGATTATGTTATTTTTATCGATTTGACTGACAAACTTAAGTCTTCATTATATTATTCCTTACCATCTAAATTAACATCAGTAGGATTTGATATGACCACAAGACATAGATTGCTGCAGAAGCTGAGTACAGAGACCATTTTCTTGTTTAAACTGCTGTTAGTGAAAATAGTTCTTCAGTTTCTCAGACTTTGCCTTCAGGAAACACAGTTCTGAAAGTCTCAATGGGTTAGACAAGATTGAAAGTATATTGGGCATCTTTGACCTAAGATGTGGGCTTTTTGACCTATACTGCAGAGTAGTTTTGCTTATTAATTTCATTTACAGCCCTTTGTAAATGTGTTTAAAGCTTACTCATTTCCACAGTCTCGGGCTGGAGAAATGAAATTACAACGAACTGATATTTTGTGCCTCACCGATCAGTAATGACAAACCACGGAAGTCCTTCTACTGCACAGAAGTTCTTCTACTGCTTGAACGCACATGGACAGTCCCGAGCACTCAGCCAGGCTGCAGCGTGGAAAAATGGTTTAACTGACCGCCATGGTAAAACCTTTTTGCATTCCTTTATTTTTCTAATACAGACTGCTGTCATCTCTGAAGCGAATTAGTCATAAAACACTTGTCTTCTGTCTCAGTGTGTCTTAGAGTACACTCCTCTCTCCTGCGTATTTATGCAAGTAATGGCTTGAGGGGCAGAAGGCAGCAGAGGTTTTCCAATGCCTTCGTTCTTTTCTGCCTGGGTGACACTTTTAGCCAGCAAAGCATGGCTTGTAACAGAGAGAAGGTTCTCATGAATTCAGTTCCATTGTACTCCACCTATCAAGCTCAGTTCCAGAAAATTCAACCTAATTTTTGAATATTCTCTCAAAAGCTCACAAAGCTCATGGTGCAACTTTCTTCATTGCTCAGTTCTCAGAGTAATGAAACTCAGTGGTATTTATTGGCTCACCTAGAGCTGCATGAGTTTTTCTGGTTTGGTTGCTATGGGACTTTATATTTAAAATTTTTTATTGACTTGAGTGCAGAGGTTGTACCTTTCCTGGCAATAGCACTCTACCGCCAAATATATGTAGCTATAATGGTAATTTCAATAGCTGGCCTATTTTTTTTGTTTCGTAATATTACTCTGCTATTAAACTTTTATAGCAGAAACTCTTAAATTGGTATCTTCAGCATTTCTACACACCTTAGAAAAATGGCTCTTATAACTGTATACCCAATACTGTCACCTATCAGAATGTGGCATTATTATTTCTCTTTGGTTCCATTCTTTTTCGTTCTTTCTCTGTGCATTTACTTATTCTACAGCTATACAGCAAGGTATTATTGTTACCCCCTCTCCTAATGTCTTGAATCTAGGCATACAGTCCAAAAATGCATCAAGTTTGCTCTTTTCATGGCGTGCCCATTAGAATGTAATTTGCTGTCCAGTGCTGAGAAGAACATTAGCAGTTAATAACTTGTCCAGTCCTCTGTAACATCCTAGAAATACGGATGATACAGATATGATTTATGTGGATTTATTGGCTGCTGAGAAAAAATGAGTTATTGCCTTTAATACATAGGACTTACAAAGGAAGTGGAATTAAGGGAGGAATCCAACTTGGACCTAAGGCCACTGCCCTTTATGTTCAAGTATTTGATTTAATTTTATGCTGGATGTCTAAGAGTCAGGAACCCAACATGATAGCAGCTGAATCAGTGGCTTTTTTTTCCAGCCGATTGCATTAGTAGCATCTCTATTTTTTTTTTATTTCAAAAAATGAGGTTAAAACAATTCCATTTTGTAGCAAACCTGCAGCAAGAAGACCTTGTCAAGTAGCAGCAGAGATTCCTAGGCAACTAATTAAGAGGCGGTGGCTTCCCACAAAGGTGTACTTGGCCACGGATGTGTCATTTTGTGCCCTGTTGACTGCGTTTATTTGCTATGACTTTGCAGTGCCTTATTAGAAAGACATTTTACTTTTCAAACGACATCCACTCTAAATTAGTGGAGAGCAGGTCTCTGAAACTTGGAACATTTCCCAGACGAAACACAATGCACAAAGCTGTAACTTGTTCAAGAAATGATACCAGAAGTTAGAATATGTTCCTGATGAAGCTGTAAACTTCAGCTGGTAGACTTCTCAAAATGAGGCTCAATCCTCCTGCTTAGTGATGAGTGGGGTGAAGAGCACTTCCATCTGTTGTATTGTGCAGAAATAACATAAACTTCAAAGAGGAAGCTCTTAACCTGTTTGTTTTTGCTGAAATGAAAATACCAATTCAGCAAGTCATATTTTGGAAACAAGTCTCCAGTAATCATAATATTTTTTTGGATGCCAGATGGCCTGGCCTGCTCTCCTGGTCTGTGCATCAGAATAACTAAATGCTTGTATTCCTGGATGTACCCTTTTAGGGTTGACAATGAATATGTAAAATAATGAAAATTAGAAGCTCTGAGATGAAACCTCAGTCCTACTGAACTCACGGACAATTCTGCCGCTGACTTCAGCGCTGTCAGGTTTTCATCACTGCTACATCCCGGAGTTGAAAATCTGTCTGTTTTATTTTGATGATGGCACTTCCAGACAGCTAGATTGTTTCCTCATATTCTTGCTTCAACAGACAATCCTTAGGAACTGAGAGTGTTCTAAAAATCATTTTATGACAGCAAGCAAAGGCACGTTAGAAGTGGCAGAATCAATCTTTTTTGGACTGTTATTTTGGGTGACATATTTTATAATGGTTTTTTTTAACCTGTAAACATACATAGTGCTTTCCTCATATTTACAGGTCAGTACCTATACTATATACAATTGATAACCTGTAAAAAACCAGGTACTTTAAAATCTTCCTGACACAGAAGTTTTGTTGCAAATGTTTCTCTTAACAATCTCTTGGAAATGAGTTATCATAACCCACTCTAACAAAAAAAAAAGGAGGTGTTTACAAACATACTCAGATTTCACCTAAATTTTAAGATCCCTAAAGATTGGTGCAATGTAAGTAAATGTGAGAGTTTCATAGGCAGCCAGCAGAGTAAGACAGTGATGTCTTTGAAAACTCCTTGCTGTCTGTTTAGTACAGAATACCCTGGAAATTCCTAGACTTTAAGAATGAGAAAATTAGCTACCTGCATTAGTTAGATAGGAGCTTTCTTCAGGATTGTACCTTGGAAAAACCAGTACATCTTTCTTCTTCTGAGAATTAATGTACTGACAGTAACCACTGAATGGGTAAGAGTTTGTGGAGGTAGACTGCTGATGGGTTTAATTACAGCCAAGCCTGCCTTTCTGCAGTGTTATTTCATTGGCCTAAATGGATACAGCTTTCCCTCACCTCGTATATGACACAAAGACTGTGTAGAAGTATTACTAGATCTGAATGGTCTTAGCAGATATTCCTATTTGGCACTGATGCCTTAGGATTTTAGCTTTTATATTTTCATATGTTTGTAATCCTGCAATTCTTTAGTGTGTAACTCTGAGCTCCATACAGACTGTTAGCAACTGCTTTTCCCATTTTGGTCAGACACAACAATTCCTCTCCGGGCCTGAGGATCAAGGGCACCTCACTGTCTCAGGCCACAAGAAATGGAAACAAAAGTGAGTTGGGGGAAGCAAACTGAGAGAATGGGACTGCACTGCCTGAAGCTGTAATTGGACGATTAACCTCTGATATGCAAATGGACAAAACTGGTATCTGTCCCAAAAACCTGTGACTATGTCCATCCTGGGTGCAGTCTCTGTGAGACTCCTGCACTGCCCAAGGTGTGCCCTGTCAAGGCCTTTCCATAAATCCCTGCCCTTTATCCTTTCACTCTGTCCAGCCTCTGCTCCAGGTCAGCCTCTACAAGGCATCAGCACGACATGTTTGGGCTCACAGCAGGTGACACTCACCAAAACACAGAGACCTCCACCAGATGAGTGTTTCTAGTACAACATTAATCATTATCCAGGGCACGCATTCGAAAAACATATGCTTCTGACACTGCACTCGTTCAACCAACAAGCATTTTAATGCTGATTCCAAAGGGACTGGCATCTGGACTAATGAATTATACAACGAGCTGCTGTCATTTTTGCCTATTCTTTCAGCTAATAAGACAGTATTAGATAAGGACTGTGCACATTTTCTTGTGCTACACTGTTACCGTCTGGGTTGTCATGCTGATGTAGCATTGAAGATGAGCTGAAGAGTGACTCTTGTATATTTATAAAGAATTCTGTGGCTAACTTTGCTCTAAATTGGGCATGTAATGAATGCATTACTGCAAAGCAGGGAAATAACACCTATTATAGGCTAGAAATGAATCATCACAACGGCAAATCATTTTCTAAGCTGCAGTATTTTCTCTGTTATTGCTTTGCTTTAAACTTTAGTGAAAAGCAATTACTTTATTCTTTCTCTTTATTTTTATTGCTGGTGATTCTTATGCTAATTTTTCCCTCTATATTTGATTTGATTTGAAAAGGCTTTTAGAACTTAAAATTAAATTGAATTGGTGATACCGCCCTACCATCTTCACTTCCTACCTTTGTTATCCTTGACCCTCACTCTGGGTTATGAAGAATTTCTAAGAAAACAGATTGAGCAAACTCAAAGCTATTACATTTTTAACTGTTTCTTGTTCTAAATAAAGGAGACAAATCAGCATTCTCTAGTCATCAGAATAATCAAAATTTAGCTGTTTTTTTATGTTAAGCTTATTATTAATTTAATAGTTTAAAGAAACAAAAGTTCCCTGCATTTGAAGTGTTACCTTTTTGAATTTTTCCCCTTAAAGAATCACACATCTCCTGCAATTAAGTGAAATTTATTCACTTGTGGTACCTTTGTTGTTCTATGCCAGTGACTTAGGTCTGTATAAAACATGTAAATGTTTCCCTTACAGTAAATTTACTAAACAAAACATGCTACTTTTCAGAGGTGTCAATAATCGCTTCAAGTGAACAAAAACTAAAAATCTGAAAACAAACAACTTACCATTGTACCCACAAACATAGAGGTAATTTTTTGATTTTTTTTTTAGGAAAAAAAAGACATTTATTTTTTATCAAAAGCCACTGTCAAGACACAGAACTAGTGAAGATTAACTATTATGAACTCTCATGGCAGAAATTAAGGACAGAGCTCTCAGAGGTCCCCTCTGATGTCAAAAGGGAGAGAAACTGTAAGTGCAGATCTAGAACATTATCTGTATTGTGACATTTGTATTAGTCATAGTTAGGTGTAAACTTCAGCTGGCTTTAAATCAAATGAATTCATCGGCAGCATTCCTGGAAGAAATCTGCATAGTATGCCTACAATGACTGCAAGGGTGCTTTCAATTTCCTTACCTCAGGAAGATCACATGATGCAGAACCAGAAATGGAAATGATCCTTTCCCTAACGTTGGATCAAACATAAAGGCAATATTTTCTAAAAACCATAACATGTTACAAGCAAGTAATGAAATACCTTCCTGTAGCCTTGGGGGCAATCTTTCATGTAAGCAAACCTGAAAATGTATGAAGAAAAAATCCTTGAAAAAGGCTCCTTGTTTTTCTACCCTTCCCTGATCTCTGGCCTGGGACACCATGTTCTGTTTATGCGTTGTAATGCCAGCAAACACTGAGCTTTCATTCAATTTATTTTGGAAAATTTAGAACAAAAGACATATTCAGACTTCTTGCATAGGCCTCAGGCAATTGTGTGTACATTATTTCAGAACAGACATTGCAGCTTAGCTGGAAAATTGCAGTAAAAATTATTGTCTCAGTCAAAAAGGTGGCAGTGCCACATCTTTTTGTTCTTTCCAAAGAAGCCCAGGTGAAATAAAAATATAAAAAAATCGTTTAAAATTATTTATCTAAAAAAAGTCTAGGGACATAGGTAAGGCTTTAATTTTTCATGACTTTGAAAGCTCAGAAAATACAGCAACACCTACACAACAGCCATGGTGAAAAAGAGAAATATGCACTTAAAATTTCAAGAACTTCTGTCAATTAAGAATCAGACAGTATTTTTTCATTTATATTAACAGAAATTTCTTTAAAACCTCACTGCTAGCTTTAAGATCAAATAAAAGATATTGTGACTGCCAATGAGCCAGGAGATGAATGATTTAAAATAAGTTTCCATTCTTACCACTGATTTAATAAAAAGGGAAGTTAACATCTAACAATCCTAGTAAAATTTCTGCAGCACTAACGGTGTGATTGTGTTCTGATGAAATGTGATATTTATTGCATAATCCAGATCATTAAACATATAATTTTCTACAAAACTATTTCTTAAAATATATTTATTTACCTCTGAGTAATGTTGGAAACTTGTTTAAATGCTGAAATAACTGAAGTACAGCAAAAGGACTTTTTAATATGCCAGATTTAGCTTTGTTCTTATGATTTGGATGAATGAGCATAGTTCATTTTAAATTTTTTTTTAATGTTACACTACTTTCAGGTTCTTTTTTTCAAGAATTTGAATAGAAATGGTACAGTAATTCTTGTTGGCAGTTCACAACAGGATAAATGTGTGCACTGAGCACTTGTAGAAATAATCAGATGAATGTTTGTCACTGTGCTGTTCAGAGCTTTTTATGGAGTTTTACCGACCTCTTAATAGCTGATATCACGCCTAGCATAGGCCTGGTACATTCCAGTTACTCTATCTGTAGACAATGATAGTGTGAGGGTTTGTTTTGGCAGGGATTTTTCTGGTTGGTTGGTTGGTTGGTTGGTTTTTGTTTGTTTGTTTGGAGTTTTTGCTGTCATTTCTTAGATCAATGGAGACATTCGAGATGCAGATTGAGACGAGACCAGACGAGACCATGGAAATGTTTTCATTAGCTTTATTTTTCCTTGTTCTGTCTAGAATTCGAGGCACCAAAACTGCAGCTAACTTTCTGAGATGAAATATCATCATCATATATGGTTTAGGAAATCTTTGTAACATAGAGCCAGAGACTTCCATTTGAGTTGTTGCAAGCAGCTGAATTAATAGAATGCTATAAGTGAAGGGGCTTATTTTGAACGTAACATTTTGGTTGCATTCAAAATCTAAAGGGCCATTATTAATGTTTCTTTCTGAAGAAGAAATTATTTCACCATAGATGAGTGAACAGATAGGAGAACAAGGTTCTTTCTAATTTGATTGCACATGATGTACTCTGTGATTACATTTTGTTCAGCAAGGCATTCAACCAGGCATTAATAAGAATTCCTACTTGTTTTTAGAGCCTAAGAGTGCAGTCTTTCTTGCTTTCTAAATTTTAGAGGAACTTCACCTGTGCAAAATGAGAAGCCCTCCTGTGTCATTTCCAGTGGTGTGGGATTACATTTAAACTCATTATTTGCATTTTATTGCAAGCTGTGCCCTTATTAGGCTATACAGGATGAGAGGTGTGTACCTCTTACTAGTGAAAACTGCGGGACAGAATCCTCTCTTTCCCTCTCCCTATCCCATAAGTCAAGAAGTCTCCCACAGTTAAGAGTCAGAGGTGAATATATTTTGTTTTCGCTCATCAGCGGCTCATGCCAGCAAACATTCACTCTGTGTTGTACATCCTTTCAGCTATTAAAATAAACAAAATCCTTTCCTAAAAAAGCTTTCTGAGAAGACTCATTACTTTTCATTATGTTTTTTGAGCAGATTTCCGGAAGGACTAGGAGACTATTTAGAATCATAGGAAAATAGTTGTTGACTACTTCCCAGTAAAATAGATTTTTAAAAGGGAAATAATACATACTTTGTGCTTTCTAAACATATGAGATTTAATCTTTAACATTTGAGCATGGTACATGAAATAACTAATTCCCAGCTTGCCTGGCCTTACAAATGAGTCATAGTTTTAGAAAACAGCAGAATCATTTAAATCTGTGATTCTGACTTGATGTTTCTTAAAATTATTTATCTCTGAGAATTAAGCAGTGGTGCTTAATGTATTGTCAGATGTATTAAATCCACACAGACCTCCTGAAACCCTACATTTAAAGTTACACTAAAGCAGGCATTGCAGCAGGTAAGGAGTTAATGTGCAAAATATTAAGAGCCCTTAAGTTCCTTTCTGTCAACAACATATAGGCTGTCCTTTTGAAACCTTTCAGTTGTAAATAGCAGTTCTGACAGGAAGGGTAATGCAGCCTAGGCATCTTGCACTGTCTCTTCTGTGGACTTGAAGTCTTTGAAGGCTAGAGGCTGTACAGAGAACCGGGAGAGATTACAGGAGAATTTTTCAAAGGCATGAAGAGTTCTGAGGGACCTAGCTCCTATGCAAAATCAATGAGTGCTGGACACCTAATTAGCAAGGGTACTTTGAAAATCTCCCACTCCTTCTCTTTTATGCAAGTTCCTTGCTATAGAAACTGTACTGAAATAGAAATCTAATTGGGAAACACTGTGACCAGGAAACAGAGGTGAGGAAGTGGATTAACTGCATATATCAAGACAAAAACTTCTTCTCAGGCATGTTTATTGCACGTGCTGCTTGAAATCAAAATCAAAATCTTCACCAGCGTGCAAACTCTTTTCTTTTTCTCCTTGAATTTCAACATTTGGACTCTGAAGGTATCTTGTCTTCAGCAATTAGTGTGTCATTTTTCAGCACTATTACTTTGCTTTTGTTATGTTGATATTAGTGTTGCTTTCATAAAATATTATAAAGGCCCATATCTGTGTTTAGAGGGCAGGACACATTCAACTTGTCTGTGCTATGCCTGATAAAAGCATTCTTTGATGGGCAGAGTCATGTCTGATTCCATGTTACAAGGTAGCAGCTACAAGGAAGTGGATGATCCTTGCTTTCTCACCACCCTCCCTTCTCCCTCAGGTTTGAACCAAGACCGAGGAATGACTGGCAAGCCACAACATTGCATCTCCATTACCTTTCAAAATGTAAACTCAAGTGCTAACTAAAACCAGTATGAATTGGGAGCTGGAAGCTGGGAATAGGAGAACGGAGAGCCCAAAGATGGTTTGGTGAGACCCATTGTGTGTGTGTCTGCATTATTGTATTACCTACATTCATAAACCAATCCTCTTCAGAGTTTTAGGTATGACTGGCCTTGGAACAGTCATTTTTTCATTCTCATTACTGTTTTCCTAACCATCCTCCTGTGCTATTTCATACATGACATTCCAGTGGATTATTACAAGGCAAGACATATTGTGTGCCACCTAAGTAAGCTTGGACCACTACAATAATTAATTTCAGTCTAACTTCTTAAGGTTTTTCTCATTTTTAAGTCAGGTACTCCCTTACCGAGGCCCTAACTTCTGAAGTGACTAATGTAATTGGTGAGAGATCTTTGTATAACCACTTGCAAATGCAGAAAGTATTTTATTTACGTTATTTCATGCTCTCCTGATAAATGAGTATCAGCAGGGTCACCTGACAGTAAGGAAGCTTACCAAAACATTATATCATCTTTTCATATGCTTTGAGAAAGGACTCAATTTTCTCCCTTGGGGAGTTGAAATTAAATAGAAGTGAAAACAGATCAGGCATATGGACTACAGAAACGTTATTAATTAAGAGTTTAGTAATGTTTATGCACAAATGGAATATTTCAGAAAAGAGGCAGGAATGCTCACTCTCATGCGAATTATTAGAGAACTAAGGTAGTTTTAATGAGAAGGACAAAGGCCTCAGAGCCATGTATGACTCCATAGCAGAAGCAGTTGTTACTAGCAACTATCGACAGACGTGCTGGTAGCTGAGAGCAGAGATCGGCCTTTATATCTCCTTGGCAATAGGCATTTCTTCTGAAATGCCAGAAATCATTTTGATCTTTCATCCAAGAGAAACTTTACTTCTTTCCCTTAAATATAATTCTGCTCTTTGTCATTCTGCCAGCTGATTCAAAGTCTCTGGCTCAGTGCCTCGATACGACACATTTTCAACTTGCCAAAAAGAAAAATCTTATATGGATCCATTTTGGCAAATATCTATTATCATCAAGCAAGAAAATCAAGGTCCCACTTGACATATGCATCTGATTTTAATCAAAGTATTAAGACTCTGATATCGATAAATTGGCCAGGAATTGCTCAAACAGTGACTACTGCTACACTGCCTGTGTAACAATTAGCTTAATGACAACAATTACTGTGATGCAGCATGCCAATTTTCCCTTTGTCTTTGCAGAAAGAAAACAAAGTAGATAATACCTAAACCATTGTGAAATAACTGTATGCTTTAAAATTCTTTTTGTTTACATTCCATACAATTCTTTCTCTCATCACTCAAATATTGTACAACACTTAATTAGGATGTCTTTCATGAGGGGAGTCATCCTGAATCTTATTCATTTCATCCAGCTAAGAGTTTTCCTTGTTTTAAGTCAGGGTTCTCCCAGAAAAATTTTAAAGCATGAAAATATTGGACCATAATCCAGCATGGATTTATTAATATCTTTCACTTAAAATGTATTTGCACACTGTGAGTCATAGTACTGATGATAATCTTGCATCTTTCAAAGCATGCAAGTAACCGTACACTGTGAAACAGATAAGTATGGCAAAGTTATCTGACCTTTTAGGTAATTTTTTTTTAAAAGAATAATTGAAATTAAGAGAGTACTGGCTTGCCAATAAAGAGTTTTCATTTTTAACAGCATTCAATATGTGAAATTTGGAGGGGAATGCTTGCAGATGCCAGCATTTCCAACACAAGCATAGTTCTGATACGTGTAACTCTCACACTTTGGAAGGTCCCTACTACTGAGTGTGGTTATCTCACCGATGCATCATGATCACAAAGCCTTCAGGGCAGGATTCAGTAACTCCTTTGTCTTACACAGGACAGCAGAGTTTTGATCAGTGAATTCAGTTAGGAACTACTTGTCATGGTGATATGCAGCTAGATTTCATTTACCATCATTTTATTACAGCCTCCTGCGGCTAGATTCCTTTTATTATAGGTTTGTATGCTGCTACATTTTGCCTTGTAAGCTGTGGGGTAGTTGAATGTATTCCCTACAATCCATTAATGTAGTGAAACTTCTGCTTCTCCCACTTCACATTAGTGAGAGAAAAGAAGTCAGGCATGTGCACTTTCTGCAATACAATATATTTTTAATGGGTCTGATTCAAGAATATTTCTTGCCAGGAAAAAGAAAAGGGAAAAAAAATTGAACTGCTTTGTAAAAGTTCTGTTTCTTAAAAAAACTCTGTACAAGAACTGTACAAACACATGAAAAGTACATCCAAAAGAAGAGGATTTCAGATCTGGATCCATTTTTACTTATACCAAGTGTTTACTTAGCCAAGGCACTTAAGAAGCTGCCATTAGACATAAACATCTATCAGACTAACATAATCAAAATTCTCTGTTTCACACAGTGCTTGCCATGAGATGTTTACCTTTAGAGAGAGGGAAGAGGTAGTACCTGTCACTTCTTTATACTGAGATGGTTTGAGGATCTGCACCCTGTACCTCTACGGCCCAGTTTTTCAAACGTGTCGGATGGCAAATCTGAATCTGCTAATCTTAGTGACCAATTTCTAAAGTGCAAAAATGCTTAGACCATCAAGAACTAAGAATTTTCAGTTGAGGCAAACAAAGAGAATAAAACTGTTTTTCTTTTCTATACTTGCATTTGGATTTTGATGTTCCAAGGAAAACAAAACACTTTTCTCCAGTATGCCATGCACAGAAACAACAATTTGTAACTTTAATGCTTATAAATAGTTTGTCTTGTCTCATTCTTCCAGTTTCCCCTCTCCCTCCACTCTTACTGAAAACAGTACTTACAGGAGCTAAACCAGGAGTCTTTCCAGGAGCCTTTTCAATCCATTAATTTACCTTCGTGATGTGAGGCTGTGGTCTAGGTCCAACATGGCAGGTCAGTGTGATACTTAAGGAAACAGAAGAGAAATACACTGAGAAGAATGATTCTCTGCAAATGGCAATCCTTATAGGGAAGACAATGTTTCATCTGTGAAGTAATAAGCAAACTAATACATGTAGTACATGTGGAAATGTGTGGGAGTAGTTTAAACAAACAAGGGAATGGTAGAGCAAACACACTGCCCCTAAGGTGAAGGCTTTAGCTGAGATAAACCATTTATAGTGTACTCTGCGCTCCTCCCAAAGAAAGAAAGATAAACTCAGGCACCCTGCACTTTTCAGATCTTGATACCAAACCTACTGAGATGCATCAGTCACTGACTTTAACCGGTTTTGAATGAGACCTTTAAGGAGAGAAAAAAAGGTGTCCATGAGAATATTCCCTACCTCCAAGCAGTTTGAACATTTGCCTTGGCGGAGAGTGTAACCCGTCCAAATTACCCACCGCAACGCTGCATGGGAATAATTATCAGTTTACGCTGTCCGTGCTCTGACCTCCAATAATTACACTGTCAGCAAGCAGACAACAGTCACTTGTCATCAGTCACTTGCCAGCCTTATCTGCAGTTTGGGGAATAAGAGTTTTGTCTACCTCTCCCTGAGTTACTGGAGAACTACAGAGCACATCTGCAGCATGATTTAAAGTGAAACTTGTGGTTCCCAAACTCCACTTTTTAGGTAGCGCCAAGAAAAAAGTTGAACAGGATGTGTCTTTGGCACCCTGAATATTTCTCCTTCAAGTATTTCTGTCATTCTCAATCATTAACACAGACCTACTTGAATATAGAGCTATTTAAATCCTTTTAAATGTTACTGGCTGTCTTTTCTCTGTTAGCCTTTGGCAATGCAGGAAAGCACAGGAGAACAAAGGTCTGGAAAACTTTGATCCCTTCAAACATTACAAATTTGAAACACCACATGAACCTTCTGATACACTCACTTCAGCTAAGATTGTCTCCTCTGACTCTTTACTTGCCAGAATATCGTATTCAGCTTTACATTTTATATTTCACACTGTCATATCAGAGAGTAATTTTTTATTTGTGTTTGGCCTGTAAAAGTGTACAGAGATCATATTGTTTGATATTATTTTCTCCTCATATTTCATTGAAATCTCAGCTTCCAGCTTCCTAGCACTGAGTACATTACTTTTGAAGTGCAATGTACCTTCTAACAATCTCTTATTTCAAAGCTTACATTTCCAGTCGTAACTCACATCTGCCTTTTTCCCTATGGTGCTCTCCCTCTCCAGATTATGGAAGTTGAGTTCTGTTAGAGGATGAAAGCATTAACAATATTTACTTACATCTGCATCGATGTAATTTTTGGGCAGCTTTACAGAGAATACACTAAAGTTCCTTTTCATTGAAATAAATGCTCAGAGAATGAACTTTGAAGGGCTGTAGAGTTATTTGGCACTGTTATCCCTAATCTCTGTGGCGCAGGAAGGTTTACTTTTCCATATTTCTACAAATAAAATTACTTAAAAGTACTACTTGCCATTTTGGGATGTTAGGACCTAAGTTCATCCTGATCAGCATTTGCCAGTAACAAGAACCAATCCAAGAAAATGTCAAGGTCAATCACAATACACAGAGAGGGGGCAACTTTACACAGATAAGAATTTAAAATCACAATTCTCCTGTGAATCCCAGAAATCGTGGTTCTCCTAGAAAATATTACTGGTTAGTTTCCTTTGATTTTACTCTTCCTTACAACAAATTCCCAGGTAAATAACTCATTGATATGTCAGATTTGATACATCAAGTCTGTCAGCACTGCTCATGTGACACAGAAATTTGTAAGAAATATTCACTTGGTAGCTTCAAGAAAAAAGGGAAAACTTGCAGTTTAACCATCTCAGGAAGACTCCATGACCTTTTGTGTCTTTGCTGTCTTCAGTGAGCCTCGGAGGAATACTAAAACAACACTGGGTATTTCTGAGAGGCCATAGCAACTTCTCATTTCTGCTAAGGATCTAATCACATGTATAGAAAATGAAGGTCAATAAAAATCCCCACAGAGGTAAATAAGAATCACTTTGCTAGTTTGGTAAGACTCCATATCCTCGATTTGGTTTTCTTAACATTTAATACTAAAATACTGAATTTTATTTTTTTCCCCTAGTCTGTTTGCAAGTTTATCTGTTTAAAAACTGGCGTTAAAGAAATTATTAAATTTCCAGAAATTGCTATCGGGGCTCCAAAAAGAAGCACAGACAGTATTTTCTCTCCATCACAAGCTGTATTTGTCTTCCTGTCCAGGATGCTACCCAAAACAAAGGAGTGTGATCAGAAAGGGAAAGAAGTACAGCAACTCCACACTAAAGGAAAATTACAATGCAAAATGAGGAAAAGGCAACAGATGGAGACAACTGCTGTTACAGACCCATTATACTGCCTCCCCTTCTCTAAAGGAATATTTATTGCCCACCTGCCGGCTAAAAAGGTGAACATTTCCTTCAGAACCTAAAATGAAGAAGAAAAAAGGGAAAAATAAATTTCAAAGGGGTTTTTCCCAGTACTCAGAAACCAAAATGAAGCACAGATTGAAGTTTATTTTTTTTTGTTCCTTCCTTTTATTTCTACCTTTTCAATGACAAGCCAAAACGGAACTACTTGTCTTTGCCCATTAGAGTTATCACAGAGTCATTGTTTTAAGGGAAATAATGCATTTCAGTCATTAATTGAGGAAAGGAATGAATGAACGAATAAATCTTTCTCAAAGTAATACCAGCAAACGTATTGTTGACTTAAACTTTGCTTTCAGTACGAAATTCAGCCTGAAGAAACCTAGTTTACAAAGACAAACTACCGATGAAACACAAATCCATTATTTGAACCTTTACTCCAGGAGTCTGAAGCCTGACTGAATTTGTACCTGCTTTGATGTCAGCCCAGCCTCTGTTTTTGTACTTCTAAGGCTGGTAAGGAAAAGCCAAGGTTTGGAAGAAAATTGCTATGCAGTTTAATTAGTGATTTCATAAACTGCAACTGCTTACCATGTATGCATATTAATATTCTTCAATGTCTCACTGACTGTTTGGAGGAGGGTAAAGAATCACAGGCATTAGGAAAATGGTTTTTCTGCTCAAAAACTGGAAATATCCAAGGAAAGGCCTCATCGAAGTTCTTGGAACCCTTCACCCCACCTAAGTAACCTGTGCTTTGGAGGCAATTCTACTCAGACTGAGCTACCAATATTCTGATACTGAAATACAGAATATCAGAGCTGTTCAATGGAACTGGAAGGAAAACCAAGAGCTTCAGAGACCTGTACCTGTCCTTGAAAGAAAGCAAGGATTCCTCTTTTTGTACTGAGAATACCATCCGAAGACTGAAGAGCTGTCCAGAAAGGAGTGAAGACATAAAACCATCTGCAAATAACATTCTGATTTCTAAGCCTCTGTGAGACTTCTGCATTACCACATTTTAGTAATCTTTTTTGAAAGTCACTTTCTGCCTACAACATCCTGTAGTGCCCTCAGTCTCACACAATATTAATTGTTTAAATAGCATCTCAACAAACAAATCCTGCTTTGCCTGCCACTAAAATGCAAGTCCATGAAAAATTAGCTTCTCAGCTGCTCGTCTTGGCCTTTTGGATGTAAATCATAAGACAAAGGGAGAACAAAAAAACAACTCCAGCATAACATGAAAGAACAGATTTCTTAAAACATTTTTGTATCTATAAAATGCATGCACTTCTGTAAAGCGACACAGTAACATCAACAGAAAAAAATGAGATGGTTGCTCATGATAATTGGATGAGAGCAACATAAACTCAAACAGGGGTGGTTTTTTCCTTTTAAATTCACCCAGAAGTCTTGCATAGCATGTAAGAAATTATTCAGGAAAGTAGCAGGTATTTCAAATGGTTAGTCTGTTATTACACTTGAAAGAGCAATAATCTTTGCCATATCATTTTCAAGACACCAATAAAGCTGCGTTAGGAATATTTCAAAATACAATATTGGTGTACCGTCATTGATTTTAATTTTATAACGAGCATTTTCTGCATTTGCATCATTAGCATCATTTGCAACTGCTAATGCTGCTTGTTCACAAATTAATACAAAATTGGCTATTTGCTTCCACTAACTACCCAGATAATGTGACGAACATGGACCATCATTGGATGTGAGAGATATTTTAAAATATTTTGATAATTTCTATTCATCCACAAAAATTAATTAACAACTCTAAAATCTATTTCATTGTATCAGGTTCAGAAATTAGGGAAACATGTATATCCTTATGAAATCACTCTCTCTAAATGATGGAATTAGAAGGATTTGAAAATTTCTCCAAACCATTAGTAGCTTCTTCGATAGCTTTGAGAATATCTTGATATGCAACTGAATTGTGATTTTTGGAATTATATCAGAATAAGCAAGATAAAATTAGAACAGAATAAACAAGATAAGATTAGAAAGACATTTTTAGGCTGAATATTACTTAGGCTTTTTTTTCCTAGTACTTGAAAAATAATGAAAAGAGTCATGTATGTGCTTAGGTTCACAACACAGCACGTTAACTGAAGAATAAACCTCAGTAAGGAATCAGAGAAATGTTATCAATATGAAAATTCAGATCTAAAAATTTAATACACTAGAATGCAGAAATAGAGATTCCATTAAGTGGCAAACACTGTTTTGCAACTAACAGATTTCATATTCTGATTTCAAGAAATGAAATTATCCCATTCCATATCCGGACACTTGTGCTGGAATAAGTATGGATTTCTCAGAAAACCATAACTGTTAAGGAGAACTGAACACTGGCAAGAGATTTTTCTTTGTGAGTAACATTGAAAATAAACTCAGGTGAGTGTGTGCATACTTATATAAGGAACTATTTAAATGTTCTTTTCTTAAAGCCAAGTTGTTGTAATATAACAACATTGTGAATTAATTTATTGATTCCTATCTCAGATGCAATATCTTGAGAAAAATTTACCGGAGATGAATAAACTTTGAAATCAAACTTAGTTTTTCATGACCTTCATTAAAGTGAGAGTTAATTTCAATAATTCATTAAAGGATTGATTCACTGATAATTTTAACACATCTTGAGAATCTCTGTCTAGCTGAAAGCTGCCATCTTAATATACTATGTAACTTTTAAAACATTAATCCATGCCTTAGTGTCCTTTGAGTTTTAGAGGAAAAGGTGAATTTGGTAATGTATATCAGACAACTGGTCCTTCTCATAACGGATTGTCCTCTTGGTGAGGGCTGATACCAGGGGAACAGAACAGTAACGTGTAGAGCATCAGACACAGCAGGAAACAGCACAAACCAAAGCTCAATCACTCCACCAATAGTTCCAGTACAGTTTTTACCGTTTAGGTACCACACAGTATAATTTCTTGTCTGTCAAGTCATTAGTGAAGAGAAAAGGAAGGAAAAACAGGCCTCTCACTTATCCAAGTGATGGATGTGTGTCTACAATACCTGCTACACCTTTCCTTTTATCTATCTTGAGGTGCTATAAATGTCCCTGCTAAGTCCTGTGGTCCACTGTCAGGGTCTATATAGGGTATAAAGAAAGAAGGACAATGATTTCCTGGATGGAAGCTCATCATCTGCCTCCGAGCAAACTGTGGTGCTAGCAGTGAAGAAATTTTTTCTTGCTCCCATGCCCTTAATAGGCAATTATCTTTTACTCTTTAAAATTATAACATGTTCCTTATTTCAGTTTACATAAGTTCAAGTGTTAATTATTGGTTATAAAATTGCCCTTTTAAAAATTGCACATAACTATTTCATACCATCAACTTCTGCATCTCTGATTTAAACAGATGGACGCTGAGCTATGGAGCATCCTATTTATTTTTAGACATTGTAGCTTTATTTTTGAAAATTTCAATCTTGTGTTTAAGGACAAAATACGTGTATCTGTGTCTATATCAGTATCAGTGGCATAAACCAGCAGTTTAACATTTAGCCAACAAAGAGATATTTTCTCAAGTCTGGAAAACTAGTGAAGTCTGGAAAATACAAATACGCTGCTGCTCTGAATTGTCTCTGATAGTGTTCCCAAATCATAGAACACTATCTGAGTGCCATCAGAGTGCTCTGCAGCTCTTTTAAGTCCTGCCTGTACACAAATATTTTCAACTGGTAGCTACCATACAGAGCAGAACGCAGGGTGCCACAGTGTGATCTAAGTTCATAGGGCTATTTGCATGCCACTGTGCATGGATTTCCATACAGGCAGGGATGGCAGGAACCTCCTCTCTGAATTCAGTAAATCCAGAACAATTTACAGCAGACAGAAGCTGGTTCTTAACATGTTTAGCTGCTCCTTTACCTGGTTTATTTGTCAAAGACTCTATAACTCTATCTGCTGAAAATGAAAACGCACATCTGAATATGTGCATCAAGCAAGATCCACGTTTAGAGTAAGATGATTGTTAATGAAATACCTGGGCATATGGCTAATTTATGCTTCTCAAGCAACTCCTGTAGCCCAGCTACTGTGACTGCCATAAAAGATATAGCTGTGCAATTTATCTGGCTGGATTAAAATCATGAGGTCATAGCGCATCAAAGAGAGATTTATACTTCCTCTGTGGGTCTGCACAGCAAAGATAGAAAATTTAATTTCACTAACTCTTATTTAATTAAATAAAGGAGAAAGAAAAACAAGTGGAGCTGTTATAAGGGTATCAATCCCACTTGACTTAGAGAACTGTGATAGTAGTCAAGTTCAGTGCTAAGCACATCAGAACTTGGTAGGAATCAATTTGGCTGACTGGCATCCCAGTGGGCAGATTAATCTGTGTGAACTCTCCTGTTGAATGGACAACATCCAACCCTCTGTAAAATACTATGTTTCATAGTACAAGACATCTAAGCAATTTATATAATTAAAAGTATTTTAATAATCTGTTCCTCAGCTAGAGGGACCTACAGTCAAAATATCAACTTTAATCTTATTTTAATAGCAGGCATCTTCTTAAAAAAGATTTTACCTACACTTATACAGCAATAAATTTGTTGCTGTTAAAGAGGTAGGGAGATTATATTGATCACAAAAGCAACAAAATGATTTTTTGTTACAGGTCATGAGTTTATCTCTGAAATCTAAATCAGCAGACAGATACATGCCAGTAATGAGCATGGGCAATCACGACCTACGGAACACTGGAAAGATGAATATTTACCATGAGTGAAGAAAGCCAAGCAAACCTTAGCTCAGCCACACAGGGTCATTGGTGAAATGGGACTATGTCACTGTAGCAACTTCCAGAATATTTCCTGGGGTGTTCCCCCAGTGTAGCTGCGTGTGTGCCAGTATTTCTACCTCGGCATTCTCTTGCAAAGGCTCCTTTCAGCTGCTCTCCGCAGTTGACGAGTGTTACTAAAGGGTTTCTATGATCTGTCCGGGAGGTAATGGCTCATCTGACACAGGCAGCCCAGGAGAATAATACGGCCAGATGAGGTGGCCTCTGCAGACTTGGGCAGAGCTGGAGCGTGGCTACGAGCAAATGACACTAACAGGCTGCTGGCTATTTTCAGGTGCCACTCTGTTACACCTTTGCCCTTTCTCTCACTGGAGACAAAGGGTTCACTGCAGAGGGTGAAAATAAACGAAAATTTGCACATTCTGATAGAAAAATCTCCAGACTCTCTGAGCAGTGCTTGTATATTTTGCATTATAATGACAGAAAATTTGTATCTTAGGGTTCAGAAGTCAAGGGAGCCCTAGGCAGAGGCAGCTCACTCCATCAGTGACACTAATAAAACCTGTTAGTGTCAGGAAGAGCTGTAAAAGATCTTGCTGAAACTCTGAAGGGCATTAACACTTGTTAATGGTAGAAATTTGAGCTCTGTGATAATGGGACAGTACGATATATTCTACCCAGTCAATCCATCTGAATGCGGGTGTTTCTCAAAGTACTGTTCCCTTCTTCTAGGGAAAAAAAAAAAAGTTCATAGACTTTCAAGATTATGGCTTCAAATGAAAGAGCATAGATTAGCATGTGGTCATTTTGGGATAAGCTGCCCAGAATTATAGATTTTGGGAACGACCCGCCTGCTCAGTGACATCGGTATTCTTGTCAGCTTCTCTGCCAATAGAAGCAATACCTCTGAGAAGAATGCCAATGAAGCAGCAGGAGCTGCTTCATTGTGTGTTTTGGTGGTTTGGAAACAGAATTCTACCTGCTCTCAGTTAACAGGAAAATTTGAAATGGCAACTTTAAGCAGATCTAGACCAAAATAGAAATGAATAAAAATTTAAATTTGCTGTGAAACAGTAATCCTGCTCCTTCCATTGGCTTTATTTTTCACATCAATAAGGTCTGTGGAAACAGCAAGAACAAATTTTCATGTCATCCTGTCATAGGGCTGGGTAGAGTTACAAGTTTCCGAGTCATGTTCTTGTCCCCATGCAGAACAGAACAAAGTTTATCAGTGTCAACAGGAAGTCACATTGAGAAGGAAAAGAAAAGAAACCAGTAATTTATACCTGCTCCTGAAATTTGAGGTCTCTGCATAAGTGTTTCTCTGACAAGTCATATTTACAGGGCAAACAAATTGTTTTCTTGTTTTGAATCATATTGTGCTTGGCTTTTGCTCTTAATTAGTGTAAGTGATAAATATAAAGATAGCATTCACAAAGCCTGCAAGGCGAAGATTTCAGGAGAGACTCCTGTAATTATTACACACTGATATTACAGAGTACATCCCACACACCCCTGCACAGTAAATTGGGAAATTTAATCTGCCATTTCTCTGGATCGGTGGAACACTGCTCTCTGACTATTGGTATGAGGAGAATATCACCACTAAGCATTACCATGCAGACACATATTTTACTTCAGAGCCTTTGCAACTTACCCAACCTACACAGCTTTTCCACCGAATCAGTAAGAGTTGTATGGCTCACTTCAGAAATATCTCCTCAAAGAATTTTAAATTCTCCTCCCAGAATGCTGAAATGCTGAATAGATTTAATTTAAAGAACTTTATCACTGCATTTTCATCCTGTGCTTCCAGGTAATGGAATGGCTGAAAATTCATAGAACACCAACAGGGCAGTCCCCCAGGGTGTGGAGACAAGGCTTTGCTACTGGTCAGCACACAACCTGCACAAAGACTTGGAGCAGTGGGAGAAAGCTCCTCAGACACAGCCCATCTAATCCTGCAAGGACATGTAGCCTCACTTCCACCCAGCCACAGCGAAGTACTTGAGGAAACGTTAAAAAATTCCTTTGAAAAACATACCGTTAAAGGGTAAAAGAATCTAAAATATAGGATTTACAAAAGCGTTATTTATGTTGTGCTACTTTTATTTATTACATCAGTAGTTTTGCTCCCAGAGATAGATGGGCGCATCCCAAAGGCAGATGATTGCCTTTAAAAGGAATCCTGATGTCCTATTTGCAGCAGGTAGAATTTCATCATAAAAATATCAATTTTCTCATGTTGCCTCAAGCCTAAATAGCCGATTCCATCTTAAAGAAATATTTACAGATGGATAAACTCTATAACCACTGGCTTTTGTAAGCTGCACAAATCCGAATCTCCGGAAATTTTTTAAGAGGGCGGTACCGATGCAAGCACCTCAGGTTGGTGAGATCAAGAAAAGTAATTAAAATTGCGGATTAGTATTACATACAAGTTTGGATTTTTAAAAAAATTATTATTATTATTATTTTGTTAACTATTTGGTCTTTTATAGAATTATCATGCCACATAAGAATAAACATTTATGTGGCTGTCATTATCTAGGAGTCTACTCACCTCCAGAGTTGTTTAAAAGCTACATAGATGTGGCACTCACGGTTTAGTGGTGGGCTTGGCAGTGCAGGGCCAACAGACTTGATCATCTTAAACTGATAATCTTAAAGCTCTTTTCAGATGAAAATTATTCCAGATTTGAAATATTAACTTACTCTTCACTGGAAATACCTCCTAAAGATTGTGACTGATTTAATAGACCACCTTTCTGTTTTTTCTGAAGCTCTTTATCCAAGTGTTCATTGTGCTTTGTACCACAGTAATGTCACTGTGAATATATAACCTATACACAATATACGTTTATACACCTTATTTCAGAGATCGATAGAGCATCTGGCATGAAATAAAAATACATACAACCTATAATTTCAAACAGAAAAGTTATTCATTAAGTATTTGAAGAAAAAAAAAGAAAATGCACTGTGGGAACAAATTTATCATATATGCATTTTAGGTAGGTTTTACACCTATTTTTGGGTCCTTTTTCTTTATTCCAGGGAAAGTAAATTCAATATACAATTTCAGTTTTATTACCTTTGTACTATTCCCATCAAATAAATCTAGCTATGCGAAGGTCTTTCTCTGTTTTTCATAAGATCGTTCCTGAAATGAAACTTTCTTTTCATTTCAGTGCAACATATCCTGTTTTAATAAAGAACTTTGCTTCCTGTTGAGAGCATTTTGACAAAATAATATGGTTGCTTTTGTTTGCCATTTAATTTACCAGTGGATCGATAGAGTTAGACATAACTACTTCTAGTATTAAAACTCACAAATTCCAGGGGAACTGGAGGTTAAATCGTAAACAAAATATTTCACTGGCATTGATCTGAAAAGCAGACTGACAGTATTGCTAAAAAATCATCAGCTTACAACTATAAATCTCCCCAAACTGACAAGAGATGGATTTGATTATTTTGCTTCAAAAGGGTCATTCCTTTAAAGCTGCAAGAGTTTATCAATTTATAAAAGATTAAATGAACCATATTTTCCTTTAGTTCCTGTCACAACTCTTTTTTGTGATTACCCAGGCTAGATCAGGTTATGAGAGTGACTGATCATTTTGCTCTCTGTTTTCGGCAACCTCAAATTTACAGGATTTATGACCCACGCTAGATCATTTGTGATATAAAGATTACAGGTAACCTGAACTTACTTAACGTACTGTGATACCCTGCCAAAAGTACAGTGACTCATAATGCCACAAGTGTATGAAAAAATGCACGAATTTCATCCTCCTTTTGGGCAATAGCCACTAAAGTTACAGGGACAGCTTATTTCTTCGAATAAACAAGAATTTTCATGTATACTGTAGGCAACAGAAGTATTGCCTTCTTTACCTGATTCCCTCCCCGCCTCTTTTCCCTTGCGCCAAGTAAAATCTGAGTAGGCCAGGTCTTTGTATAACCTTGCTCGTTCTATTTCAATCACTAATTGTGTACATCTTAATTGCCAGAGAAAACGGAATATCAACAAATCCCAAAACAAGCTCCGCGCCTTATAAACCTCTGAATGGAAGCTCTGGTGAAAGAGAATCCTTCTCTGAAAAGCACCTTTCAAACGTTCATTATTTGGATTCCCACATTATCAAAACAATACAACCGTGATTGTATTTTGACTGCTGATATCCTTATCAATGGATCACGCTGATAGCCAGCCCCAGGGGATCAATCCCTCTGCTGTGCTCACGTCTAACCTCCCAGGAACGACAGAATTCTCTGCCTGGTGCCAAGTACCCAGGAGGCACGAATTTCTCTCTGGAACCAATGTTCCTTCTGCAGCGTTGACGGCCAGAATAAAGGCAAGAAGCTGTGGCAAGCCAGGAGACAGTAAGAATGGTGGGATAATAACTAAACCCCAGTTCCTTGTGCAGGTGTGTACAGCCTTCAGCCTGCTGCTCGTTTCGTTGATAAATTCCTGCAGCGGTTTCCTTGGAGCTCACAAGGCTAGGGAATGTGTGGTGGATTGTTTGGTGGTAGTATCTGGGTAAGCATGAGTAGAAACCGAGCCTGAATACCAGTAACTAAGAGAAAACTAAGGTAATAAAACATAAATACTGCTTTTAAAATTATTTTGATCTGTTCCTGCACATGAAAAGTTAGCATGCCTTTGACTCTTGTAGCTTAACTACATCTTAAAACATCAAGCAGATAGAATTTTTTTTTAAATGGTAACATTTTCATAACAATTGTCAGATTGTAAAGGTGGCTTGTTTCTTGACCTTGTAACTTAACTAATCATTAAAAAATAAATGAATGAAAATAGAAGTAAAATTTGCAAATTTTTTGTAACAGTCGTAACATTGTAACACAGCCGCGACAGTCTCCAAGATAAAAGCTTTACATAGTAAGGATGTAATAGTAAAGTTGTTCCAGTTTTTCTATCTAAACCAGCAGGGCAGTCAGTTTACGGAATTTCTCAAGTTTGTTGGCTCATAATATTTTGCATTCAGAGATCAGTTAGGACTGTTTATTATGAACAGAGTTTCCAAGCGTAGGGGAATTTCCATTGCTACTTCGCTGGCATTCATGCAAATCCAGCTTCTGGACTCGTAATGGCTTAAAACAGTTCACGGCTACAAAACAGCAGCGTAAATGCCACATTCCCGAGTAATGACAACGCATTGTCCCCAGAACAGCAGAAAATTCTCCCTTATACAGCCTCATATTTGTTGTCTATTCAGCTGGAACACAAACTACTTTTGGAGAGTTGCCACCAGACTTCGGCGATGAGCTGGGCCGAGCAAAAAGATGCCAGAGAGCTATAGTATCTATACAGCTGCTTCAGCCCACAGAGGGGTTCTTTAAACCTCTGCTACTTGGAAATGAGGTTCCCAGGTGAAAATAATACGGGCTGGCATTTTGAAAGAGATGGTTATTGGTAATGTAAAGATAGTTATCAACTATTTTAAGCTCATGTTTTCCCTCCCCCGACCTCATCTGGTACAGCCGTACAAGGGATCAGGACCTGCTTTCTGGAATTTATGGCAATGAAGACTCACAACCCAAATCTCTTCCTCAAGAACTAACAATGATCTCTGTCTATGACACACAGTTGCTGAATATTGTTAAAAATCGGTATTTTATTAACTTAGGAGTACTTAGAAGAGCAAGGTTTTGTGTGTTTCCACCACACTGTGTAACTCTGATGTCTCATCAGAGGCTAAAACCCACTACAGACTGGGTCCATAAAGTTTTCGTGCACGGATGTATCAGAAAAGCTCTTCTGAATTCTACGATTTGCCAGCAAAGGAGAAAAGGCTTCATATTTTTATAAGCTATCATCTGTCAGTCAGTATCACTATCACTTACCACTTAAACCTGTTTTACCTACCAATCTGCATTACCTTCCAAAACCAGAGCCGTGTTATTTTCACTCAGATGATGTACAGCGTTAATTAATTTATTTTTTTGGCCAGGTTATTGTATCATTTAGATTAAGGTACTGCATAACTTTCCCGTGTGTCTGTTAAGGCCGTAAATGAAGAAGCATAGCTCTGGTGGCATATGTACAGTGATAAACAGGAAGAGGGAGAAGAAAACCTTTGTTACTGTCAAAATTATTGTTGTTTTTAGAATAATGAAAAAGAACAATGGTAGGTTGAAAGTGAATACCTATAAACGTTTTCTTTTAAATTTATTTTAATGAATTGAAAGTATCGTTAGTGATTCTTTTTCCTGATTTGGACAAGGCTTGTCAAAGAAATATTTTTTAGAAAGACTAGGACAACTTATAGCCATTATTACCGTGAACATCATCTTGCAAATGAAAATTTCAAGATATTTCTTTCACTCACTTCCTAGTAAAAAAAATGTACTTTTGCTATGCAGACAGTTATCAACATGTGCAGTTAAAATCTTGCTACAGGACTTCAAAGCAACCTTAGTGACATTACTCTGTTTTGTTTCTTCTTTACAGGGAGAAACAAAAAATCATAAGAAATACCTTCAAAAATGTTTGCTTTTCTCAAACTGTTCACTGCTGACATTCTAGGCTTGAAACTTACATTAAAGCAAAACCCCTCCTCTCAAAAATTCCATTTCTACTGTTCAAACTGTCCTTTTCTTAAATTGAAATGAAAGATGTTATGCTGCAAAACGTAGCGTCAGTTACGCTTTTGCTTTATTTTTATGGGCTAGATGGTTTACAGGAATTCAGTCTAATAAAAGCCAGCTCAGTTAAAAGGGTAACTTTACCAGCAGTTTAATCTGCCTCTTATTTTAAGCTTTATACCCTCCCTTTTTTGAATCAGATCCCTTCCAGCCATTCTAAGCATTTTTGTGTCAATATTTTAAAGTTGTCTGTTTTCTAAAAAGCTACAGATGCAGCTGGTGCTTTATAGCATTCTGTTATCTACTCATCAATTTTTTATAATTATTTCCAGTAGTCTGCTCCCATCACTCCACATGTAACTATCTGCCTGAGGCCACCACTCAGAACACTGTTATTTTAAAGCATAGGTCAGCAAGACTTGGCTCCTTCTTGGCCAAATTTTTTTTTTGATTGCATTTCAATTTTTTTGCTTAGTCACCCATGAACAGGACTATATTAATAGTAATCTTGTATAACAAGTAAAAATTTACAATATTGCAATATTTGCTAATGTTTCGGCTTCACATTTACAAACATGGCTCAGTGCAATAGGTAAAATTCAGAAACTTGTAGATACTCAAAAAAATCCATTCTTTTCTACTGCAAATTATTCCATACAGGTCTTGTTAAAAGGGTCAGGCTTGAGCGGAAAAGCAGAAATTGCGAAAAACAGAGCAGCAAAGGCACGTATACTTCAAGCAATGGAAGAGAAGGAAGCTCATGCTTGGCATTGGTAAAAGGCAAATAAAAAAATCAGCGTCACTCTGGAAGATGTAACTCTGGGATAAAAGAGCAACAAACCAGCTTAGCCCTTGTTCAAAGAGGAACAGGAAAGCAGAAGCGCTCTGTTCACTTTTAAACACCTAAGATGCCATTTTTATTTCTTCTGCAGAGGTTTCTATACACCAGCAAAAAAATACTGCTACTCTTCACAGACCATTACAGAGGCGAATTCTGACTTGTGATCCCCGTCTGTAAGTCAGTCGCTTTGAAAAAGTGTGTGAACAGACATCCACCTTCCTACACACACTTCATTGGATGTAAAACATCATATGCTAAAATCCAAGAGCTTTTGTACTTCTGCACCTGATTCCCGGCACGGGAATTGCAGATATCATCTAAATTTCATTCAACAGTTAAATTAGCCAGTACAAACAATATTTAATAATCTATGGTGCTTGAACTTCCTAAAAGATGCTATTGCTTTTGCTCACGTGAATGCATCCACAGGCACAGGAATCAGTGAGCCTGCGTAAAGGGCACGTGGCTGAACAGCCACCCCTCTTTGTGCCAGCAGCAGTAAGAGAATGCTGCCACTGTTTTATGGCTCTGTGCCTCTGGGAGATTTCCCAATATCAGTGAAGCTGTGATGACCCCAGGAACTGAAATTATTTGCTTTCATTCATTAATTTTGGTGCTGGCTGAGAACACCTTCGTGCATTTTCATGCAAAATTGCAGTAGTAATATGCTTGAGTTGCATAAATCTGGAAACCATATACATTTTCATTTATATATAATCACATTTTAATGACAACTATTACAGGTATGGATGTGAGATTGGTAAGTGTGGCATTTTGCAGAGTCATCTTTCCGAAGATGTATTTTCTGGTTAAATTATTTCATTTATATCAAGCCCTCTGAGCTTACTGTGACCTCACTTTCAGCCAGCCAGCAAAAACAATAAACAAAGAAGCTTAGCACAGCAGATTTCCCTTTTCACTTAACTGCTTACAGAGCCATCATCCAAAGATTGTTTTGGAAACAGTTGTCTGACTCAGTAAAATGGAAAGGAAGTTTTCTCAGGAGCAGGAGGGAGAAGGAGTGCCACAACATGCAGTTACATCTGGGAAGAGATGGGGAAGCTTCTGAGACACATCAGTGCCTATGGTATTGTCTGCAGACTGACAGACAACTGACCTTAATGAAAGAATTAAACCCAAAATTTAAAATTACTGGTGGTATGATTGGGGTTTTGATTAATATAAGTAGGTTTGCAGACAGCAATGCCAGCTAATCCTCTTATAGAAACCATAGGTCTGAAAACATTTTACAAAGTGAGCAGCATCTCTATCAGTACTTTATAAATAGGATATTTCTGGCATAAGATAGCAAAATACTTATGTTATTCAATAAGCAAATTACAGACTTCAAAATAAAAGCTTAGTGATAAATTCATGGACTTCCTCCTTTAAAGAGATTAATACGACAAAATTTGGAAAGGTTTAATTAATCTGTCTATGGTTGGGGTTTGTTTGTTTATTTTTCCTTGAGGTACACATTCAAGCAGATATTTAGAAGGGAACCATGAATATTCTCCCTAAAATCAGGCCAAGATTTAAGAGTGAAAGGCATCTGAAGGGGGAGTGTGTGTCTGGGAAAGAATGAGAGTGCTCTGTTCTCTAACAGGCAAGTTGCCAGAACCACGCTGGGTTTGTATGTGGGGCAATGGGATCCAGGTATGCTCTCTTGGAAGCAGAAGCTGTTGAGAATTTGTTTCGCAAAGCTGCTGAAAGAACAGCTAGCCCCTGTGCCCGAGTTACACCTGCAAGCCAGAATAGGATTGATACGCACCCAGCGGATCCCACTCTTATACATAGACTATCACTGAAATACTTTTTGTTGTTAATGTTAATTATGTTTAAAAACTCACAAACTCTTGACCTCTTGTCAAGACTTGACTCTCTAATGTAACAGCAAATCCTCTTCACTTCCTGATAATTCTTTAAATCAGTAGAAAATACTCTTTCTTTGACAATAAAATCAAATAAATTGTCTTTTTTCACCCATTCCCCAAGCTAATTTGTCACTGGGAGCTCTGCAGATCAGGCCGTATCAATCACATCACACTACAATGCATCATGCCATGTACCAAGGCATGAAGGATGGGAGCTAAGGGTAGATGTCCTAAACGTACATATTACTAAGATATTTGAGAAGTCAAAAGACCATATTCTTATCTGATATCAAGTGACTTAACTTGATTGGGGGTCTCTGGGAGATTTTCTCTTTGGGGAGAATCTGTAAGATAGGATATGCTTTATCTCCCAGCATTACACCGTTCCGTTTGATTGTGTGTCATTTGCTGTACCACTATATATTCGTCATGTAAAAGGAGCACATTCAGCCTGTATTCCTCCCTGGATGCTTGACTAGCCACGGAAAATCACCTCCTGGAAGAGAGGCTGGTGGAAAGCGATCTAGGCAAAAGTGAAATGGTGGTGTTTGGAGAAGAAAATGCTTCAAAAGTTTTCCCAAAGCTTACCATTTCTATTCATTAATCCAGTTCACGTGCCTGGGTCTTGTTGGGTCTCTACTAAACTTTGACACTCAGGTATCATCAGTCTCCAAAATGGGCCTTTGTCCTTCCATTTTATGAGTTTAATTCTGCCTGAGGACAGTTTCCCATAGCAGTCTCTGTATTTGCCATTGCATCTCTGTGCTCAAATCAAGAAGGCGCAGCATAACCTCCATTCTCACTGCAAGCCCTTGCCTGTGCTACTTACAAAGATAAGTTGAAGGCATTCCATACAGCATGGCAATATAATATAACAGCTTACTGAGAAAAAAAAAACAACCCCAGAATTCAGTATTCCCGTTTAACAGGGAAGTGTAGACATGCGTGAATAAACTGGACGTAACTTTAGTCCTCCATGGGGTGTGAAATATATGTCATTTATACTGTCGTGTAAGTGAAAATACAAAAAGCTAAGAATATAAGACTGTCAAAAACAAAAGATAGTTAAATATTACAAGTCCTAAAATGTAAATAAACAGATAGGACCAATCTAATGTTTTCCTTGTTTTTCTTTAAAGCTAAGTTTATTTCCCACTGGAAAAATGTTCATTACGATGGACTGTAATACTATAAACACACATATAAGTCATACTCTTTGAGGTCTCCTATAAGATTCCTATCTAAATAAACCCATCAAGATCAGGTGTGATGGCTTTATTTCTTTGTGTAAAAGAATCTCTCATGATAATGCCTTATCACAAACCCTACAGAACTTCAGCCCAACACAGCCAATAAATTAACACACATCCAAGCTCCTTGATTCTCACTCAAAGTGATTCTCTGCATTTTTCTAATATGATTAAAAGACAAACAGCTTTAGGTTAGTCAAAAGAGTCTAGGACATGAACAAATACTGCAATGCATAAAGATGTCTTACCAGGGCTATTTCTCAAATGAAAATTAATGAAAACCTTGAGAGCTTAGAATTCCAGTTGTTAAGGAAACTTGACTGTCCAGGCATCACAGAGTCACTGTTGCACCTGGAACTGAGGCCCCTTCACACCTACGCACTCCGTACTCACAGCCAGACCAGGTTTCCTCATTGGCTTGATCCCAGGAACCCCGTAGCAGAGTCTCAGACATCGTGACCCTTAAAATAATTTAATCATGGTGCAATAAGAAAAATAACAGCTCCAATTCGGTGCCTCAGACAAGGGACTCCAAACAAAGGAATCTCTGGGTTTTTATACCCTCATGGTCTGAGTGCTTGACAGACTGGAGTCCTCATCTCCTGCTGTGCCTCCACTGGTCACCTGGCACTGATGGCATTCCTCAACACTGTGAAGTCACCACTGTGTGTCACACCTTCCAAGCAGCTCTAACAAAGTAGTTTGCCATACAGCCCTGTGAGTTCTCTGCCTTAAAAGTTTCTCATTTTCCCTTGTCATGAGCTGCTTCTTACACACATTCCTAGTGACTCTCACAATGTCGGTGCTTAGGCTCCAGGCCATCTATGGAGGGCTAGCAATGTTCACCTCCACTAGGGTTCTTGTGTATAGGGAAGTCTCAGAAAAAAAAAATAATGGGCCCACGTTATATTTACCAAAGAAGAAAGGAAACTACATCTTTTCCAAAAGATATCGTTCAATAAAAATCAAATTTCAAGTAAATAAAAATGTAACTTTTTGTGCAAAAAAGGAAACACCGCTAGGACACCTTGACCATGTGTCAGAATATTCATAAATGTATTCACCTGACTTCTGCTGTATCTCCTCTAATAACTAATAACTAAGTGTGTGAATAAGTCACATACAGAATATGCCAACAGTCACAATAAAAAGCAGCACCTCAAATTAATCTTCTAAAATTTCACCTTCTGAAGTGCATTCATTTGGTCAAATTCACCTACTAATTCCAGTGTTTAAATATGGACTTAGAGTAAGGATGTTCTTGTGTGATACTGTAAATAACGTACATTTATAAACAGCTTCTGTTTTGTTACTCTGTGACTTCCAGTGAGGTGCCAAGGATAAGCCAAATTATGAAAGTAATTACGGATCATAAAAAAAGAAATAATTAGCTTTGTAATAGAAAAAATTTCTAGTAGTTAGTGTAGGATGTTTAAGCAAATTTTAGCTTCATTAATCGAAGTAGTTATTCAGCATCCATTAATTCAGTACCCAGAATTTACAAGTGGCAACTAGTCAATAAAAATAAATGAATATTGATATGGCAGGACTTTTGCAATATTGTATTTATAGTGCCCCTGAAGCAAGTTAGATCCTACATTAAAAGATCAATAAACTAATGCAAAGGCTAACGCCTTGCATCCAGAAAGCCTTGGTGACGGGGGATAAGGGGAAGGAAGCTAAATATTTATTCCTGTGTTTCTGATGAGATTGCAGAATTTTGGGAAGATTGAAACCAGGACATCGATTACCTTTCCGGTAGAGTCCAATGCTATTTTACAACGTTCGGTCAATATCCATATATTAGGAAAGGGCTTCCTCTTCCCAAGTGTTTCTGTACTCCCCTCTGTTGTTCACTGAAAGAGAAACAGAAAACATCCCCTTTTAAATCAGCAATAACACAGCTCTGTAAACTTTGTGTACTGCCCATCTCATTGCTCTGCTTTCAAAATGAGAGGAGAATTAGAATAAAATCACGTTCTTTTTACTAAATTAAAAATCCCTAAAACCAATCAATGAAAATTCCAGGCCAAATAATGTCATACAGAAACTTCAGAAACAGCTATCAAAAAAAAAATCAGAGTCAGCACCTCGATCAAATGCTAGATTTTGTCTGATAGATATAACATAATGTAACGATGTAATCACACATTCCAAAAAACACATATTACTGAAAAACTGTATGTAAGCTGTAGGTTCTCAGAATTTAAGGCAGGAGTGTTTGTACTGAGAGACATGGACTGGTTTTATTTCAGGATAGATGGAAAATAATTAATGAATTTTGCCCTAAAATATATGACCAGATAATGCAACCTCAAAATAAGCATGCTTTGATGAAAACTACATAATTTGAAAAAACCTGCTTCACTTTCTTATTATTTTTTTGCCCACATTTTTCATTAGATTAAATTTGGCTTGAAAACAGCCAAATCTGATAATTTACTACAATAATACATGTATTTTACAGTTGCTTGTGAAAAGAGAAGGAAAACAATACAGAAGAAAATCTATTTTTTGTAAGATTGATCTCCTTCTCAAGCTGTTTTTCAAAATGATTGTTTCGATAATTTCACCCTCGACAAAACTTTCCCCCAAGAGTTTAAACCGGATTCTTTAAACCACAGCGTTTTCAAAACTTTTCTAGCAAAAGTATTTCAGCCTTGCCTACCTTACAGTTTGTCTTCACCTGAACTTTTATTTTCTGTTTTTCTTGTTTTTGCTCAAAACCTTGATTTCCAGGTTGGTGTGTTCAACAGTAAGAGTGACTTAGTAAGGTAACAGTCTTTAGCGTAATGAGCTGCCTTCCAGTCTACGCTGTGAAGAGATTTTAAAACTGTCTCACTCCCCTTAATTGCTGATACACAGAGAAAGTGAGACTTCTGATAAAAATATATTCCCAAAGAGTTTTGTGTTTCTCAGGTTTTATAGTACCTAAAATGAACTACCTAAACACAGTAATTTGGCCTTGGTCAAAATGACTGACCTAACACAAAAGCATTAATATTAGCGAAGCAAATAGAAATAAGCAAAACAAAGATTTCCTGACACTTCAAGGTATTTTTCCTTAGGACCACATACCCTCTCTATTGGTGTTAACAGTGGCTCTTCCCTCAAATCACAATTTTTTTGCATTTCAAAGCAATTGACCTGCCTGAAGATTCCACTGCACACTGAACGTACACGCTCCCTAGCTTTGATTTTCTGCATCATTGTGCTGGTTTTGAACTGCGATAGAGTTTGTACGACCGCTTATTTATTCATTATTTTATAGTGTAAGTTATTTTTTTCAAAAATCTGTTTTTCAATGGCTATGGTTAGGTAACTAACCCTGATAATGATAAAAATATATATGTACATATGAACTTCTCAGGCAGCCTGGTCAGCAAATCTTACTTATTAGTACTAGCTATGTATTGATTTGCCAGCACTACAGAGTTTAATTAGGATTTTTAGGTAGCTATGATTACAAATTGAGACCAGTTCTCATAGCTGGATTTCTTGGGTTTTTTTAAAGAACAAGGAGTGACATCTCTGACCTTACCCTCCTTATTTTGATGAGCATTGTAATCTGTCTTTCAAAAGGCCACTTCTGTTTAAATAAAGACTTTAAATACATGTCTGGAAATAATGTAATCAAATAAAAAAGAATACAGTCTTTGCTCAAATTTCCAATATTTTGACAAGATATAAGAGCTGATTCTGTTTCTAGATGGTCGTCCTGAAATTAAGATTGATGAGTAAGTATTAGAAGAAAATAACTTTGAGTTACATGCAATAGCATTTAATTGCATCATTTAAATTCTTAAGCATTTCAATTTTATATTCATTCAGGGTTTTGCATAATTAATTTGCAGATTTCCAGAACGCATTAGGATGAAACTTTTAAATGGATGGATGGTTATTAATGGATGATATAAATATATTATTCATTATTTTCAGTTGTCATTGTAAATTGCACCAAGTACTTCTGAATGAATATTAAATTCAACATCATCCCATGAATTCAAAGGCAAAATGCATCCTCAGTAATAATTTGTTGAAATATAGAACATTTGAGGTGTCATTTCATAATAAATACTCTGTAGCAAAATGTTAAAAACTGTTAATGTCACACTTTCCTTTTCTCTACAAAATGGCAGGATCACCCAGGAAAAACTGAATTTCAAGTAGCCAACCTTTTCAAAGATGTCAGCGCCAGGCAGATCTACTCTAGTCCAGAACTAAATTCTCAAAGCTCAGATTACCTAAGCAATACTAAAACCTGCAGTCCAACTGAATGCTTTGTTAGAGAATAATTGCATTTATGCCAAAAAGCACCAGAGAACATGTATGAGAATATTGCCTCAGAGAAACTCCACTAACTCAGGAAGAAATGGAAAAAAGGCAAGAAAAAAGGTAGTCTGGGTTAAGGCCAGGAGTCTTTCAAGAACTGTCTCCAGAAGATGACACAAATATTCAAAACAATTCTCATTTGTTAGAACTCAGGTGCTCTGTCAATATATCTCTTTTCAGTGTTTTGATTCTAAGCCTGTGTTATTCCTTATTACTCTGCACAAAATAAATGAAGAAATACCTTGAATCTCAGAACAATTTATAAAGCAATCAAAATCTAAGTTCTCTTCCAATGTGAAAGAAGAGAATGTTTAATGTTTAATACGATCTTTTTGATGGTATTTAGCGATGACGTGATGAGTACCAGCAAACAGCAGGATACTCAGGAAGTTGATTCTTATCTAAGGACTACTTCCAAAAGGGCTGATGACACCATCTGCAAAGGAGAACTACAGCTATGCATCACTGGGAATACATTGCCAAAATAGCCTAGAAAAATCCCAAAGATTGCTGGAAAGCTGCTTTTCTGTGTAGTTCGTTGTTTATAACTATTCGTAGCGGGTCTGGCTGGGCCGGAGCTGATTTTGTTCGCAGCAGCCTGTCTGGTGCTGGGTTTGGGATTTGTGAGCGGAACAGTGAGGATTACACACCCGTGTTTCGGCTGCTGCTGAGCAGCACTTATGCAGCACAGAGCTCTCTCCTTCTCTCCCTTCCCGGCTCGGCCAGCAGGCTGGCACCGCGCCATGAGAAGCTGGGAGGGGACACAGCCGATGCAGATGACCTGAACCGACCCAGGAGGCACGGTGCTCAGACAGGAGAGCTTGGGGAACGGAGCAGGAGGTGGAGATGTTTGTGGTTATGCCACCCCAAGGAACCCTTACGAGTGCTGAGATGCTGCTTTTGAGGCAGGAGGCAAACATCAGCCTGCTGATGGGAAGCATTGAATAAATTCCTGATTTTGCTCTGTCCCAAGGTTCGCGCTGCCTAACAACAATTTTGTTTTTCTTAGTCAAGCACTCTCTGTTAGCTATCTTGGCCCTGAATGACTATTGAACACTTCCATTATTAGTACTACTCCCCCATTTAATTCTAAGCTGAGGATTCTTGAAAAGCCACAATACACATGTGAAATGAAGAATTAAATTCTTAGTAATATTTACTAATCATGGATACACTAAATGGTCATCTCAGAAATAGCAGAGGATTTCTCCGGTTGCTTTGTTCTGCATAGAATGGCAGAGCTTGTGTGGACCATGCTTTTATCCTAAAAGTTCATCTCTAATTTAAGTTTAAGACATTTACATTTAGTTTTTCACATTCACCTAAGCAGGTCATATTTGCAACAGATGATATTATAATAAAAATTACGGAAAGGGAAAAAACAGAGCAGTATTAAGCCCAAAGTGTTTCCCAGAGAGCAAGAATCCTTCAAAAAACCCTTTTCCTTTTCCTGATTTTACCTTCACCTAAAGAATCTGATATACCAATACGAATTTCTTTCATTTACTTCTGATGGACTAAAACATTGCAGTAGCTGTTGGGAGGCAGCCTGAAGATCCAGGCCCAGCAGCCCCGTAGTAAATCTATGTTTGTTTAAAGGCAGATACACAGCAAGTGGAGATAAGACACGATATTTTAAAAAGACATGCCTTGAACTGACGTTTTCAGGCTCAAAACTAAGCGGCAGGAGGACAAGCATCCACGTGGAAATTATCCCTTCCAGTACAGTAAGGCAAAAAAGGAAGACAAGCACAGAAACTGAAGGGCAGCGCAAGAAATGGACTGACGTGTCTTACTTTTAAAAAGCTCTAATGAGAAAGCAAGAGGCTCATGCTGAGCCAGGCTTCATGACCAGAAGAAATTTTTAAACCTTTTACATTACGCAATCTTTAATGAATGGAGAATTACCCTCGCAGTGCCAGTTTTATGCCCTCATTTTTCTCCTTTATACGATGGCCAAATATTTCCACAAGCTGCCACTTTCCAGCTGATTAATCAACCAGGCAGTTTTGCATCCACACAATCAAGCTAAGCAGTCCCCAGAAATTTTCTGTGTGAACGATGGCCTCAGTGTTCTGGCTGCGGTGAAAGCCTCTTTCTGCTTTAGCAGCCTTCTCAGACGTCCATGACTAAAGCCAGCGTGCTATTTATTGCATTTCAAGTTCTACTTCTTCACCTCCTCTTGGCAACACCCCTTTCACTTCCTGTGTCCACACTCCTGCCTTTTCACTACCTTTGTGAGAAGAAGAGAAGTCGCAATGTGTCTCCCAAGCTTTAAAGCTCCTTCTCTATAGGAATAACCAGGATAACCACCGGTCAGTAAACACACCAGGAGCAGAACTGGAATGCCACAAATCCTACTCCAGTTGTTGTTGGGTTGCGCAGACTGAACAGAACTTAAAGCATTTTTCATTGAAGAAACAAAGGCAAATGCGTTAAGTGAAAAATATGCTATACAATGGACTGTTGAGTAAATCCCAAAGTGAATTAGGTGATTCATTGTGGGATTTTTGCTTTTTTTAACTGTAAGTCCATTGTCCTGACCAGTATTATCTAAATCTTTCACTTCAGGAGGTCTGCTTTTTGAAAATTAAATACAAATTTTCTTGTACTTGCAGGATTTTTTGATGAGATGTGTACTGGCCTAACAGTGCCAAACCCATTCTTGAAGCACTTGCTGCTGGCTTCCAGCATCTCGGCTAGTCATGCAGTGATAATTTCTAATTCCAGCTCCTGATGATTGATTACAGCCCATTGATACAAAGCCAGAACACCCTGAATCCTATCTTATCTTGTCCAAATCTGATTTCCTGATCCATCAGCACAATTTACAGCGAGGTACATACTGAGTTGCCAAGCGTGGAATTCTGCCCTGCATGACTGAGGAGGAGGTCACACTCATCACGCCTCTCCTGGTCCCTGGTGGGATCAAAACTACCTATGTCACAGCAATGAGCTACATTAATCAGACAGATGAAATAATAACTTAAAATAGATATTTTGAGCTCACACCTATTAAAAATTAAAAATAGCTCAATACTGCTAAATTTTATACATCGCACATTCTTCAGCCATCTACAAGTTGCCTTCTCCTGGCCGCAGCCTGGGATAACATCTGCCTGAAAAACAAGTTTTTTAGAGGTGGACTGGCCCTTAATTTTCAGGATGGAATATGTTATTGCTGCTGCTGCAAATGTGTAGTCCATTACAGCAGGCAATGAAAAACCATCTGTCTATGGTAGTAATCTCCAGTGAAAGCAATCTTGCATAAAAGTCCATACTCTCCCACTGGATGCTTTAATGAAAAAAATAAAGCAGCTGGAACATAATCCCTAAATATTTGTTGTTTCTCCAAAATAAAGAAAATCACAGAAGCCCAATGCACTCCAGAGAGGCGGATCACTCCTCAAAAGAAGGAGTTCTGTTAGAGGACAGCTGTTCAGTTTCCAGAGGAGATGGCAGAAGTTTAGCTGCAAGGTCCAATCCAAAGTTTATGAACCAGCAGTCAGAAGACTCATCTTAAAAATCTATTGTTCAGGTGTAGCTGTTGATACCAGGTCAGGTGCTGACAAGGAACTAATTTAAAGAAGTCATCCTGGCTCCAAATATACACAACAGAATCTATATTTAACAAGAGCATAAGAATTAAAAAGTTGAATTTTTATGTGAAAAGAATGAAATATCATTCTTACACAGGAGATGTTTTGTAGGGGAAAAAAAAAAAATCATTTTTAAGGTGGATACACACAATCTATCCACTGCTACCAGAAAAATGATCAATCTACAGACATCCTGAAACCATGTAACCTCTCAAGCACAATGATAAGGATTGACAAATAAAAAGCCAAAATACATTAAGAAAGTGCTAAGAGCAATATATCTCTTACCTCATGAAGAAAAAGGAAAAACAAAATATTGGCTAAGATTATCAGTTCCAAAGTATTCACTCTATATTTTTTCTTAAAATCAGAATTATGTTATGTAGATTTTCCCCTCAACAGTTTTAAGCTAGTATAACACCTGTAGAATTGGACCGTTTTGATTAAACTAAAAACAAAAGCAGAATTGCACAGCTTCAGTCAAGATCTTGATGACCTTATTTTATTTTTAGGTTTTCCTTCTGTCTTGTCCATGTCATTTCTCCTTTTTTATTCCCTCCTTTTACAAGTACCCTTGCATCCATCATCCCCAAATGATCTTCTGGGAAGCTTTCAAGTGTGGAACTGGAGCCAGAGAGCTGCTAAGTCTGTGTTCAGAGCTGAGGCTGATTTAGCTACAGTGAGGAGACAACTGCCTGGCTGCAGATGGGCAGAACTGGCCGAGTTCCATCTCCGCACACAGAAAGCTGAAAAAGGGTGAAGTGAGCCCTCCTTTCAGCTAGGATACCTCAGTAAAATAAAGCTGGGCTGACAACTACCTGCTAAGAAAGGCTTCCCTGTTGCCTTTGCATAACAAAAGGGGAAGATCTGCTGGTTTTCTCTCTGTGAACACAGATTCCTGACAGATTTGCGCGGGCCATGGCAAGAATCGTGTACACAAGGTTTGGAAAATGCTGATAGCACTTTCAGCTGCAAATTGCTGCAACAGAGATCTAGTACGCAGGAGCTTCCAGATGTGCCAAACAACCACGGGAGTTCCCTGTATGTAGTGCCAAGCATCTTATGCAGTTTTAGAGATCAAAGAATTTTTAAAAGCCGGTTCCACACAGCGAATTTCTGTGTTCTCAGTTTAGTTGTAAAGTGATGAGACAAGAACAAAGTTCGGGCCAAGGAATGCAGTGCACAGACAAAACTCGATGGAATGCAGAAAACATGAATTGCAGAAGCGCAGTAATTTAAATTTTGCTGCGTCTCAGTGTGTTTTAACTGATCTATATAAAAACCAAAACATGCACTGCAAATTAAAACTAAAACCAAACAAAGAAGAGTGCTGAGCGGACAAGGAAATAGTCAGTGGGTCACTACCGAGAAGAAGCACGGGGGAAAAAAAGGCAAGAGAAACCTTCAGTGAGCAGAAAAGATCAGTGGGAATTCTGAATTGAGCCTGTTATTGTTTCTGTGTGTAGGAAACATATTCAGCAGACTTACATTGCAATACCACTGTTAATCTACATAGGTAATGCTACAGTGATGAAATGGTTACAGATTAAACCCTCACAGAAAATGATCTCCCTAAGACTTCCCAAAAGGACTTTCCTGAAGCAGGAGTTTCCAACATGGAACTCATGGATAGGATTTCAAAGGAACATTACATATTTGTTATTACATAATAGGGTTTTAGACAGAACTGGTATTACTGTAGTACTTTGTAACACATTAAATTTGAGCCTATCTCTGTTATCTTCTCTTTTATTATGTTTTCATGAATGAAAAGCAGAATTTTAAACCCAGTTATCAGTATAAGGTTGCTCTAAAGGTTTTTCAGAACCTGAGAGAGTATTAAAAATTTCCTAAGCTCTTTCCTCTATAATTAGTTGAAAATCATAGTCTAGATCAGATAACTTCTCTGGAAACTGTCCAAATCTAGCAAGAACCTTTGAAAACACACCGGAGTTATTTAGAATGTTAGGTTACCAACATACAAGCAAATTAAAAAAATCAACCCAAACCTTTCTTCCCCGCCACACTCATAGACCACAGTAAACTTCTTTCATAGTGAGGAATTACCAGAGACTTTTAAAAATAGGCTTTTTGCTTTAAACTAGCAGCCTTCCCATCTGTTCTATGCTAATTAGGAATGCAAAGAGAACACATTTCACAGCTACATCAGCACGTAGTAAGAGTAAACTGCTTAAATGGCTGGGTAGAAACTTCCTATGCTCGTACAATGACATTTCCAGCTGTGTTTCCCATGTTTGGGACACAGAAGGAAAAATGACACCCTAGATGACATGAAAGTTTTAGAGTTACTAAATGCTCCTTCCTATCTGCTATTACATACAACGATCTGTCAGTTTAGGATTGCAGTTTGTTCTTTTGAATCTGGACAAGGAACTCAGTGTAAAAGTGAAGAGAAGGTGTAAAAAAGAACAGCATAAATTTATTCGGCATTAGAGTAACATTTTGGGGTAAAAGAATCTACTTGATCTATCATTAATATCTTAGCCGCTAGAAATGAGTATGAATTATATACACTGAGATGTTACTTTTATTTATATCTGAGAAATCTAACAGGTGCTGGGGAATGCTTAGGTCAGGAAAGGACATCTGGCTGGCAATAACCGTGAATGAAACTATTCCTTTAAAATGCAAAGTTAATTGTGTCTGAATCTGCAACAATCACAAATGCAGAATATAATGGGTGAAATATTAACAGATATTTGAGAAGCAATCAAAAGCAAGAACAGATATTTAAATACATGAAAAGCAGACAGACGGAAGTAAAAAGGATGTGCTTGCAACACTGTAAGACGAAAATGGGACCAGCAAAACAATTCCTTGTTTTTTATTAAAGGTGAGATACTGTGAGACTGCAACAAAACAACACTGCCGTGAGACTTCCACAGACCACTGTAGATTCAGACTGAAAACAGGAAGAATTGTGGTTTAAGTAAGAAGATTTTTAAGCCATGTATAAGAAATTTCACAGAATCCTCCAGACTTCTGACTATATAGCAGTCATTAAAAGTGCAGGAGATAGATGGCACATTTAAAAATGTATTGGTTCAATTACTTAGGAAATCAAACACCGCATAAGATAGCATTTAGTGCTGGAGATGCTATGATAGATTTAAAGTGAATTCTCAGTTTCTGCTTTTCCCTGTTTCTTCAGGTGTTTTAAATAAAATTCATGCTTTATAAATATAACTCGCTTTATTAAAAAACCCCTTAGAATAAACACCTGCACACATTGTATAAATCAATTCTGTTCTTTTACAAGTTTCGTACCAATCCTGCTGTGATATTTCTCCATTCCATTCCAGCAATTATCTATAACAAAGAAACGCATTCAAAATTTCTCTAGTGGACTTTGCACAGGCAATGCAACTCTTTGTTGTCAGGTCTCTGCATATTTCCCCCGAACTTATTTAGACTGAGAATCTAGTGATGCCAGCCTCGTTTTAAACCACTTCTCGTGCTGATCCACCTTCTACCAGCATTTGAGGAACATCAGAAAAGATTCTCCTCAAATATTCTAGGAACACTGAAAAGCCGGTTCTGTTCTCTGTGTTAAATGGGACCTCTGAGGGCATTTTATTCTGGTTTGGGGGGCTGAGGGAGGCACGCCGTGGAAGGGCTGGTTCAGCTTGACAGCCCTGCCAAGAGAGGGGCTCGACTCCTCCCATGGCTGCCCTCAAGGCTTTGAGGGAGCTTTCGGGGCCAAATAAAAAAAAAAAAAAAAAGGAAAAAAAAAAAAAAAACCCAAAAAAAAAACCACAAAACCAGAACACACAGAAAACAATCGCTAAAAATGAACTTGCCAAACGCAATCGAGCGAGCAGAGAGACACCTGGGAGGCTTCGCCGGCACGTCCCCACCTGTTGGCCGCCCCTGAGGCGAGAGCGGGGGCGAGAAGGCCGCCCCCTCACAGCTTCCCGCCCTTTTGAAGGCTTCTGAGGGCGGGGAGCCGTGAGGGGCGGCGTTCCCGCCTTCCCGAGGCCTCTTAGCCCCCTCCCTCAGGGCTGTGAGGGTCGGTGCCCGCCCGCCCCTCAGAGCTGTGGAAAGGCGCTGCCGTTCTCCCCGCAGGTGGCTGGCTCTTTTCTGGCTCTGACCGCCGTGTGGCTGGGAAGACTTTCCTCCCTCTTCTGCCTTAGGAAAGTAAAACTTTGTTTTTAAGTGGAGTAGCGCTCGGAGGGGCTGTTGATGGCCGGGCCGTGCCGCCTCCCCTTGCTGCTGCTTTTCTTTCGGCTGCGTCACTGGGTGAGGTGCGAGGTCGCTCCTTTCTTTTTGCTTGTCGTTTTATATGTACATATATATGAATTTTTACATCCATATGTATATCTACACGCACTCTATATGTGTATATATCTGTATATATTTACCAGTCCCTAAGGGTGGACAAAAGACACCACTGAGCACTTTGAGGCAGGTAAGGGTTAACCCTGCTTGTGGACCTGATGCGTGAGGGATAATTGTTTCCCTTATCTTCTATACTTAATAAACCAACCAGCAGGGTGCTAATAAAAGAAATAGCTATTACTAAAGCTTTTTTCTCTCATAGAAGAAAACAAGTCCATGATTTTCTCTTTATCAGACCTCAACATTGCCTTGAGGGAGTGGGGTGGGTTTAAAGTAGCTATTAAAATTATTGCTGGGAAATGAAATTTGATGAAAAAAGCAGCTGCCCCATGGCTTTACAAAAGCATTTTGGTAAAATAGTGCTGTTCCAGGTTGTTATTTGAGCTCTGGGCCCTGCTTTATTGGAGATATCTACTTAAAATATTACAGATATGAAATGGAAAACTGCCTCACCTTTTATTATTTGATATTTGAGCAGCAAATACAGGCCACTAGAAGCTAAAAGGTTTGCTTGCCCCATCGCTAAATGCTTATTATTTCTGTAGCACAGATGGCTCTTACTCAGCACTATGATGTTACTTTTATAACGTTGGAATTTTTTTGGTTACAATTCCTTCTGGTGATTAGAACTGGGCAGAGAAAAGTGTGCATGTGCGTGTTTTGTTTGGGTTTGTTTGTTTTGAAAGGGGGCCCAACAATGTGAATTGCTGGTACTTTCTCCTTGAAACCGAGCTGCCAAAGCAATCTTTGCCTGGAAATAAACACTCATAGATGCTGGCAGCCTTCCAGGGGGAAAGTCGCTGGCAGCCCCTGACCCTCCCAGGGTTCAAGTAGTAGCATCAGCTAAAGAGGCCTTAGGAAGGCCGTCTCCAGTATGATTTTCATTCTACTAAAACAGATTATTTATAGTGGATTATGAGCATTTTATTTGCTGACATTTATTCATCTGAATAAAAAGAACTCGTGTTAGAAGGAGAGGTTAGGAGAGTTGCTTGAAAGTAGAAAGTATGGGTTGAGAGCAAGCACCAAATGATGTGTAAGTAACTTCCATGCACACAACAAATAGCAATCCTGTATTAAATAGTACTAATGACTTCAAAAAGGAAAGTTTCAGACATTAACACCACGTGTGCATGTGTAAATGGCTCTTATGGCATCAGCCAGAAAATGTTCCATGTTAATAGTTTTATTACATTGATTTTATAGAATTACGTTCCCTTAGGGGCTTAGGGAAGCTGCCAATATTTGACACAACTTGTGTTTCGTTATGACTAGATCAAGCTTTTAGTATAAAGCTCAGTGAATATTGCCAGGATATTTGGCTCCTACGATAGATTAGTATCCTTCAGTTTTTCCATATGCTTTTGTCTGTTGCAGCTTTTTTAACGAATGGGCTTAATTAGTGCTAATAAAAGTGAGATGAACAAGAATGCTCAATTGTTTGCTAGAAATATTTGTTTTGTTTAAGTGCAAATGTGAATCTGTGTGAAAGGCAGTCCTACGTGTTTTCTTATTTCGGAGTGCATGTTTCCAAACAGCTCACTTGGCTTTTTGGGCGAATCATGCTTTGTGCCTATTCAAGCTACCTTTTCCAGCCTCTGCTGGCCTGCAGCTTTCAAAAAAAAGCACAAAAAATGGCGAGTTTGTGCCATAAAATTCAGAATATCTGAGGTTTGATCCCCATGCTTCACTGAAAGCATGTCTTATATTTCCTTGTCTTATTCATGTTGTGATTTTACGTGTGTATAAAAGCAGTAAATTCACAGTGTTACTGTAAAACTTCTCTGGTAGATGCCAGCCTCACAATTTTCAGGTAAGTGCTTGGAAGGAGAGCTTTGTTTTCGTTTTCTCGTTGCTCAGTTCCAAAGTTGATACAAAGAAGCAGATAAAAATGTTGCTGTGGTCAGCTACTGTTACTGTTATTGGTGTTACAGTGTTATTTCTCTGTCAAGGAGCATTTCCATGAATACTGTACTTAGGCGTAATTCCAGAGATACGGGTAGACAATCAAGGTACTTTGAATTTTATGTTCTTACGGTTTTTCCAACACTTATATAGTTCCTTCAGCCACGTTTTACTTATCTATGAACTGCTTGGAACTTGCTAGAAATGGCAGGCTCGGAGCCTGGAGGAGGGCAGGAAGCACAGCAGGGCCGCCAGGTTAGAGGCTCGTTCGCAGCTCATTCAGCAGTTGCTGGGTTGGTTATTCCCTTGATAGAGGTGCCAGATTTGGGGGCCCAAATTGAGTGTTCAACTGTAGGGTGTGAGTATGAAACCTTTGTCTGGAATGGCAGATTGCATTATATCAGCTGTGTGATTGAATATGGTCAACCTCTGATGCTGGGTAAGATTTGCCTTGTGATGGATTGCGCCTCTCAGAAAGAAAATATGCATTTATGAGACTTGTTAGTCGTTCTAAATCTATAACTTTGATGAACACTGGCTATTGTATTTAGCCATTTGTGTCTCACTGTAATTCAATTTAGAATTATTCAGATATATTAAAGCAAACCCAGACCTCTCTCATTTATCAGCTACAGAAATGGAGACCAGCAAGTCAGGAATGGAAATAAGCTCACTCTCTACATGTAATGTGTTTTAGCAGAACTACATTACATCATCCTGATTTGTGATGAGTGATTTTTAAGTCTGAAGCAGACCACGAGGAGCATAAAACCGTTCATGTTTACAATTCTGTTCTCTACTGATATTCATTTAAGCTGAATATTCATTACAGTTCGTCCCTGAAAAGGATGCAAGTATGTTGCCAGTTGAGCATAATTTTTCAGCTGAAGTTTTAGACAGAAGGGTGGTAATGCCTGTGCATACAATGAAATTGATGCTGTGTTGCAGAACTTGTTTTGGCACCATCAAATAATGGTGAATTCTTACCTGTTTTTATTCTCCTAGCTTAAAGGAGAGAAGATAGAAAAAATTAAGCGTTAAAGTAGTGTTTATTTCATGCTTATCAAACAGTAGATAAGCTTTTTCAGATTGATACTTGAAAAAAAAATTGCTTTAGTGGATATGTTCTCTATTGAGTAAATACGAAAAAAAAAACCTGTTTGCCAAGCAAATAAACTATATGGCAGAAACTAAATCAGTTGCTTGTATTTATCTTCTGCCTGATGGATGTCTGACAGGACCTATATTCTGTCTCACCTATGACTAAAACACAAAATGAAATATTTCCTTGTCTTTCATGGCAAATATTTCTTCTCATGTTCCTGTTATTTTATTACCTTATCAGAGCTGTGCTGGCTTTGCTACCCTTTCCCTACAGCAGCCAACTTTGCACAGCTCAGCTGAGCGGTTTTTGGCTGTGCCCTACAGGGAGGAAAAGGAAGCAGAGCCTCTTAAGGTTTTCCTCATACAGCTACAGTGGGGAGTGTCCTTGCTACCCCACTTAGGTCACTGTGGGGGATGGATAGGATGGGCACAGATCCTAAAACAACATTCACAGAGTTCGATCAAATTCAAAATGGGCTCTCCTCGGAGACAGCAAGTATTCAAGGTCTAAGTTCATATAAATGTGGTAGTCTGTACTATCTCCTAGATTTACCTAGGAATATGAGAGAGTTGCAGAAAATAAAACCATTTTCAAAAATGAATTGGTTCATCTATTCTTGTCCATATTGTGGGGCTAGCTGGTAGCACTGTAATTATCTCATGCATAAAAATCTTGCTTTCAGATGATTACACACTTTTTCAGCCCTGGTATAATGCACAAGGCCATCACGATTAAATTATGGGACTAGATTAAATGTGAAATGCAAACTTTTAAAGGAATTGGCTAGCTCTATAGAGGGGCATTGTTTTATTAAGCTGAAAGCGTAATAAACCTTTAACTTCTACAGTACAAATGCATCTGCATAATTGCTTACTGCTGTTGGGTATTTTTCTTCAGCAAAGCCAATAATTCTAGAATGCCTAAATAATAAAGCTTTTTCATGGTTAAAAGGAAAGTTGGAATAAGATTTGGCATGGTCTTAATCCTATTTTGGACTCAGGGTCTAAAATGTATTGTTTATTCTAGGAATAATAGGCAAATTATAAATATGCTTTAAGGACTGTATTGTTCATACATTCTTTGATTCTTTCCCTAATTTTTTTCATTTAGAAAGGTCAGAAATCTTTTTTTCAGTTTTGTACTATTTTTTCTCCTAGAACTGCCTTTTTTTATTAAACCTAGGATACCTTTACATTAGGCTCTCAGTTGTGCTAGGGTTTAACAACACAAATATACACGATTTCTCTTTAACTTGCTTGTTATTAGTAATGGGACTACTTAAGAACTAATTATAAGTGTAATAGGTAGAAGTTGCTTCTCACAGAGTTTCCTATTAGGAAGAAATAATGCATTGAGTGATGGGGATACAACCAACAGATTTATCTTGCACCCCATAATTTTTGCATGGCTTAGGTTTGCCTGTTGTACTTCCACATTACTTAGTGGAGATAATTATTTAGTGCTCAGTGTATTACATGCCTTGAATGACAAGAGCCAGAGTATATAATTTAGTACTTAACTTAGAAGCAGCTTTGGTGTTGTAAAAGTGCCATGGGGGAAGCAAATCCGCTGTAGGAATAAGGAACGAGGAGGCTGATGTTACAACAGGCTACATGGCTGTTCCCATTCACAGCAAGCAAAGAGAATTCTCTTCAAATGACTGAATTTTCAAATTAAGGAGAACCAAGTCTTCTGTTTTATAACTAAATGCACCTCAATTATGACTGTAAGACTGGAAAGAGAAAAGCAACCTGCAGTAGACAAAGATGCGGGTCATGAATCCACTGGGTTAAGAATAGCCTGAGCGAATTTATTCTTTTTCTTGGAACAGTGTGAAATAAACAGGGAGTTGTTTAATAAAAATCCTTCAGAGCACACTGCAGAAAAGAGCCATTATTAATCTGTGTAATGAAACAAGTCAGATTCTGTTGAACAAGTTTGTATTCCTGCTGAAATTGAACATTCATCTGCAACTGTTTCTAGTTATTCCTCACATCAGAGATGGTAAAATGCCAGTAAAAATTGAGTGATCTGCAATGAAAAAGACTCATTACAATATGGTACCTTTTTCATATCCCTGGTTTTGCAGGGCTGTTTGTACCATCATTTCCCTGGATGTATTTCCTGAGTGTTGTTCTTCTCAGTCACAGATGTCTGACGCAGTTGTTTGTTGACGAGTCGACCAGCCTTATTGTGCCAAGGTTGTAGTAAGGAGACGAAGCTACTGAGGTGTCTAACTTTGTTGGAGTGCCTCAGAAGACTTTTTTTTCACCAAATAGAAGAATGTATTTCTTGTTCCAGAAGAGGTTTCCTCCTTTAAAAGGAGGAATGTGGTCATTTACAGAGAAGAGAGGGCTCCAGGCTGGGGATGAAGGCTGGGTGTTTTGAGGCTGTCATGAAAACTTGTCTCTGTGGGTAAAATTCTTCTGATTTGAAAACTGTCTTAATTGCAGCTCACTGACCCCATTCTTGAGTAATAGAGTCCTTTCCTGATATGAATATGATAGAGCTTTTTAGGTGCTCTCGATGTTGCTGTGCCACAGAAAGAAGCTGGCAGTCCCTGGATGACACAGATGGAGTAAACGAGCTCCTGTGTGATCTTCCAGTCCCTTTTGGTTTTGTAGGAAGAATGTGACATGTTTAAACTATACTGCTGCTCTGGTCATCTTTGGTTTTCGGGGACTTGGAGTAGTTTAGTGCTGCCCACCTAGACCTCAGCCTAAATGAAAGATGTGTGCCTACATATTGGCAATACTAATTATAAGAAGTGTCTTGTTATGGTAAAATGCTGAGACTGAGTATAGCACTCTTTGAATGCGGTCTGTGCAAGAAAAATCTAAAGTAAATTGTTCTTTCTGTCACAGAAGAGAATTGTACAAAAATTGGCACATGTCACAATATTTTCATAATTTACTGGCTCCTGTGAATAATTTTGAGTCAAGACTAACAACTGAATGTTAAGATACGATGAAATCCTACCAGGATCCTGGTGGGTTTTACAAGAAAGAATTTTATAGTTAAAAATATAAAGTCTTTAGTAAAATTAGCTTGTCCTGCAGCCATCTCCACTACAATTAGGTGTCATTAATAATGCAGTGTTGAAAAAGTTTGCAGAAGAAATCCAGAGAATTAATATTTTATTGTTGCTAATATGCTTTGATTTCAGTTCATGTTTTCTGACTCAAGCAAGGGAAAAGTGGTTTTTAACAGTGTTTTTTCCATATGAGTAGAGAAATATTAATCACTTTCTCAGGAAACTCCCAGGGGGACTCGCACATGGGTAAAGATTATTTTCGGGCTTCTTTCTCATTCAGGTTTGTTCTGATTAACATTATATGAGCCTTTTCCTTTAAATTCAGCATGTGAAATCTTGTTCTGCCAAAGCCCGAGGCACAAATTCCCCGGTTATATTTGGAATGAAATTCTGACCCTATTAATACTCAAAGATTTGACAAATGCCAATGTGCTGCATGAGATGAGAACACAAAAGCTCATTCCACATTGCTAATTTCTAACAGCTAATCATTGGAGGCCTTTTCCTTTGCTGGAGGCCACCCAGCCTCAGAAAATGTTCACCTGTGTAACTTTACCAAAAGTAGCCGCATGGACTTCAGTGATGACTCGCAGTGGCCGATACAATTTGACACAGTAAAGGAATCTGTCAAATCAAAATCAAAGCAGAAGGGAGTATTTTTGTATTTCAGAGCAGAGCTAAGGCAGGAAGATTTGTAAGATTTGTGTGCTGTGTTGCTGGATGTACATAAGCAGGAACCTGTCTATGAAAAGCATCATCGGAAACCAGAATCTTTGTGAAACTGTGGAAACCCAGCTATAGATACGATCCCCCAAAAACCCTGCCTTAAGAACAGACACACAACTTGTTGAGGTCAGTAGCTGTGAGTTAGTGGTAAAAACACTCCGATAGTATTGTTGTTGTATCTGATGAATTTATTCCTCACAGATACTTCAAGTGTTTCCTTTCTTTGAAGTAGCGTTAGCTCTGTAATTACCGATTCTGATCACCAATAAAGGCATAAAGTCTTATGTCTTATAGTAATTTCAGTGAAGTTATGGTTTCATAGCTATTTAACTGTAAAAAGAGTTAGTAAGGCATTGTTTATGGAATTCCACTGCACCCATAAGAAAGGCTATTTCTTTGAAAGATAAAAATGCTATTGCTTTAAGTTGCCATTGAAATGAGTATTCCTTTTCAATGCAGTGGTAACTACAGCTTATAGTCATTAAGTCTCAAAAGAATCCTTTATTACCTCCCTTCTTTATTTTTTTTAAGCTGAAATTGTGTAGAAATAAGTAACATTCAGAGATTTTGTGACCATGTAAAGCTACTCTAGCAAGTATTTGATTAGACTAACGTGGTAATAATCTGTCAGTTTTTTGCCTTAACATTATTACCTGGTTAACCTTTTACTAACTCTGTTTCCTTGGTTCAAAAAAAATTAATATTTTTACATTACTAAAAATGCTGTTTTAGTACAAATATGCCACATTTACTGTCTTAAAATGGCATTGCAGAGGGCAATTGCTCTAAAGATTTATTTACTCAAAATTATGCTGAATTACCTAATTCATTAATTCCCACCTTATTAATGGCCTTGTCAGCATTTAAGACCAGCATGGCTAATCAAATGTCAACAAAATACAATTACTACCAAGTGAAAAGTAATTTTCATCCTTATGTTTTTAATGAGCCTGATAGAAAGCAAATTTTCCTGTAATTGCACTGTTCCTCAACTACTCACCATAAAGTTATGGCTTGGGATTTCCATCAATATGACTACCTTGCAAAAGGGATTTGAGCTACTGGATTTCTTTCTCTTTTCTTTTCGACTCAATTTTATGGATAAATCAGGTCCCTGTATGAGACTTTTTGGTTTTATCGGTAATTACAGAGAAGTTTTCTGAAATACACAATTGAAATATTAGATTTTATTAATCTGTTCCTGGTTAATTTTTGGTAGAGTTCTCTATTACTGCATTAATGGCAATTGTATATTTTTATTCCCAACTTTATTTTCGAATTCTAAAAATATTTCTCTCTGTTAAGGAAATCCCAAAGTTTGGCACCTTTTGGAGCTTTTATTGAAAAGGAAAATTTGTTTCTCTCTGTGAAACAGTATTTAGTTATTTTATAGTTTTGAGGACTGAAGATGTTGAAAACTTAACTGAGATGTTTTTGAAGATCATCTATTACAGTTTGAAATTACTAAATCAACACAATGAGATTGGAACCTACTACTTGAAATACTTTGCGCTGTGACTCTATCAGAGCCTGTCCAACCAAGCTGGATGTGCTCCTGGTTCCTTGGTGAGCTCACTGACATTTAGGAGGTTCTCAGTAATTTCTTGTCCATCTGTGAACAAACCCATTTATTGCCATCAATCTGTAGTCATGGAAAAAGAAAAGGAAGGAGCTCACACAGAACGTCCTGCTTATGTAAATGCGGCATCTGGTGCTTTTTGAGGTACTGCCAGTGACTATTTCTAAGCAGACTAAGACACAGTCAGCTGATGGCAGGATCAATCAAAACCATGCCCTGGTATGTTTTAATTTCTGTAGAACTGGAGGAGAACACCTCACCTATACAAAAAATACTAACTAAAGGCACATAATTACTGAGTAATGCACTTACTTGTAGTAGGATGTCTTCATGATTAAAACTTGCTCTTATGGAACATTCAGAAAACTTAAGTTCTCTTTCTGTTTTTCCCCCCTCACTGTATCCATAGCAAGCCCTGTAACAAAAAAGGAATATTGTGGCTTTCAGATAGTACTTTAGAAACCAGTACAGATCATTTGCCAAGAACGAGACAGAAAAAGTTTGAAAATTAAATAGATGAACCCTGAGATAATAAAAAGAGATGTGTAGCAATTTGGGTGCTGGTTTGCAAGCACCGTTTTTGTGTGTCAGGAGTTCAGTTCAACATAGGTGGGAGGAGATGAGTCTGTGGAGGCCTCAACATCCAGCTGTTGATAAAATATGGCAAGGTAAGAAGATGGTTCTGATTTCTATTCTTTTTAAAAATCTTTTTGATCTACATTCACCTGCTGCTCTTCATACTCGTGTGTATCACCCTTGGGAGTACCTTAAACACACAGCCCAAGGTTTGCTGAGTCTTTGAGCAAAAATAACTAGTACTGTTCAGTTTTTAAATGCAATTAATAATCTCTCCAAACCATACTGGTAAATCTATAATTTTCTAGCTCTCAAGACTACTATTTTCATGTGAGTGCCATTGCAATTGTGAGCAAAGCTCTGCTGTTTTTTGGTTGCCACTGTTTTTAATTGCTGTAGCTGTGCCAGAGTTGACTTCTGATGCAGTTGTTTCACTGAAATGGCTTGTGTTATGTCCTGTTTCTGTTTTGGATGGCCAGATTAGCCTCAATATTTTTTTCAGGTTTTACAAGCTGAACTGCGTTGCCTCTGCTGAAGGACTGTCACATGAAGTAACATTGTGCACCCCACTTGTCGTTACCAGTAAAAATCTACTGGAATGGTAGCGTTGGGAAGAATTAGAACTGCTTAAGAAAATGCAGGTCTGCCCTCACCTGCATCCTAAGGGCCAAATATAAATAGCTTCAGAAACACTGTATTAGAGAATTATCAGAGTCAGTTTTGCAGGTCTTTCCTCAGTCTGCGTACTCTTCTACCCCAATTAATTTCTCCCTTTGTGCTGCTTGCATCAAAATCTGTTTTACTAAGTGCTACACTACTTTTTTAGGTGATTAACAGAAATTAAAAGAAGACCAATTGCAGTATGGCTACATAACAAATTATGTTTTCACCCATCTTTTGAAGTTAATATTAAAAAAAAGCAGTGCATTTGGTTTCAGACTTCAAAGCCACCTAGCATGCAAAATTACAACTTCCCAGTATCCTGATAGGAACTCATTCAGTCAGGTAGCTGAATGCCAGCCTAACAGAATCCAGCTGGACAATCTTAGCTTTCAAAGTAGCCTGAAATGGTGCCAGCGTGTCACAAGGATTGTAGCATCAGATGCAACAAGATGATTTTTGTTATTATGATAAGTCTTTAGAAACTCTATTTTCACGCAGACTGGTAAGTCAGACTTGCCAAGCAGTCCTGAGATGCTGACTATCCAACTTAGTGGAAAAGTATCCAAAGGAGGACGCCTGCTCTTAAAAGAACAAGAAATGCTGACGGTATAGGTAAAAAGAGAGTGCTCTACCTTGTTCCAGTGTTCCGGCTTTGTTTAAACCTTTGAGATCACAGTAACCCAAGGCAAGAAAATTTAACTTGAAGTGTGTTAAAGGAATTTTTCATTGGTGTTACTGTTCAATTAGGAAAAACGCAAGAACTGGAAATTCACAGAATGCCATGAGTTACTTTGGAGAATGTGTAGGAATATTTTGAGTTCAGCTTTAGAAGCTCACCAGATCTTTCTCTTAAGAAATGTTATTTGTTGTCACATTTCATGCTCTATCTCAAAACCATTGCTAGGTTGGGTTGTGGAATGGAAGTGCTCGAGACTGGCAAAAAATGAGAGAAAGAAAAGAATTATTACAGCTTTCCAGATGAGAAACCAAAGATGCTTGTCCTCCTTCCAGAGAATTGTATAGTTGGTGGATCATAAACTTGTGCTGTAGTTCCAATTCTCATCCTGGAGTTTCAATCCAACAGGATAATCATAAACATTCCATTCTTCTGGAAATAATTAGGTTAGAGGGCAATCAATAATTTCAGATTCAAGATGTCATGTTGAGCCACTCAGATATACCTTTAACCTCTTATGTTCCTAACTCCAAAGTGTGATGCACACTAATGGATTTAGAATCATTTACATAAATTGAAGATCTGCTGTTATATTTTTTCAAAGCATTAACTATGCAGTTATTAATCAGATAATGAAAAAGCACAGTACTGCTCAAAAACTGTTTACTGTGGAATTCATACTTTTTTTCAATGTTGATTGCTTCTGATTTAAAACTGCCTCTGATTTTACTAGGTAATCAGATTTTTTTTAAAGGTTAGCTCATGTTTGGAACAGAAAAGTTTTCTTGCTTTTCCTGATGTTTTGCCTGTTTAGATTTAAGACAATAATTGGTAATATTCACTGCTTAATGCTTTAGCATGTTCACAGCTGCCTATAGAGGCATAATCTTTTTCAGAGCCAGATGGCTGTACATCTTACATCTGTAGTAGACACGAAATTGGCTCCTTGTGGAAATATTTTTTGCAGTTTTCTGGATAGGTTTCCGTACCACTGGTTCTAATAATATTGAGTGTTTGTGCTTTTCTCTTGGAGAGAATAAAGGGATCATTCGGGTTTTTTTCATAAACCCACTCTTCTTACTTGGTTTCCAGTAGAAATTTGAATTGTGAGATCCCACCAGCAATCAGTTTCTGTCACTTTATCCCTGAATTTATTTGAAGTTACTGGCTAATTACAACCAAATTTGAAACAGAAGGTTCTGAAGGTTGTAACATGGGACAGTGTGAGGCAGAATTTTCTTGTCTAAGGGAAAGCAGACACTGGCAGGAAACCCAAATCTCCAATCCTTAGACATCAACCTGGGTTGGAGAGGTCCAGAGCATTCTCAGCTAGGTAGCATTTCTTTGAGGGTTGGCATTGGACTAAATGCCTTTCAGAGGTCCCTTCACAGTTGATTTATTCTGTGAGCCTTTGATGAATAAACCTGTGTGCTAAATTTCTCATGCTTACTGACACGAAAGTCACTGGTGTTGAATGAAAGGAAACAGACTCGGATATTTATGCATTCAGTCTGGTAAGATCTCTCTGCCTATGGCCTCAGAGCAAATCTTACAGTAAATCTGACATTAGGACTCAGAATTGGATAGGAAATGAAGTCAAATGTTGTTTCAATATAAACCCTCACTGTAACGGGATCCAAAATGTTGCAGTGCTTTTTATGCACCAGGTTTCTTCATGCAGCGTTTTTGTCAGGGTAGCATCTGTCCAAACCCTCCTTATTCTATTCTAGACCACAAATCATTTGTCCTCCCACAGCTGTGATAAAAGTGGCATAAAGTTGGCATAAACGCTGTGTCATCTGTCCTGGCAGGTTTCAGGGATCTTTAATCCTCCTCTCACATCTGATCTTGACTGTGTTTACACTGCTGTGTGATCCAATACCACGTGGATTATGCAACCACCCTGATTGTATTTAGCTGCCTTCTTTGAATGGGCTTACTGGGAACTCTCGATCTTTGTGATGTAAAATCCAAAGAATGTAACAAGAAGAGTCTGTGAAAATGAACCGGAGTCAATAACATGCCATGTTCATCTTTGAATATTGCCCATAAAACTGAAGTAAATATTTGGGCAAAGATTCCTCCTCTTGACTTAGAGATAAACTTCTGTCTTTCATTCACACAGACTAGTAAGCACTGTCTGCTTTCTCTGAAAGGAGGAATCTGTGTTTTCGGGGGTGGCCTTTAGCTGAAACCAGAAGAGAATCTGTCAATGCTGAGTTCAGTAGACGGTTACTTGGAAGGAAAGGAAAGCAACTTGTACAAGTGTGTTTTAGAGACAGGGGAAGACAGCTTACCGGTCTGAACCGACTCAGCTTCAGTTAAGTGTATGCAAATAAATGATGATGTTCCACCATTGTTTTCAAGGGCAGCTGCCTATAACTTTTAAACTTGAGACAATTCCAATAAATGAATGTGATGGGTGTATCTTGGCATTTTTATCTACTTGATTGAGCTGTTTGAGTTTTTGCATGGACAATTCTGCTTGTGTAAATTATTAACAACTGATAACTGTCCTTAGGAGTTAACTTGTTAAAATATTGTTCAAGAAATTTTCTTAGTTATTAAGGAGGGAACTTAGTTAATATCTAGCATTTGAGCAAATATTTTGGTTAGGAGGGGTATTGGCCTGTTGTTTTGCTAACAACACTCAACAAATCTACCGATTTGCGATTTTCATCTGTTTGGGAGTAGGAAAGACTAAGGGTAGGTTTTAGTATGTTATGTGTGTTCCTCAGTCTGATAGCCTAATTTAATGATAATCAATAATTTAATCTAAAGGCTGAATGTGCATCAAAACACTTAAGGATTCACAGTAAATCCTCAGGAGCAGATTCATTAATTCTTTGACATGCTGCTTGAATGACGTCGAGATTGTGACAGGAATTATCTCGGGATAATGAAGTTTTTTGCTAGAGTGAAATCAGAATAGGCTACAGGTCCTCATTGAGGACTCTGCTTCTCTAGCAGGGTCAAAGAGAATGAAAGGATGTAAATGTTACCAAGTGTCTGCTCTTGGCTCAGTAACAAGCTTTCTTTAAGAATGACGCGAGCTAAGTCCCAATGTTTGGGTTTCTGATACTTATCTATGTGTTTTCCTCTGATAAATTTATTGCTGAGGGACGCTCTTGAAAGATGAAAGCTGGACGTGTTGCTTTGGTAATACATCTAGGACCTCTCCTCCTCGCAATTTGCTTTGTTTTGCCCTGCGTTGCAGATTTCTAATTCTCTCTTTCATGTAGGTTTGAAACTATTGATGTTCAGATGTTGACTCCACATATGTCATTCAAACTGAGGCATATTAGTGTCAAAGTGTTAAATACTGTTCAGAAAAGCTGTGTGACAAGTCTGACAGTACTTACTCTTTTATGGTTTATGAGCTTTGCTCTTACCTGCTTGATTTAAAAAACCCTCAACACTTACTGCACTCTTTTCTTTCCACTTGCAAGTAACCTGAGTAGTATAACCAAGCGAGTAGATGTCACTTGTTGATAATGTTATAGATCAATTGTCAAATTCCAAGGCTGAATTAGCAGGAATATTGAAATTCTATAGGTTTGGAGTCTTTTTCTGGTGGCGAGGATTTGAGATGACAAACTGCCGGCTCCTATCCTTACCAAGGTCTCAAACATCCATTTCCTTCCTGGGTGCAACAAAATGTTTTAGCTTGTTAACAAAGTCCCCTTTTGACTTGACGGATGACAGGTGGCTTCTCCAACACAAGACAGAGGATGAAGCCTTCATAAAACAAGTTAGGTGGGGTTTCTTCTACAGAGGTTAATGCAGTACAGAAATCCTAAAACCAGCATTTCTGCAAAATTTTAAGAGACTTTGATCTGAGGTCAGTGTTCATATGTATACATTACAGTGAGGAGATCAAAATCTTGTTTGAATTTACACATACGTGAACTGCGAAGCAGCGCACAGCATCAGGGTCATAAATTAAATGAGAACGTGGGAGATGTACAGACCTGTCGCACGTATCAGATTTGTGTGTTGTGCATTTGGAAAGCAGGGCCTTCTTGCCTTTCTTCTCCCTCAGCAGAGAACACAATCTTCTTTCTTGTATGTACTCAATAAAAACCCAGCCAAAATAAATATTTGAAAAACCTATGGAAGAAGGAGGCAATTTGTTCCCCTTCTGTAAGCTTCTGGTGGCTTTAAGTGCACAAAGCTGCCTAGTGCTTTGCTTGCTCCTCTTCACTTTTAGATTCTATTTTCTTGCTTACAGAGGCTGTGAGCCGTGGATCACTAATGGTCACAGAGGATAGATGCAAACCAAATAGATACTGTACAAGGCTGAAATCTCTTTTACCACAGGAGGCCCCATCTTGCTGAACAGAAACTGGCACCTGTGCTCTCACAATCGCAGGACTAAAAGTCTCAGCTGGGCAAGGCAGAGAGGGGAGATCAAACCAGGTGTTCATATTCTCTAGCAAAGTGTTGTAAGAACTTCAGAGAATGTAAGTCTCTTGTGTATTAAACAGAAAGCAAGTTTATGTACAAGAAAATGAGTATTGCTTAGTCCAGGCAGCAGTTGCTTTCTGAATCACTGGGATTCCTGAATTCCCAAGAGGTACAGGCATTCAATTGCTCCTTACTCCTCAGTTTTTCCTGCTGCAGGACCGAAGCATGTCATCTTCGAGTGCGTGCCACAAATCCCTTTCTTCGGCACCTCATTTTCAGCATATGGAAGAGGAGGATTTGTATACTGACAATGCCATGAACTAGGCTGCTTCAGCCAAGTATCGAGTCATAATATGTCAAAATCTGAGTGCTCACATGAGCATGAACATGAGTAAAATGACAAGAGCTGCCTTAAAATGAGAGAGACTCGGTAGAGTGCAACAAATAATTTCTATGCAGATCACTAGAAGCCATACTGTAATCCCATTTTGGGAATCATTCACTTAGCATTATTCTCTTCTATTGTACACCAACTTGCTTCCTATCCAAGGATATATTTTCTCATATGACCTGGTTTGAAGTTGCTATCTAGGCACTGGTGGCTTACCTTTTGGGAGAGGCGTGGGGAAGGAAGGCAAAGTAGGTCAGCTGTGTTTGCAGCCTATTTCAGTGGCAAAATGCAATGCTGTCTGTCTGAATTTCTGCTGGATAGCTGTGTAAAGCATCACCGAGGTTAGCAAGCTTATGTGACTGCAGTGTGGTGCCTCTCAGCCTTGAGGAGTGTTGACTTTCCCCAGTGTGGTAGAGAGTCTGTGGCAGGAACTGAAACCTTTGGAAATATTTCCCCAGTGTTAGCCAGCTCCCAGATCTCATACTGTCTTAATGAGCTTGTTCAACTTCTCAGTTTCTTTGGGATGACGAGTCAGGCAAACCAGGAGTCGTATTTCTTATGATGCTTAGGTGTATATCTGTGCTCATGTGCAGTTTACATCATATTAGCAAAAATACTTTTCTGATTTGCAGCTTCAAAGTCTTGCGTCAACAGAGAAAGCAACGTAATGGGGTTGAGGTTTGCTGCTCATTACAGAAGTTAAGAGTTCTGATTTAACTGATGCTTGGCTTTTAGCTGGTGCTTGGAAAAGTGAAAGGCAAGAGGCTTTAGCGTTTGCTGCTCCAGGAAAGATGATTCTTAATGTCAATATGAGAAATTCTCCTTTAAATCAAGTCCACTTCTATTTTTCTTTTCTTCAGTCTTCCTCAAGCATGGTTTTGTAACTTGTGTCTAGTCTATAGCATTGACTCAGAGGTAAAGGTCTCCTTTTAGTGTGTGTCCATATAATACAGAGAAAAGCTGACATCTTATTAATAGAATTTAGTTGCTGTTACAGGGACAACCCTGATAAATACCAGCAAGGTCAGAACAGTGTCTATTTGAACGTACACTGTAAAGCTGTTGTTGTAATTAGTACTAATTAGCTTCTCTGTTGACAGGATTGTAAAGAAGCCAAGTAATTTTTTTTTTCCTTTTTTACTGGTGTCCTTTGCTGTGATAAAGCCATGTTGGTACATTTGCACTTCTTAATTTTATTCTCCAGGACTTTCAGCCATGATACTTTCACCAATGCTCAAAGTACTAAAAGCTTTTCTAGAAGTAACTATCAAACAAAGAATGAATAATTTACCACATTAGACAATTATCCTGCAAAGAGCTCTGTGTGACCAGACACCTTGCTTGGCAGGAGGAGTATATCCACCTTGTAAGAAATCCATTTGAGTGTTCCCCTCAGCGCTAGGAGCTTGTTCATGGCAAAATAGGAATAGTCAAATATAACTGTACTCAATACTAAACCATATTTTGGATTATAACCATATAAAAATGGGAAAAAAGACATCTGGAAACTTCTGTGTTCAATATAATTCCAATTCATTAATATAAAATGCGTAATTTAGCTTTCATGACACTAAAACTACAGCTGTTTGCTCTCTAGTATCTTACATAAGCAGCATGAATAGTTGTCTTTTTATTTGTAATATTTGCATCCTTGAATCCAGAAGATCTTAGGGAGCTGAAGGAGCCAAATGCAGCTTAAACTGCTGGTATTGTTTTGCTTGACTCTAAAATTTCAGAATAGGAAATATTTGGGCAAAGGGAACCTGGTTTTGTTTAGTGTTTGTGTCTTTGCTTGCGTAAACGACCCTCCTTTTCAGACAGTAGACTGCTGAACTTTCCAGTATGTGTGCAATTCTAAAATATTTGTATTCAGTGACAAATAATTCTCTCTAGAATTTGTTTCCTGCATGTATCCATTTGCATTTGTATTAAAAAATCATTGATGTATTTTTTTCTTTGCACTGCATGGAAGTCTACATCTTTCACTATAATAAAGTGCAATACTTGAGGCGACTGGGAAAGGTTACAAAAAAGCATAAACGGTGTTAGTTGAAAGATACTTGAAGTCTGTCAACAAATCAGTACAATCAGTGGAGCAAGCATGCTCACTCTCAAGAAAGCACCATTTTATAAATATTCTACTTGCTTATATCCGTTCCAAACTGTGTTGAAATGAGTAATTGTTTATGTTAAGCCAAACTGTAGCTCTTAATGTGGATTTGCTTCACGTTATGTAGAAGCCACGGTGAGTTCTCGAAGCCAGTCTGAAAGGGAAAAGCCTGTGTTTAAACAGCACTGATTTGTCAGTGACTGGTGGAAATAAGTTTGCAAAGGCTGTATCGAGTGTAAGAATTCCAGACAGATTTCAACATTTTTGAAATTTAATTCTGGTCTTTTGGGTTGGTGTGTTGTGTGTGGTTTGCCTCTTTCTAATCTCAGTTCAAATGACAGATACAATTTCTGCTGTTCATGACCACAGTCAGTGTGGTTTTAGTTATTCATGCGACTTCAACGACAGAGCTTGTGTACAGTTTTAGATTTTAGGGATTGACATCCATGTGTACAATTGCAGTCACACTGATGATGCAGTTACTAAATATGTGCCATAGTCAGTGTGGCTTTAAGCAACTGCCATTTAAAGACAATAAGTATGTTTATTTGCAGTTTACAATTTTGGAGTAAAATTGATTTAACTGTTTTCCTGGCAAATTACTTTACTTCATGTTTTCTAGCTTCTCCCAGTTTAAGTTTGGCTTGTTTGATTTTTTTAAATGAAAATTTATTAATTTTTTCGTAGTTTTTCTTGGTTAAATGCAAAAGGAACAAGCCTAGTTTTGTAGAAACTGTATATATAAAGAAGGCTGCCATATTTAAGTATCAAAGTTTCTGGTAGAAACTGAATGGTTTTTTTGATTAGTTGTCTAATTAGTTGGTTTTGCCACCTGAGAATAAAATGATGGATAATTTTGTTTGCTTTTTCATATAATTACTGAATATGATATATCCTGAACTATGTCAAATATTTTTGCAGGTTATTGGTTTCAGAAACAGTGGATATAGTAGCTGAGTGGAATTCTTAAGTAATATCAAGGTAGTTTCTTTTATGATGAATGAAAAAAAGGGACATTTCCATTTATTCCCATTTTGTCGACATGTTACCTGGAAGAGAAGCACAGAGAGGGGGCTTTTGCACCTCGTCGCCATGCTCGTATTTAGTAATTTAACAACAGAAGCTTTTTTATTTGATGGCCGATGTCTGCTGCCATCGATTCAATAACCACCTCTGGCTGGCTTGGAAGGAAAGAAGTGTGTTTTTTCTTTTCCTTTTTGATAGACAGTTATAAGGAAAGGAAAAGTGGGGCTGGATTACTGTTTCTTAGCTACATCTGTGGTGGTGAGCTCTGACCTACTGTTGAATGCTTCGAGTTAGGAGGAGGAAGGGATTTATTCCCTTTCATTTGTTTTTCTTAGGCTTTAAGGACTCTCTGTGCTCTGATGCTGGCTCTTGATACTGCCAGGAGTAAGAGAAGGGAAATGATGACTGAGTGTGGGAAATTCTGATCTTGAATAAGGTCACCACAGTTACCGACGGATTCTGAATCCCCAAAATGCAACATACATGTTCGGCTGATTTTTTTGTACCATCTTAAACTGCACCAAGGAATCAGTGAATAACGAAGGAAGCTGGCATTGAATGATACATTCCATGGCATCAGAGTTGCCCTTTATGGAAAACATTGCAGAAATTATATGGTGCAATTCTTCACAAGTTCCTGTTTCCTTTGCATGATCGTTCCTATGGAGAGCTCCAAGTTTTAAACCTGCTTGTCACACTCGTGACTGAGGTTTCTAAGAAATAATCACGGTTGTGTGCATCTCTTCAAAGGCTGTAAACTGTACAGTTTTATCTTTTCCAATACCTGTCTACTTATTATAAAAAAAGAGAAGCATGTTTTGCCAGGTAGAATTGTTGTATAGGAGATTAGGCTGGTAAAAAATTCAGTAACATGGCATCACGTGTTTTAAATATTTGAGGTGCCTTAATTAATCACGAAATTATCCACATAAATTAACAGCGTCTTTTTAATATTCAACCTCTGTAGCTGTGAGAGTTCTCTTCTGACAGGGATAAAAAACAGGGAAGAATTTTGTTAGCCATTTCTTAGAGTGGACCCTTAGCCTGTCAGTTGACCAGCACTGGAAGTCCTGGTATCTGATTCATGTTTTCTTAGAATATAAATCCATTGTAAAAGACAAATGTTTAAAAAAACCCCGAAGGCAGGAAGGGTAGGAGAAATTAATTTTTGATTGTCCAGCTATTCAGGTAGGTAAGTTCATGTACGGTGTTGCAGCCCCTGTTTCATAAACTACATTTTGTCACCATAGTAAATGTAATTTTACATGAGTTTTACCCTCTTTCTTCTACTATTGCAAGTCCCAGTATTGACTGGTAGAATTCTTGCCTTCAGAGCCAGCTGGTGCCTCAGGACCAGAGCACATTACCCACATAGCACAAATGCTTCACCAGGAGAAATTATCCTACTTGCAGGGCCTTCTGAGCCTTGAAATCCTTACAACTGTAGATTTCTGTGCTTGTCAGTCTCCTCTGACGTGGAGAACTATCTGCAGAGGTAGAAGTTTCGTTGGAGATTAAAAGCTAAAAATGGAGTGCCCTTTCACCTAACAGAGAACGGTAATATTTTCCTGTAGCTGAACTTGTGAGATCTTGCTCCTCAATAAGGAAGGATTTTGAAGTGCAAAAAAGGGGTGAATATTCTAGTAGAGATGACTTTTGAACTGTAGACTGCCGATGTAGCAAGCCCTGTGCATCTTCTGATAATCTAAAGGATTTGAAGAGAAATTCCCATCTTCTTTACAGAATGGAGTTCTGAGTCTTCTCAGCAGTCTCCTTCTACCATTTTATGTTGTGGACACATTATGATTCTGAATGCTTGCTGAAATTTTAGCTATGGTTTATATTGTGTGAAAAAGGAAGATTTTTGCATGTTTACATAAGGAAATGCTTTGGGTTATATCTTGTCAGTGTGTTTAAGAAAATAAGCTAAGTTGCATTAAAAGGAGCTTCATATCTTCATGTTACTGCATTATTCAGAATTTGTGTTTTAAGGAACCTTTGTTTCTTTCAAGGAAATTTTTTTTCATCTTATGGTTAAAGCGTGAGAAATGCAGTGTAGAAACATCTCAGAAGGTTTTCAGTAACTGTCATCTGTAAAACTAGACAGGTAAAAGCCGATACAACGCACATTTCAGATGGTTCTAGAAGCAGTGTACTTCATCTTGAGAAAAATAAACTATATTCATGTGAAGCCTGCATTTTAACTGTGATGTGCAAAGTGTTAGCAGCAAATTTGGTGGCTACCCTTGACAAGACCCATATAATTGCATCGTGACCTATTGAAATAAATTCAACCTAGACTCAAGTTGTCAATTATTTCTAAGCGACGAAAATGTGATTTTGTTGTTCTCTGAAAGACTGGAAAAGAGCTGCTGTCATTGCCAGGACTATCAAGGGCATGTCATTCTTCAATTTGTGGCCTTTTCTGCTATGAATGGGGCTCTTTGAAAATGATTGACACCTGCAAATTAAGTCCTTGGGTCCTGAGCTTGTAACATCACTGGTGATTTAATTACATAGACAGGTAGGAGCTTGCTTGGAGAAATATTAGGATAGACAGGAATGGAGCAATGAGATTTTTGTCACATCACATTTTTTCTGTCTCTAATTCATCTCGAGTTTTTATCACAAGCCCTGTCTTGACATAGACGACTTACAGTAATTGCCAGAATTTGGCTGCTTCATAGCTTTATTTTAATACAGTTTAGATTACTGAGTTTTTGGATGGTTTTCAAAATGGTGAGCTACTTTGCAGAAGTGTCTTTCAGAAAGTATGTGCCAAAATAATTAGTACATTATTTCTGCTTCCAATCCAATGTCGTCTAGGTCTTGCAGATTTGAGGAACTAAACTTGAACTTAATAAGCTTGTGTAGCCTTTCCAGGATGAGATAAAGTGAGTGAAATGGGTTGAGACAAGTCTATGCCTTCAACACATGTGAAATCCTGTCTGTCAGACATGGAATATCAAGTTAGCCTTTGGAGGTACCCATTCCTGGTTTATCCTGAAGGGCTGCAGCCCACAGAGAGGACCCACGCTGGAGCAGAGGAAAAATATGAGGAAGGAGCAACACAAAAGACACTTTGCAGATGAATCACAACCCCCCCCTTCCTCATGCCCTCTGTGCCACTTGGTTGTGGTGGGAGGAGGTAAAGGAATAGGGAATGAAGGATCTATGCTTGGTCTGGAAAGAAGGGATGGTGGCTGGGGAATTTATTTTAGCTTTTTTCTTTTTTTTCCTCATCATCCATCTTTGTTTTTAACTGGTGTTACATTAAACGAATTTATCCTTAGATCTGTTTTGCCCATGATAAAAAGTGGAAAATAATCACCCTGTCTTCATCTTGACCTATGAGCTTTTTCATCTTATTTTATCACTGTGTTCTGTTGTGGAGAGAGAGAAAGAGCAGCTGGCTGGGTGGGAGGTCCTCACATCTGGACAAGGTCAATGCACCACAACCATTTGAGGGTGAGATGAAGGAATCTATATTTTTTTTAGGCATTAGTCCTGAAATTCAGTGTAATCCTGCTTGGTAGGCTCAGTGTCATAAACTTCTTTTTTTTTTGTTTCTCCTAAAGGAGTAGCCTTGAAGGAGAGAAAAAATCCCACCTTCCCTGAGCAGACAAGCGTAATTGGAAACACAGCTGGTATTTACTGTTCTCTGCAGCAAGTCAGCTTCGTCTCCCAACAGATTTACAGCCTCATGACAATCAGTATATTTATCTAAAATTATGATTGCCGTTTCTTCAGGTACTCTGAAGCAGGAACCGGTTATTACGTGACACAAGTGGTATGGATGGTGAAGTTGGCATCCAAGCAAATTTTAGATATTTATAGGGTTTTGGCACAGTGAGAGACATTGTTTTTAGGATTAATGCTTTTTGTAATCAGCTAATTGTCAGTTGTTTTTCTGAACAGTAATCAAACGTATTCTGAAGTTGTGTTAATTTTTGGACTAGTGCACCTTTTGCAAGTTGCTTACCACATAGTGAGTGCTGTATGGGAAATTCAACATGAGGAGCTGCAGAAACTGGAGAGAAGATGTGGAGTTCTTTTGGTAGCGAAGGCACCCATACTGAGATTGCCTTTGTTCAGTTTATACAGATTGAGCATGGTTGTGAAACACAATGGAATGAGGCAGTTAAAGGGTGATGAGCTGTTTTGCTGACATGCCAGTACTAAAAAGACGACTCCTCTTATATAGTTCAGGATAATACCAGAGGTTTTCTGAGCAATTACTTGATTCAAACATTCATTGCTTATGAATGGCACTTGCCTCAGAAAACTGCATAGAGACCGAATGAAATGGTAAAAAAATAATTTATGCGTACCACATAATACAAATTATTGTGCAGCACAACCATTCAATTTTCAACAAAAAAGAAGTTCCTATTTAAAATACACAGTTATTTCTATGACAACAGATGGTGCTTTTGAGCATTTTCTCTCACTGAAAGCAGATTTTAATAATTAGCTCAAAAATTGAAGCTAATATTTTTAAAGTGTTGTGGAAAAAAAAAAATCATTAGCAGTGCACATTTCATTATAAAAATGCACTATAAGCAGCTCATGCTCCTAAAATGTAAAATAGGAAGTGGCCTATATTATGAAGTTCTTCACAGCTCCAGACAGAGTAAAAGGATTAATATTTATGCAAAGGCTTAATCCCGTGAAAAGTTATATCTTGATTGATATCACCTTTACACTTCAGTAGGAAGAACAGCCACAGTAGATATGAAAATGTGTTTCATGGTGGTTTAAATCATAAACTTGAAGGTGTAATTTGTTAGCAAAATTTCTGCTGTGTCTCTGCACAAGATTGTGCAACAGCTTAACATACGGTGGCACTTAATTACTTATTTGTGTGCGTCCATCAACAGCACCAACATTGTGCTGTTATTGCTGAAAAACATTTAGCGTTAAAAAACTAAGACTGTGACAGGAGGGTTGGAACGTAAATGGTCTTTAAGGTCCTCAACGCAAACCAGTTTAAGGTTCTGTGGTTAAAGACTGTGGATATGGAAATGCAGTTAGACCAGTTATACCAAGAGTTCCTTGATACGTTCTTATAAATTGAGATTCTCAGCCTATAAACTCATCTGTTTTTCAGTCAGCCAGGTAGTAATCTTGTGCAGTGTTTTATGTTCCAGTAGCAGCCAAAAGTGGTAAACAATCAATGAGGCTTACTGCCTCAGTAAGGGCATGAAATGGAAGATTATGACTTCCATGTGAAGATGCAGGTTTTCAAACTTCAAGACAATATTCCTACAGGCAAAGTAATATCAGACAGTAAAAATCAATTTTTCTTCTATCGTTTCTCTTCTCCCCTTCAAATTGAAATACAGCCCTTGCCTTCAACAGGAAAAAGTAGCTAATTTGGTCAATATCGTAGCACATCTTCAGATAGTACTCTTTCAGAGCCAGCTCTGTGATAGCTAAGAACTGGCAAGTACTTACAGAAGGATGGCTTCCTGAGTCCGGTGCGTTGTTTGATTGCGCACCTACCTGTAGTGGATTAGCGCATGCCGATTTTCAGGGAAAAGACGAGTCAGAACTGTTCTGAGTTGCCCATCTTTAATATTCCTGCAGTGAGGAACTGAAATCCTATTGCAATTCCGTGGGCATCTACACTCCTTTGAAATCTCAGTTGACAGACACATCCCTGGGGAGATGTCAGAAAAAGATGCTGATATCCTGAAGGGAATATAGGAAAATGTGTCAAAGCTGGCTGTAGGTCTGTGAGTCACCAGTGAATAGGTTGTTGTGATCACGGGAATGAATGAGCTGACTGAAAACCTGGAGAGGGAGATGAAGAGAATACAAATGGCAGCGCAAAGCAGCGCCTCGGAGATGGCTGAGCTATTCCTGAACCGAGCAGGGCATGGAAAGCAGGCACAATATTGTGCCAGTGCAGGTGCAGTGCTTCTCCTAGCACAGTAGGTAGCCTGGATAGCCCTGCACTCACGTGTTTTGCCAGATACTATTTGACATGGTGGAACAGGCAGAAATAGCCACGCTGCCCAAGTGGCTCTGTGCCTTCAAAGAAATGACAGGTATTCTGATACTTGCCTCAGTGTTTCCCTGCTTTTAGCCTAAGTTTTAGCCAGGCAGCTGAGTCCTCAAGGAAAAAAATGAATTTGATGCATTGAGCCATGACTTTGTCTGATTAGAGGGCAGGTGTATGGTTATTGATATGCGGGGACAGTGAAATACTCAAATAAAATGGTGAGAGGAGGTATAATGGGTTTTGTTTGTAAGCTGCATCTTAGTGTTCATCTCAAGCTGGACTAAACTGGTTCCTTGGAAGTAAGGAGTATTGTGATCAAATGGAACAACCTTTGCACAATATACAAGCCCATACAAATACTCAGGCACTATCAATTATTTTCAGATTTTCATAAGAAGGAAGAGTAAGATGAAGGCTTGTTTACTAATTCATGCTTGCTTTGTCTCTCTCTGCTTGGTTATGTGCATTACTACTCCAGCTGTGCATTAAAAACAGTCCCCATATTTTTCTGCTAAGTTATAGCTTACAGTACATTGTCTTATACAATTGTACAATGTTGCACGTGTTCCTCTACTTCCAGCTAAATCAGGGAATTGGAAGTGTTACACAATGCTGTCACCTGATGGTAAGAAATGATGGTATTGGAGGCTTAGAACTTAAAAAGAAGGGTTTTTCTCTTTTAATTTTAGCCAGTCTTACTGGCACATCTGACTTTGTGTTAGAATTTAACACCTTTTTTTGTTACATTTCAGTAAAATAGAACATGAAAAATCATTGTTTTCCCAATATTCAGGTAGTAGCTTTACTGTTTTAAGAAGACCATTGCTGAGATCCCTCACTTGCATAATATAACTTCTGTCATGTGTAGGGCCTCAGCTGCAGGTTTGGGTGCAATTGTCCTATACAGGACTGAGAGATATTTAAATAAAAGATTTGGTATACATTTTGGAATTTTTAACTGTGCAATTAAGTTAAACCTGGTTCTGTTAGCTATGATAAACATAAGAGATATCGCTTCAACCACATTATTTGTATACAGGGTTTTTTTCAATATGATCTACTGAAGAGAGAATTTTGGGTTTTTTGTTGGCCAAAAACCCCAAACAATTAGAGAAGAACAGAGGGCACTTATGCTGTGTAAGACACTTTTAATAAGAAGAAAAAATCAATCTGTAGCTTCACAGGAAGGCACCAAAGCCACGCAAGCCGATCCGAAAGGTAGGAACGGTAATGTTTGTTTCAAGGAAATCAAATAATTTCTCCCCACTTTAACTATACTACCTTTTTCTTAGGAGTTGAGAAGTCAAGCTTCTCAGCTATGTTAGGAAGAAAACATTGCATCTTTGAAAATTTTGTTTTGCTCTTGCTTCTTGTTCTTGTTATTGACCTAAACACCTCAGCTGCTTTGTAGTTTTACCTCTTGTGAACTTCTGGAATACCTTATCCACTGTTCAAAACTTGAGATGAGGAAAGAAATAACATGTCCTGAATAACCTCATGATAAATCCGTGAGAATCTAAGCAGATAGCTTTTTTTAATGGAATGAATTGATTTCTCTATTGTGAAATATAAGGCAGATCTTTCTCAGGTACAAGTTAAGATCTGATTCACTTACGCTAATGCTGCCGAATTTGATCACAGTGATTACATGAGCCTTCAAGGTGGTGGCCAAACCAGAAAAGGCTTTAAGATTTTTCAGGAAACGTGGGGAACTTCACAGAATTGTAATGTACTTTGAAGAAAAAAAAATTAAAGTTATCTACTTCCAGATGCAGTCCTTTTCTAGAATTCCTTTAAAAGGTACAGGTATTAAATCTGTGAATTTGAGAAAGTGTATGAGGTAGATACTGAATTAGAAAAACTTTTTTATCATCTGATTAAGTGTACTTGATATTGTGGTTGATCTTTCCATGATATTTCAAGTTCCTATTTCTGTGTTACTTTATGAAGTTATTGGAATTGCTTGGTGAGAGAAGAGGGCAGGAATTTAGCAATTGTGCTTTCACAGAAAGCATTGTCAACCTTTTAAAATTCAGAATGAAGAAGACAAATGACAGAGGTGGCAGAACCAGAGGTTTGCTGGAGCTCACACTTTCCCCTGCAGTTCACATTTAGCTTCATAATCCTCAGAAAAGACCACAGGTTACTGAGCAGTGCCTTGTGGACCAATACAGGGTAAAAAGCCTTTAATAAAGGGTGTATGTAGGTAACTGCAACTTAATTCCCACATAGCCGCATTATAATCAATATTTTTTTCCTCAAATGTTGATCCCTATATGTGTAGATCCTAGTCTGCCTGTATTGTTAAAATATGGGGTTTATACTTTGCAGTTTTATTATTAAGATATCTATTACATCTTTTCCTGGTAAATGTATAATATACCATGTACCTTATGGGGGCAGAAGCATGCTGGAGAGCTTCAGGGGCTATCGCCTTGGATTTCAGCAAAGATAAATGTGATATGTGTTCATCAAAGATCCCAACAATTCAAAGGAGAGGAGTCTGTCACAGCAATTGGCATTTGAAGTTATTATCAGACAAAGACTCCTTTAGAATAGTTAGCAGAGCGTGAAGAAAATTATTTTCATAGTGACAATTAATCAAGTACCAGGACAAACTGCGTCAGGGCAGGAATACCTAATCCAGAGGTGCTCGTCTGGTTTGCAGTTTTCCAATCAAGAAGGAACCTTAAAGAAATCTTTATAAGGTTTCATTATAAGTACATTATAAGTGTTTGTGCATTGAATCACTGATGTAGCTATACTGTCCCCTTTTAAAAAAGAGTGTATGTACTGACCCTCTGAATGCTTAGTTCCCAGTGAGAATAGAAGTGGCGGAGTAACTTTTCAGAGGGCACCAGGAAGACAATTACAAAACTTATTTCTAGCCTGGAGTGGCCACGCTTTTTTCAGAAAAGCTTTGGTCTACAGAGAAGCTCGTCTTTGCTTTCCCTTGCAGGGATGGGGCAATTTAAACTGTTTTCTGGAGTGGAAAAAATTCCCGACAACTTTCGTGTGTTCAGTTAGAGATTCTATCACATTTATTAGTGGAGTTTAGGCTTAGGAGTTGTCTGAATTACCGTACTGATTGTTCTCTGCTGCTTATAATAGCAAAAAATTCTGAACTGTTTCAGTGAATGTTATTGTTCAGTTTATAGACTCTTTATACTAAGTGCAAGGGATGTTTGAAACCTAACCTGCTCACGTGTGAGCGGACACTTGTTGAATTTAGCCAATGAGGCTTGCCGTGTAAAAAGCTCTATCTCAAACTGCCTCCTTCTTGAAAAATGACTGTATAGGAGAAAGGCATTCTTCAAGCCTTGTAAGGAAAACATTCCTCTAATTGTTGAATAATTAAAGTTAATAATGTGTAGTTCATATGGTGACTTTCTGCCCCATTTGTGCCGCTCCAATGCGGAAAATGTAGTGGGAAACAGTTATCCCAGTACTTAATTTCTGATGCTCTCAGTCAGTTAAATTTCTGTTACATAATTGGATATTTCAGATTTTCGTGTAGGCAATTGGATATTTCAGATTTTCGTGTAGGCAAAGTGGATGAGGCATAAACGGGGGAGGGAAGAGGAGGGTCTGTGATGCTGTTATTGTATACTGTTTGTGGCAATGGTGATGAGAACCAGCTTTTACTCCTCTCTCCTTATGTTCAGTTCTAGACTTTTTTGCTTTCTAAACCAGTAACTGGCAGCTGTGGTCATCCCAGAAACTAGGTTCTTTTCCTTTTTTCAGTAGTAGGAAGGAGAAGATCATCAAAGATTGGTAAAAGCAGATCTTGTAGAGATTAGAATCAGAATTGTGGAATGGCTTCCACATGAGGAACAGCTGCTTGAAATCTCTTCAGTCTGGAAATGCAAGAATTGGGTGGAGGGCAAAGAGGGCAGAAGGGTTGAAGAAATGATGAACTCTGATGTGGCAGCTGGAGGGCCTCAAATGAAGCAGCAGGTCCTGGGTTTGAAACAAAAGAAGGGATACTTCACACGCTGTAGTTTATCTGTGTAACTACTTGCAACAGAATTTTGAGATATATCCACATGAAATCTGACATACTGAGCTTTGAAATGCAACTTGGCTTTCTTCTGAGGAAGGTAGTAGCGTCACACTTTGGAGGATCAGGCTTTTAGTCCAAAGAACGGATACCAAAAGCAGCTGTGGGTCAGCACAAGATAACATTAACATAAACCAGGTATAGGAAGCAGCAGTTGCATTATGTCGTCGTTGCCTTGTCACTTAAAGGAGTCTGAGTTTTCAAACTGTGTACAATAATACACTTAGAACAATTTTGTTATTATTCAGCCAAAGGAGTCTGTTGGTACTGCCTTCTGTAGGAGCTCTTGGACACTCTGGATCTGGGAGAAAGGACCATGAAGATGACTATACCACATCAGTATGTTCTGAGAACTCCTCCCTCTGTTCATGAGATCTAGCTCATGGGGAGAAGACACATGGGGTCTTTGTCTTAAAAATTCTGTACGCATGAAAAGATGTCATTATGTATATTACTGAATAGGTATCCAGAAACCTTCTGGTTGCTAAAGCCTGAATTAAATTTCAATGTTATGGCAAGTAGATAAAAATTAAAACATTTCAACTTTTGCTTTTAGTGTACATTACATTTATTCTCCTAATTTATCTGAGGATTCAGTCTCTCAAACCCTGATGGAATATGATTGACAATATAATCCTTTCTAGGAATCTTTGTCTAGATGAGTCTTTTTACCTAGTTTAATTATCCTCTCGTGACCTTGCAGCCTTGGGTACTGAGGGTATTATGGTCAGCTTCTGCATTCTGCTCACTAATCTCTCTTCTTGCTCAGTCTGTGCAAAGAGGGAGTCAATTCTGGCTGAGCCACAGCTGTAGCCGTTGGCTTCAGAGAAATCGAGCACAGCAAAGCGTGCTGAGCCAGACAAGAGGGTGATGTCTACCAATAGTAGGAGTGAACTAGAGATCTCTAGGATCGAAGGGGAATGGGAATAAAATTTTGTGTGACAAGGTAAAGATGTCATAACAAGATTATGCTTATTGGTGATTTAAACTTCTTTAAAAAGATCTCAAATTTCATGAGGCACGACATGCTGGAAAGGGTACTAGTAACTGCAGTAAATAATCGTTTTATGAGACATTGTGTGATAGTAACCCTAATAAACTCTGTTTCTCCCACACTGAGGTCACTTTCTCCCTGTCTGTAACACATCTTGTGACTAAGTTTTCTTCAGCTGTGAAGTGATAGAAAATGCAGGCATGGTACTGTTGGAGAGGATGGAGTGGAAATGCTTAGGAGGAAAAAAAAATCTGAAGAAGAGATAGTGTTAAAGGGAAATAAATAGGACTATTACTATATTCTATTTTTAAGGATTGCACAAAAAAAGGTAATACCTATAGAGCTGTTGAATTACTAAAATTGGTTTGGTTTAATTTTCAGCACAGTGAATTGCAGAGCCCTACAGAAAATTTCAGGAGGTGCGGCTCACATGAGGAAGTGTTAATTCACCTGAGTTGTGCATTGCCTTCTTGATACACCCGAAAGGTAGAGAGGCTGGGGTTGTAGCAGGTCAGTATAGTCAGGGATGGTTCAGACACTTAATGTCAAGTGACATCTTCTTTCAGGTGTGTCCTGACTGAATCTACAGGCCCTGCTGTTTTAAATAAGACTCTGAGACTGGCTTGAGCTGTGTAAAAACAAAACCTTCCAAAAGAAGGAAACTAAAACTGCTCTGCTGTGCACTTTAATGCAAGCAGGAGGTTTTTCTTCACCGGGGCTGTCTCTGCACTGCTTAGGCTTTATTTCATAAGCTGATACCATCCTAATTTAAACTTTGACTTCCTATTACAAAGTATAAATCAGAAGATTAAAAACCTCCCGCTATAGATTTTTTAATAGAAAGTGACAGTTTAATTTGGCAGACTTGAGCTGAAAGGATGTTTAAACCTAGTAGAGAGTGCCAGCATCAGCAGCTCCAGAGCAGCTGGAAATGAAAACAGAAACATGAATAATTAACAGATAAGCTTGAGTTCCTCAGATATTTTGCAGTTACTTACTTTAGCAAAGTTTTCTTCTCCATTAAACCACGGAGTTGTATTTTTGTAGTCAACCTGGTTTTGCTTACTGCAAAATAGTGGATGTATGTCACTGGAGTTTTACAGTGGAAGTCTGGGGTTTGTTGTTTTTATTTATTTAGTGAAAGTGTCATTTTAGAGGGAAACTCATTTTTTTGACCAGCAGGTAGTTTCATTTCTTGCTGTCATATTGGTGTTTCTTTGCCAAAATACAGCAACCTTTGAAAATATATTCATTTGGGTTTGTTGGGTTCCAAGAGGCCAAGGAACCTTCAGTTTTTAGGTGCAGTAAGTAATTAATGAGCAACTGCAGCCTTGTTGACAAGACATTCCAAACCAGGGTGCAGCTTTATGTAACAATGAGCTGTTAAACATCGCAGTTATTTCATGTGCTTATGGAAAACAGCACTGAGGAAACTATCATCGTGATAATGGCAGAGAAAATACTACTTTTTTACTATTTATGCCATCTATTTTACTAGCTGTGCAACAACTTCATGAGGTGGAATATGATTCAGCCAGATGGTGGAATCAAAACAGCCAGTTTCTCCCGCAGGGAAATGACTCTGCGAAATCCCCGCTTTGAAAGTTTTTATATTTCAGCCTACAAGACATTTTGTTAACTCAGATGGTGATTTTGGTTAAGAAATTTGTTTAGAGCATTCTGTTGGTAAAATCTAGGCCATTTTGCTTTGAGAAAAAAGTATTTATGCTTGCAAAATTGTGATTTTTTTTTCCCCCCTCCTTGTGCCACCTTATCAAATAGGATGACCGTCTGTTTTTGTTCCAGTTTCCTCTTCATAATACTCTAATTTGGAAAATGTTTCTTATTTGAGGAAAGTAGGTACTTTTTACAGGAAACAAGAGTAAATTTAACTTGGGTTCTGCTGCTCTGACTTGCAGTATAAGTGTATTTGTAACAGCAATTACCAAACTGAAGACAGAAAGTGATGCCAGTTTTCCTATTTTATCTAAAACTGGGTTAATATTTCTCGTATTGAAATCCTGCATTTGATGTTTACCATGCTGCCTTCCATCTCCCTTACATATCAGCATGTATTGATATTACCATTTTATACCTGCTCTGGGTCTCTCACAAAGGATTTGCTTTCCAAAATGTTTATAAACAAGAAGACCTTGTCTCTTGCTGCACGTAGCTTTTTGCTGTTAGTGATTTTTGCGTAAAAGGCAACTTGGCGGAGTAAAATTCCTCCATCTCTGTAAAGGGTAAGGAATATTACAGAAACAATTCCAGCCTGATTTTTTTCTCCCGAGGTAGAAAAAAAAGTAATCGAGGTCTCAGGTTTCTCATGACAATGTCTCTTGTTTCTCTCTGACATGACGGTGTAATTAATGAGGCAGGCCTAAGGAGGTATGCTAGTGAAGTATTATGAAATCTATAGTAGCAACAGGTACTCTGTCTGTAATTATCCTGGGACATAAAGTCAAAGGACAAATTAAAAAAAACCCAGAAACTCAAAACCAAGCAAACAGCCCCCATCTATATATTTATCAGTAAGTCAAAGCAGTGGAATTGTCGACTAAGGAAACGCATTATCTGACTTCTGACATAGTGTGAAGTGTTTTTGTAAGAAAGTGGAATTACTGAAGTATAATACATCGTATTTTCTTGTTCTAATGCTGCTTATGTAATACCATAATGAAAGGAAAAAAGTATAGAACTGAAATGCTTTCAGGCTTAACATAATTAAGTAGACAAATGTTCTTGTTCTTTTCTTTAAATGTCAGATTTGGTTCTCATTATTTTAAGAACTTTCGTTAAGAAGCGATTGGTCAGGCGTAACTTTCAGCAGGCATTTTGGCCCACAAGTCTTAGCTTTTGAAATGTTAATCCCAACTATATTTTATTACCATTCTTATTAATGCAAGAAGTATCATGGTGTCACTTTTCTTATTTTTGCTGTCAGTGAAAAGGTTACTGACAAAGTACAGCTCTTGCTGCTTGCATTTTGTGGCTGCTTTCAGTTTTAACCTTGAGAATACATTGACAACATTGCTTAGAGATAAAGTAGACTTTCTTACTGGAATAAGAAATTCGCGTTCGGGAAGGGAGAATTTGACATGATTTTTCAGAAAGACCTATAGCTTTGTATTACTAAAACTAAAAAACTCCTTGTGGTGTTTGACCAATTAAAAAAGAATCTGTGGAATTGCTTCAAGAAGTTGCTTGTAGAATGTATGAATTAGAGAAGGCGATTTTGAAAGGAAGGGTATACACCTCCAGAATCCTGTGGGAAATGCTTTTAAACTTTATCAAGGACTTTATCAAGCTGAGGCCAATATAAAATCGGCAGTGTTTGCTTTTTCTCTCCTGAACTTTGTAAGCAAACCATGTTTTTAAAGGTAACATCCATGACTTCAAAAGACTGAGAGACCAAGAAGAGACTCCATTGCCAAAGAGTTTTGCGTAGAAATAGATATTGAGATAAAGATCGGAAAAACAGTAAAAAAATTGCAATTGGTGTCACCTATTAAGTGAATTTTGATGGAATATTCAGTGTCTAATTAAATAGTTTCTAGCAGAGTTTTAGAGATAAATTATTGCTTTTCACAGGAACCTGTAATTATTCTTGAAAAATAAGATATCTACGTTACGTGAAATTAAAGCAGCTTACTAGAAAACAACAGGAATTTCATTTTGATGATAGTTCATGGCACCTTCACTTCTTTCTACATAGTGTGGTGGATGCCTTACATCTCCCAAGGGAAGTACAGTCTTGTAGGATGAGGAAGGGAATCCGGTATGTGAGCCTATCTGAAAGCTGGATAATGGGACGAGTAACAGAATGGCATCTGCTGTGAGTTACTGAGGTGCTGTGCCTGAAAGAATGACAGAAATGTTATTCTTATTCCTTCAAAAAGTCTTTCACAGCAATATTTTTGCTAGAGCTAGTATTCTTTAGCTGTCCTTTCTCAATGAGCGTCTTTTTTTTTACTTAAACCTCATCCCTGTATTTGAATCTTATCTAAACCCTTCACCCAAGAAGCAAGGCATGATGAATTGTTCTCTGAGTGTAAGGATTCAAAAAAATCAATAGATACTGTTTTTTTCTTATTACTTGCTAAAGAGCTTGAGTTGTTTCTTGAGAGAAAGATATTTTCATTTTCTTTGTGTGCATGTTGTCCCTTAAGGGAAAAGCAGAATACAATCAATCTGCAAAAATTTGAAGAAATTTTGTGAGTTTAGTTAATTCACTGTCCAACACGAATTCCTTTGTCTAACTCGTTGGTGTGGAAGCAGGACATGATCTGGGAAATATTGATAAAACATGACAAAGAGCTTTTAGTGTGTTTGATGTGTCATGCGAATGTAAACAAATGCTGCTGCATCGTCTCTCCCAAAACCACAGAATAAGCAAAAGGACGGTGTTTAGCCCTACTGTCCTTTTAAGCTGTCTGAGAATGTTGTGCAAAACACAGCACCAGTCATTTCTCAACTGAAATATTAAGTGCACGGTGTGCCTAGTAAACATTGAATGGATGCCAGGAGCTTCCAACAGCAGCTTCGGGTTTACACTTAGTAAGATTGAAGTCAACAAGGATCTCATTAAGCTGCTCAGGGAAATGTTGAGGCAGGTATGATGCACAGTAATTTGTGAGCATGGATCTTACAAAGCAAAGGATGTATCTACTTATTCCAGATGACACCGAGGCAGCTGGGTAGTGCTTACCAAACCAAATCAATTTACTTCACAAGACTTGGAGTGAAAGGCATTTCTTCTGTTGGCGTTTTTAGAAATGTAGCTGAAAAGTACTAGACTGGCTATTTTTTAGTATCAGACGCTTCCATTTGTGCTCATAAGAGAGAAGAAGATTAGTTCGGAAGTTTTTTTTTGCTTTGGGGGGAAAAAATAAATCCGTCAGTGTGCAGGAAGTCGCTGAACAAATACCTAAACATTTTGAAATGGAATCAACATGCAAATGTTGCAGCACAGAAATGTAATGCAGCTTTTCCTTTTGATATGAGGAAAAGAAAAAGAATTATATTTTGGTTATAAGAGCAGAATTTCACACTTTCTAGGAATGACCTGAAAAATGGAGAATTTCTGTAGCAGTCTTTATCAGCATATAATCAAAATGTAGAATTTGCGTGAAGTTGTTCAAGACTCCGTCTTCATATAGGAGCTGCCCTTGGCAACAGGAAGTAAATAGAGAAGTGCCTGATGGTCTGTGTGCAAGGTTGGGAGCCTTTTGTTCAAATTTAGGACACTAATACAGAAACTGTTTTCTTGATGTAACTGCACCACGGTGAAATTATCAGTTGACAAACGCACCAGTCAGTGTGTGTTAGTAGCCACTAAGAACATGAGCTCCCAGAGGAAGTGTTATCAGTGGCTTCAGCATATTTTTCAGGTATGAGAGAAAAGACTGATTGAAACAAGCTTTAAATACCAGCCCATGTGTACATTTCACGTCTCTCTCTTCTAATACTAAATTCTTCTGTTAGGAGACTAATACATGGATCAGCTCTTCCTATCTCTCCAAGCATCCATACTGTCTCCCACTGAAATACACATTAAGCTCATCTATTGTGAAATAAATCCTCAGAAATCTCTCCAAAATAGACTTACAGGTGTAATGGATTGAATTAGAGTTGAGTGACATACGTTTAAAAAATACTTGGTAAAAATAGTTAATCCAGATGAAAGGTATAAATATCTTGCCTGAAGCAGAGATAACTTTGAAGTATAAATAATGTAATACATTTTAATTAGTTTTACTGCAACAATTTTTATCTATGAAATAAGCTATCTTGGAAGCCCTTTTCAAGTAAGTTGAAAGAAGGATATAATTTGCTTGAATAGTATTTTAGTAGTGAAATCTCCTTAGTTTGGGGAAGCTTGTAAGGGTGTATTTTCTTTCCTTCTCTGTGTAACAGCAGTTGAAAGAAGACTTCCTGAGCACTTGCTTAAAGTGGTACCTTGCCAAAAGTACAAGTTTAGATGTAAGCTTCTTTCTTGTCCCAATAGTCCTGAGGAACCATATCTATCCAGAAAAATCATGGAAGATTTGCTAGGGAATACGGCAGTTTCGAGCAGGGAATCACAGCATTAGGTACCCTTGGGCCTGCTTGTTCCTGCTTACAAGAGAAAGGTGGTACCTAACCAAATTTAAAATCACTGCAGCAATTCTTGTCGTAGTTTTTCCAGACTTGTCAATGTGTCTTATAGTTCCATCTCACTCTCAGTTGTGGATCCTATTCCAAGGTCATTGCACAGTGTTTTAGCACCCTCTATAATGTTCCTTGTTTCCCAGCTCAGGGCTCTGGCCAGTAATCCCAAGTATGTAACAACTGGGATCACTGGTATAACGGAGCAGCCTGTGTTACTGCTTGCTGTGCTTTTGTGACATATTTAAACTGGCCTCTTATGAGAAAGCTGTCAGGGGACTGCTTCTTTTGAAAAGGAAGAAAGCCTCTTTGAAATTAAAACCTTTGAGAGTTATTTTCAGAAGATAGCAACATTTTCTTTGCCTTCTGTGAAGTCCAATTAGCCTTGTCTTTGAGATCTAAAGTAGTGTGCTGAAGGTATTAAAAACCCAGGTAGAGAGATAGATAAAATAATAGGGCACTAAGTACATTTTGACCCAACTCTGCTGCTATCTATATCCAAGGTACTTAATTCAAAACTCAGCCACAGGGATGTGTGGAAAGAAATTTAATCTGTAACTGATAACAGTGAAGTAATTTAATGGGCAACAGAAGTATGCAACTTTTTTGTTTGTCAATACAGACTTCGTGCAGTTACACAACTTCTATTTCTTCCTCCCCACAAAGGTTTAGAATATTGCTGAATTGATAGCAGAAAAAAACCTACAGTCACGTCCTTACAAAAAACCTTCTCTCTTGATGGGTAGGTTCAAACTTTCCCCTTGGTTTAATATTAAGCAGATTTCTAGTTATAAAAAGCCCTAGGCACATGCCCTTGGCATACATGACATTGTGGCCTGGCTTTCTTGGTCATTATTTTCTTCAGTAGCGTCTGTAAACAGTTTTGGGACCTGGATTAAAAATGTGAATATTGTTACCTCAGGAAGTCTTTCACCTCTGCAGTCTCTCAGAACAGGCCTACTCTTCATGGAAAATTCATAACTGTTCATGTGTCGAGCACAAAAGGTGGGGTGTTTTTTTTGTTTTACTCGTAACTCGTTCTAGCATAACAGCATATTTTCAGATAATACTGATTTTATTTTTGCATGGAGTGTGCAGCTGCCAAAGTTTCTTCTAATTTGATGTACTGTACAAATAAGCATTTGAAGACCTAAAGTGTAATATTTAAGGGTTTTTTCCCTGCATACATTTCAGTGTGAACGTACTGTCCCTTGTTAGCCTGCAGTGTGCTCTGAAATGGCCTGCTAAGTAAAAAGGAAGCTGTCTCTGAAGCAGAGTACCTGGGAATAAGTTTTGACATTGTCTGTCATCTGGTGTTAATTGTCTTATGGCAAATGGTATTTCTAGTAGTATTAAACACATTAGGGGAACTAATTGTCTAGAAACAAGACAATTACAACAATGTACCTCGTGCATTGCCTTTGGGAAAGTATCTTATCGACAGGATTTATCTGGGTAAGGTCAGTGTCGAAGTGTGAATTCAGCACTGCTCTCCTTTGGCATTCTGAGCTGTACTTACACCGGCACTGAATTACCATCTCCATCTTCCTAGTGCCAGCTAATGGTTTAGGTAGTATCTCTAAATAAATGACATCTTCAAGACGTCTTATAGCTAAGAAAATGGGACTGAAGTCCTAAGAAAACTTCTCAAACCTCTGACTGGCAGTGTTTTAGTACCTTATTTCAGTCTAACTCATTTCCACCATCACGTGAAGAGTATTACAGAATACTATCCATGGAATCTCTGTGTATGCTGAGGGTGAAGGGATGGGATCCTGCTTGCTAGTGGTGCTTCAGTCCATGTTTTACTCGTGTTCCAAACTGCCATTTCTTTCAAGCTGTGCATTCTAGAGAATCCTAAATCACAGATGTCACTTTTTTTTTTAAAGCACTAAGCTAGTTACATCTAGTGCCTTAGGAGAGAAGATCTCTAATGGTGCTGCTGTAAGAGACACTTATTCCCTTATTGTTAGTCTTTCTATTTTAATAGTTTGGTGAGACACTGCACCTCACTTAGACAAGAAAAGCAGCAGAGAAAATGGCAGAGCAAGAAAAGTCAGCATTTCCCTCATCTCATGCGCATTCATTATAAAATCAATACAAATGTAAGTGCTGTGGAACCAGGATGAAGCAATCCAAAGAGTATAGTTCTTCTGCATTTGTATTTTAATGACAACCTTGTTGCAGTAGCTTTAATATAGGTCCATCCCAAAATAGACACCTAGAATAGCCATTGTCACAGAAATAATGTCACCCAGAGGAAGGAGAGAGTTTAAAATATCTATAATGCAGAGTTCATAACACAGCAAATGCTGACTCTACTCTAAAATGCCAGGTAACTTTAGTAACTATAATAAGCAGAATTTATTTAGCGACAATGAAAGGCAAATATTAACCTTGACAAATGGGGTGTCAAAAAGACAGGATTTAACACAGAATTGAAATGGTAAAATACTGCTTTTCTTTTCTGCTATTCCAGTCTCGAAGGGAGAAGGAGTTCATTACTAAGTTTTGAGCTTTTGTCAACACAGTAGACTTCTAACTAAACAGAACTTTAGTGCTTAGGTAAGTTTTACACACTAATGTAGTTTTTCCCTTCCACTTACAAATTTCTAGCCTGTAGTCTAGTTGGATGTTCTTTCTCTTTATGTATTATCAGAGGTTCTGGGAGACTTCTCATCTGCCACTTGATTGATGATAGTGTAATGAGCAGTCTAACTGACACTGAATAAACTGAGTGACGGTGAAATAGCTCTACTGACTTTATTAAGGCAAAAAAATTATGTAAAACATTAATATTTTCTCCTGTTATTGGCCTTATCTCTTGAAATATCATAAACCACACATTCTTTGTTTTATCTGCTAGCAAAAACATTATGCTCTGTTATACTAGAAATCCAAAGCAGTAAAATCCTGCGTCAAACAACTTCATAGAGGAAAGGCCTTTGTTCGAATCAAAATGCCAGCAAATATTTGCGTTCATTTGCAGTCAGTTCAGGTGCCTGTAGAATTTTGATGGAGTCCATTTATTCAAAAAGAAAGGGCTTTTCACAGTTTATGCCAAGGACTTTTGGATAATTAATTGTAATGGATACTGTAAAGCTGAAAGCACTTTATTTGTGCTGTCATGTGCATTTGGGATAGTATTAAAATAGCTTTTCTTTTTATGCATGATGTAGGGAATGAGAGCATTGCATGTCAATGAGATGGGCTGCCGCATTCACTGTAGCAAGAGGTTTCCCGCCATAAAGCCACTGGTATTTAACTGTGCAGATGGACTACAAAAGTGCTTAATCCAAACGCTTAATGACATAATTGTTTAAATGAGGCATGGAGATTCACTGCAGACAGTACCAAAAATAGGTTCTTAAATTGGAATTTAGACTAGAATTTTCTAAACTGAAGTTTTGAGCTGCAGGAGTGGGACACAACCTGTTTTGTAAGGGTTGTATTTTTAAGGTAGACAACACAGTATCTGTTAAAATTGTTTGAGGATGTTACATAATGTCAACACCGACCTGGCTTATCCTTCTCCTCTTTTGGTACTTGCAATACTGGGCGGATTCCTTTTCTTCCTTCCTGTGTCATTACCATGGCATGTGTTTGCTAAGCTATTTTTCAGCCAGAAATGCCAAAGAGCAACTGATCTGTCATTCCATCTTATTTACAGGGAATCAAGATTTATATTGATTTTTACTATCTGTAAAATTTTCGTGGTTCTGATGCAACAAGAGCTTTTTCAAAAATGTGCTGTAATAAAAGAACTCACTTTAAAAACAGTGCGTTAGGAGACGACACAAATCCATGAACATCCCATGTAAGCAAAAGTTCTCTAAGTGAATTTTGTTTTCAAATACTGGGCTGGAGATGAACAAAGTGGCTGGAAAAATGTTCTTTGATACAGGTAATGGCAGCCAAAATTGTATGCTGCATTAACTGTAGGTATTTGAGGAAACTGTATTCCTCTGAAACAGGTAAAATATAAGTAAAACTGTAAGTAAAACAGTTTAAAATTATAAATGCAAATTCTGTCATAACTGTAACCATTGACAAATTCACTGATTATTTTCCGTGATCTCAGAAGATTTTTTTAGTTTAAGAAAACCTTCCTCTAGAGCTGTGATGTATTTTGGATATGCTGACTTTTTTTTTTTAGGCGTATTGCGGGTAGATGCACTGCAAAGGACTGTGTATCCTGAGGCCAGTCCAAGCAGCAGCACAAGTGGCAAGCAGTCAGCCTGAACAGGGAGGCTGAGGCTGAATAAGCAATGTGAGACACCAGTCATGTTGTTTTCCTTAAGGTGCTGTGCTGGTGGCAGCAGGAAAACGTGTCCTCAAAGCAAGGCAGGGTACTGTTTCTGGAGAGTGACAGAATCCCAGCTTCTACAGCTGCTGGTCATTCCAGAGGCTTTGGTGGTGCACATCACCCATCTGCAGAGGTGATTTTGACGGGATTCAGATGGTGACTTTGTGCCTTCTTTCATGAAGAAATCATGCAACAGAAGATCCCAAAGACCTGCTGCTAGGCAACAGAAGTGGCATTGCCCTAACAATGGGAATTTAGCCTGAGATGAGCAGTGACACCACTTGAAGAAGGCGAACAGATGGGGAGAATACACTTAGGTAGCAGTCTGGTAAGCTCAGGTAAGGAGAATGCTAACCTCCTTCCAGATACACCAAAGAGTCTACTACTGATAGACTTCTTAATTCCTGCTGAAGAATTGTCCCACAGGATAGACTGTAAGGTATCTTGCCCTCTGCCATCCCTGGAGATCCCCGCAACACTTTGGGAGGAGCAGCTGCTCAGCCCCCTCTCTCTGAGGGTTGCGCTGGGAATCCTGGGTTCTGAGCAGCACTCTCTGGGTTCTGAGTTTAGTATGTGCCTTCATTGCTTGGGACAGACCTGCAGGAAGTCATGATTTCAGGAGGAATTAAGACATTGAAATTATGTATATCTGATAAATAAAACTGGCCTGAGGAGCACCTACATCTGAGTATTTCATATAGTCTTGTGTAGTCTTCGCTTATCTGCTGTGAGCAAAAGGCAACTCCTCCATGGCACTAAGTATTTTGATGTTCTAGTGCTAGTCAAGATAATACTTCACTTTAAATGTTCCTGTTAAAATTTCAATCTGGCACTAAAATAATTCATTTTGTTTTACTGTAGCCATGAAGTAAAAGGTAAAATTGTAAAAGCCATAATAGATTTTTTTTTCAGTGTGTAGGTGTTTCAGTGACTAGACCAAGATTCTTAAAAGCAGTATTTCACAAGTATTCTACCTTTCTTTGGGGAGAATGTGCATATAATATTGGAGTAATTTAAATTAGATTTGCTTTCAGGTTGTTAACTATGAAGTGTATTCAGCTGGCAGTATCCGAACGGAGTGCATGCACCTAGTAGTGAGTGCAAGGTACAGGGAAAAACAGGAGCTGGTTTATTAAGGCGCAGCTTTTTTACCTTATAGCAGTGGCCTAAGGGTAGCTGAGTGGCATATTCAGTGGAAAGCCTAAGAGAGATCACATTTTTAAAGAGTTTCTTCCCTCCTTGCTGCTAGAAGAGAAACAATCCAAACTACTAACTGGACATAATATTTTCAAGGATATGTAAATAGACCAGACAACAAGCAAGCAGCTGCAGTTATGGGCTAATTATCTGTTGTTTCCATTTTAAAGGTGGTTTCTTGAGCCACAGAAGCAGTGGAAGGGGTCTTTATTTAGACAGAGGTCTGGTGTCCAGGCAGCTCTTTCAGAGGACTAATTAATCTGCAGGTTTGTGTGTCAGGCCAGAGCATTATAAAATATAAAAATGTGATGAATTTGAGAAGAATCTGAATTTTTTAATATACTTTAGTAAACACAATTCAGACTAACAAAAAAAATCTTGTTAAACTCCTTCAGATGTTTGTTGTTCATCATTCCAACACCAGACACTCCGAAGTTCTACAGCCTTCATTTGCATCTTTTATTGTTCTCTTTCGAGGTTTTAAAAAATTAAGAAGTCATTCATAGTGCACTGCGTGAGCCTTGGAGTGTCAGAGTTTAAAGAGGAAATTTGTTGTTGTTGTTTGCATTTGTTAGGCTGGTGCTAAACGAACGGGATAGGACTGATCTCTGTTAGGAGATGAGCAGTTAATGCAAACGAGAGGGGAGGGAAGCAGATGGAGGGAACCGGTGCTTCCCTGTGGCTGAAGTGAGATCTTTCCGTGAGGCAAATGGAGCAGCTGCAAGTGGGGATGCTGAAGACTTCTGCGGGATGAGCCCTGTTTTTAATGGAGATTGTTCTAGGAAGACTTTTATGGTCTCTCTGAGGACATCCTTTGACATAGAGGCCTCTCTGTAATAATGAAGATTTCTCATAGATGAATGTGACATCATTAACATGATTTTTAATATTTTTCTGTTGTATGTCCTTTTTGAGTTTCTCAACCGGAAGGAGCCTGGTGAACGGAGCACGGTGTGACTAATGAGCTGTCTGTGGAACATCTGCAGTCTCAGTACCTGCATCTCCACTGAAAATAGTCTGAGAACCTCTGCCTTAATGAAACTTCAGACCACACACCTAGAAAAGGTTATCCTGTCATTTCTACTAAATTGGATGTTAAGTTATTTTTTTACATTGCTTTTCTTTAGTGCTTGGATAATTCTGATCTGCCACCATCTATTCAGCTGGGTTCTGCCTAATTCTTCCTCAAGATAAGATTTAGTCAAACATGTACTTTTAGAGATGATGCTGCACTAATTTTCATTTAAGTTCATTCTAGTGTCAAACACCATCTCGTCAGTAAGTTCTTTGATGTGGCATGAAAATAATAATTAGTAGTTCTTAAATAAATATCAGTCTTTAAAATAGCAATAATAGAGTAGTAACGAATATTATTCCTAAAGTCAAGGGCTCACTTGCCCTTGGGAACTGTATGACAGTGGCAGGATACAGTACCTCAAGATTTCCCTTCTGTGCAGGCGTGATTGTAGCATTCCATTAATATTTGTTCGTGACAGGATCAACACAACAGAGCTTGAACCAAACACTGACAAAATGTGATTTGTGGATACATTGAAGCAACTGAATAATTTGGTCTGCCCCAAAGCTGAGGAAAGACTAGAAAACAATTTTGTTTTTAAATTTCCAGCCAGGGAATTGTAATAAAAAACCTGTCATCCAAGTATATCTCCTAGTTATCTTGCATTACTGCATCTTGCAAGTGTAATTGAAACCCATCACCAAAGATGCTCCAGGTCAGTTATGGTCATTATTAAATGCAAGTAACTAGTGATATTCTTTATATTTTTATCAGCAATAAGTGCCTTTGACTGTAGCAATAAGTGTTCTTTTGACTAGATATTGAAAATCAGAAATTATCTCTCAAGTAATTTATTAGCACTCTGTAAATTTCTAACCATACAGGGCAGATTTTATTTCTGAGGAGTGCAACTTGTTGAGTGATTTATAGTGCTGACAACACTAAGCTCAGCAAATGCATTAAGTGCTGCAACTTCCTTTTGAGGGAAATATAGTGCTTTATGTTATCAAATAATCGTAAAACTTGCAATCATAAACCTATCTGTTGCTGTTAGCTAATCAGACTCATTCTTCCATGGATAATATTTCAGACAGTCTTTTGGTAAATTGCATGTTTTATTGCTTTTGTAACACAGTAACCATCTTTTCCTTGATGATTCACCGACAGGGTACATGAACAAGTCCCTTAAGAATATGTAAATCGTTGAACGGAAAACATGTCGCCTTCTTTCACTATGTAAATTCAGTGAAAAATTCAATTTCATTGTTAATTAATAGAATAAAAAGGAAAGCTCTCGAATTAGGAAAAGAATTTTGGTCAAGGTCAAAATTAGTACTCAAAGCTGTCAGCAACCCTGAAGACGTAAGATTTGCATCAACACTTCTGCTATTGCCAGTTTCCATTTAGCTGCTTTGAAATTCCTGTCCCATGGTATTACACCGGCTTTCAGCTTTTGAACTTCTAGAAAACTGAGTGCATCCAGCAGACAGTCAAATGAAGGACTGAGCCTGGGCAAGTGTACTGCAGGAATTTGCTCATCTTCTTTTTTGCAGAAAAGTGTTGGGACTATCTAATCGAAAATGTAGAGCTGTCTGGTGAGCAATGAAATACACTACAAAACAAAGATTCTGTCCTATAAACCATTCCCTTTCTTCTGCTATCTCTCCCATCTTCTTGCTTGTCACCTCTCCTGTGACAGGGACAAGGATGAGAATGAAAGTGAAGTACCAGCCTTGGACTGCTTTACTGAATGAAAAGGATTCCGAGTGCTTGAGGTGAAGGAAGCCAGTAGGAGAATGAAGGGTGTCATAAAAAAATTAACAGTGCTTCTGTGTTCATTCTGGGAGTTATTATTTAATAACTCTAAGTCATTAGTGCAATTGTGTCCATATTAAAAACAAGTCATTTTATTGACATTTGATTAGAAAATCAGCTTTATTAAGACTGGGAGTAATTGTCCCAGGTTATTTATCTCATTTTAATAGTACAACAGCACACATCTGCAGTGTGGATTCTCATTATTAAAGGCTCTTAGTACAAATATTTAAATATCTAATAATTGGGAACTTGACATTTACCAGAATGTAGGCTTGGGGAGGGCTAAATAATGCTTTTTAATGTAACTTGACAGCATTAAAATGAAAGTTTCATTAATTCCATTATTGGATTGCTTAGTGGAAAATTATAAAGAGATGCAGCTTGGACTTACACTTCACTTCCACCTTCCAAGTCTTAAATGTATTATGGTTGCATTTGCTGAAATATATGGAGGAAAAATAAAAGGGATCTTGAATCTTAATATATTTTCCCCCTTACCAATGCAGGGCAAATAGATATGAGTTCATTTAGCTAGCAACATCTAAGTATCTGTGCTTAGAAATAGAGTTGGTGCTAAATGTGCCTGCCTGACAGGTGGATAGTCACAGAGATTCTTCATTCTGGAAAAATTCATAGCAGAATCCTGGAAACTGAAATTTAAGATAAAATCCTTCTGCATGTTTTCTGCTTTTCTGCTCCCAGATAGGATAGTGGGCTGATACAGAGTTCCTAAAGAATCTTCAATGCCAATATCAGGAGATGCAGATAAAAGCATGTCAGAGTATTTATGCTATTTTTTTCCCATTTAAATTGAAAGATGGAGTTCTCTTAGCCTACTGCTCTGTAGAAGAGCACATATTGACAAATGACACTCTTTTAATGCTTTCTGACAATAACAGCGCCTTCTGCCAATTTCTGCTGCCAATAATAATGACTGTCTGCTACAGCAAACAACTAATGAATGCCTCCAAATGACCTTTTAGCAACTACTGTCAACAGTAACTACTCTGCAGCATTTTCACCTTCCCTGGAAATTGCTGGTCTTTCATTTGGAGAGTGTAGAGGTAACTGACATAAGGACGACTGGATCTGTGTTAGTCTGGATGGCATTGCCACCGGTCTGGTTCTGCATCTTGCGATGAACGCTCGAGGTTATAGTGACAGATGACTTCTAGGACTGGAGAAAGGTGCTTGCCTGTGTGCAAGTTTGTCACACAAAGCAGCTAAAATCCACACAAGGGTTATTCTGACCTGTGCAAACAGCAGGGAATGAGCTTTAGAGACCACTGGATTGCATGAAGGTCATGTTGGTCAGGTTCCCTTGAAACAACCACAAGCATGTACCTTCCCAGAAAATAAAAGGAAAAATAAGATAGAGGAACTGAAGTTGGAATTGGGGAGTTAAAATTCCTGATGAATGACAGACTTCCTGTGGGACCAATTAACCCTCAGTTAATTGTGTAAACCAACTGTGTAAAGCACAGCTTCTTTTAACATAATTATTACTTCTTGGTTACAGTAGTTTTCTGTCATCTGTGCAGTGTGACCCCGTCTGATTCCTGAGCACCTAGAATTAGCTTCCAGCTCAAAATGACAATACAGTACAAATATTTGAGGGTAAGGAATAAGATGCCTCTGATTTGAAAGAACACAAACATCTCATGCCATTGCTTAGAGATCTGCTCTCTTGAGGCTTATGTCAGAAGACCGCTTTTTTCCAAACTCTGTATGTGTAATGTGTATTTAAAAATAGGTGTGAAAAAGTGTTTGCATAACGTAGCATGGGCTGCTCTGAACATCAGCTCTTGAAGGATATTTTTCTTACAAAGCCCAAAAATTGTCTTTCTTTTTGGCAGACAGAGGAAAATAGAGCTGGACCAGTGTATGGGGAGGATGGGGTTTACAGTGACAGAACCAGAATTCATGGAACGCCAATTTCCTGACTGCCCACCAGACCCTCAGACACAGGTGAGCATCCTGGCTTTCTATGCTTCCATCTTCGTAACCTCTGCTCTGGGTGACTCTTCCCAGCCCCAGCACAGGGCTTCAGTAGTTTACAAACATATAATACATCTAAATTGTTATCCTCTGTAGGGAGCTGTGTAGTATAACTGAATCCTTATGGTACTGCTTGCTTCATGGAAATTATTCAAACACTTCTGCACTCGTAATGTCGGGCAGCTGTTGGGCGCAGAAATCTCATTCCTAAGCACCAAAATTTAACAGCATTTTAGCAATTAAAAACCAGTATTTTTAGTGCTTAATTTTAGCTTGGTGTTGCTATTAGACTTATAGAAAATAAAGAACTGTGCCTTCCCTTCCCCCCCGGTCCCCAAAGAGAAAATTGAAAACCTTTGATATGATTTCTCTCTGCAACATAAAAAAAGGAAAATTCCTAAATAAAATGGCTTTTAGTGTTGTGGTACACAATATAAGAAAGGACACTGTAAATTAATTATTCTCTGCAGACTACATTATTATGAGATTGGGATGAGCTTTGGCCTTTGCTGCATCCATTTGCATAATATAGCACAGAGTACCAGGCCATTGCGTATTTTTCATCATCGACATGTGCTGCTACTGATACTAAAATTCGTTCACTTAAAATACTCCATTGTGTGAATTTTAATTGCAAACATATTCTTCATGGTATTTGTTGGACCAAAATAGTACTGAGTACAATTTATCTCTTAATACGCACTGGCTTTTCTCACCTGAAAGACAGCTAAGAGTAGAATTGGGTATTGAGAGCACAGGATATTTATCATTAAAAGTCCATAGAAATATTATGCTTAACTTGAGAATTTGCTGCAGAATAAAATGTTAACACTAATTTTCACTGATTTAAAGTGCTCTTTTTTCCTCCAAATCCAGAAGAGGAACAGAGTTATACTCGCAGGAATTAATCTCCTGGTTATGTGCATGACTGACTTTGAAAGAGGTGGGTTAAATGACGATGTTTATAATCAGCATATGCAGACAGAATGAAAACAGTTAAATATTGTTTATTAGTAGGATATCTTAAATACAGATAGTAAAGTTGTGTGCTGGACTGGCTGCTTGGCAAATAACCACAATGGACAGATGGTTTTTCATTATCTGTTATGTAGAAGTACAAGGTTTGTAACAGTGTGTTTCGTATTGATGCTTATTCATCTGTGAGAGAGTAATTTTCAGACTGATTGTCCAGGAAACATTCTAAATCTTCCTTTGCATCTGCAGAACAGCTGATTAAACTAGGATTGTCAGTGTCGATGTTTTATTTCTAGTAAGCCAGGGGCTGTCCTAAAGTCTTCCCAAAGCCAAAGGAATGAGTATAAAATAGGATTTCAGGGCTGGGATCCAGGGCTTACTGCCTATGTGCATTCTTTATTTTGCTGTGTAAAATCTTGCTCCATATTCACTCTACTCCTGGTAACATATAATGTCAACAATTAGCACAGGAAAACCGAGTTTCTCTTTGTAACAGTTTACAAGTGGTGGGGGATACATTGAGTTTAGGTATTCACGCAACCAGTATGTTTGCTGGCAAGAAACAAGGGAAAAAATAAGGCCACGGTATAAAATCTTAATAGTAATTATGCCTCAGTTGTTTACTCTGGAGAGGAAGGGTGAGGATTTCACATCTACAAGACATTAAAAGTTAGGAGTTATAAATTACAGTGTCTGTTTCAAAGCCTCAGTACGGAAGTTGCACTAGATAAGGTACATATTTCAGATCCTTTAAGTGATCAATATTTCTTTAATTTCTCTTGTGCCAATAATACTGTTATTTTTGTCCAATTATGCTGCCCCTTGCTGTTGACTTCCACGCTTTCTGATATCTACTGGAAGTGTAAGCCAATGTAATAAGCTTTGAGAGAACATATGAAACCATCCAGTGGTTGCTTAATGTTGACAGCATTTACAGGGACTGTAGAAAACTCAGGATAAATCTCTCTGAAGTAGACACAGGCACCCCATTTGTGTGGCAGAATCCCAGTTCTTATATGGTATTTTTAACTTTGGTGACTTCACCCTGCCATTTCTACTATGAGAGATACTGAACATTAAGAGAAACATTGTTAACTGTACCGTGCTGTAAAGAGAATGTAGTGTGTCCATGTTTTTTTAAAACACCACTGAATATGACTCTATTCTCTTTCTTAAAAATCAGTAATATTTCTGCAGCATGAGGATTTCACCTCACCCAATTATTTTGGATAATTTCAGTGAGAGGTTAATCCTGATCTAAAAGTTGCTCTAATGTAGTGATTTTTCAGACATAAGTTTTTAAGTCTCAAGAACACTGTAGTCGTTTGCACCCTTAGTTGCATTCAAAACTTTGATGTGAGGCACATCTCAGTACTCAGGGGCCATCTAGTTTCCAGAATAATTTCCATAGATTTAGTTGTTGGTATGTATACAGATCTTTTGTCTAGACTGAAATGTTTCCTCCTGGGTTATAGACGTGAGTAAACTTCATTGCCCTTATTTTCAAGTTTAAGAAAAACCATCCTGAGGAGCTAAGTTTTTATTTGTCCCTAAGCAACTTTGCTTAGTTCTCTCCTGTTCTTGTTTGTTTGTTTGTGGTTTTTTGGTAAATCTGTAATAATTCTGCCTAAAATGAAAAAAAGGTAAAAGAATGGAAAATCGTTAGAACAAGAGAATCAGTCAGTCAGCTCAAAGTTTAGGATTCATAATTCTGGGTGCTATTTTCAAAATTGTAAATGCTAACTGTAGATGATTACAGAAACCAGGTCAGATTAGAGGGGGTTTTTCCGTTTGGAAAGGCTTAACCTTATTCCACCTTCAGACTGCATTTCAATGGATGTTGCTCTTGAGAAAAAACGGTCACTATTCTGACCTGAGCTTTTCTATCTATTGAATAAAATGATCTCCTTTCTCTGTCTTGGCTCAGCAAGGACTTTTAATTTTCCTATGATCTTCTCTTGTGTTAAGGATTTAGTTATTTAGATCTTTCCATGCCTTAATTTGGTCAAGGCTCAGCTTGTAAGCATGTGGAATGAAACCATTCAGTCACACACACCTTACGTCTTAGCACAAAGCAACTTTTTTCTATGGAATATTTTGAAAATTCTTGGGAATTATTTTCAAAATTTCAAATAGAAGAAAGAACCAGTAGCACAAAGTAGATGAATAAATTAGTATTCTACTGTATTCATGGAAAATGAGAATGAAGTTTCTTTCCTACTATTATAGCCCGTGAAAATAAGTCTCTTTGTACACCCAAAACTACACAAATTTATAAAAGTATGTAGTTATAAATGCTAGCTCATAAGGAATGTTACACACAGTGTGTACCACCAGTTTCATTAATCCTTAGAAGAACAAATATTGAAAAGGACAGAAATGACCCCTTCAGGCTATTTGCAAGACACTGTTTTATAGTATTTTGCTCATTCTCTTAACTGCATGATGACCAGAGATACAGACTTTAAACATTCAAACAGAATTCTGGCAGCCTTTTGAAAAATGAAAATTCAACTGGTGCTCTGATCAGAGGCAGTTTCAGGTATTTTACTTTTTCCGTTGGATGTGTGAACACTCCTTAGAAATTTATTTCTGTCTATGATTACAGCATGAAGAGATTAAATTTGTAGTTGCTATATGTGATTTAAAGTTACTTTAAATGTAGTGATCCTCAAAAAAAAGTATGTTTCAGAGCTCATCATAGTGTGAACATTAGACAGACTTCCTAAATGAGGGTGGTAGTTACCCAGCAATTTCCTTCTGTGCTAATTGGAATAAACAGCTCATCAAGCCAACCTGAAATTTTAAGGTAATGACATTGTTCCTTCTGGAGATTTTCTCAGCGTGATGTGCACAGCCTTGTGGTTATTAGTACAGCAGATAACTGAGTTTTCTTGACACTTATTCCAGCTATTTGCTGTGCTGGAATTTTACAGATACATATTACTGCCAAGCACTATTACCACCCTGAGAACGTCCTTGACAAATTAACCCTGCTGAGTCCACACAGAAAAGGAAGCCTATCAACTGATTTCACCTCAGTTCTGCAGTCTGAAGTTTTCTGTTTTTTACACCAGATTCTTCTGGAACGTAAGGATCTTACGAGCGTTGGATCAAGAGGAAATAAGATTTTTTAAAAATGCAATTATTTTTACCTTGCTTTTGGGATGTAAAAATCGCTTTTGTGATTTCATTGCTTAAATTCAGCTGAATTATCAGTCTGGATTTTGTGACAGTATATTTATATTTTGTCATGCTCTTCTTTCAAGGTAGCCTAATCTGTCAAAACAAATGTTGTTCACTGTGGAGCAAAGAGTCTGGTGAGATTGCTCCTCTCATGGACAAATGCAGATATCAACTGCTGTTACCAGAGTTCTCTCATGAGTACACTTAAATATCCACAGGATCTGACTTTTGATGGCTCACGCACCAATGATCAATAAGGCTCAAAAATGCTTCAAGACCATGATAACATGATAGCAGGTGCTTAACGAAATAATGATCGCAAAGATTAAGAGATGCTGATTACTTTTAAGAGCAATACTGCAGCAGTCAAATGAAAAGATATTCAAATTGCAGGGACTTTAGGTACTTTAATTTCTAGCACTTCATTTGAGTTGAGACTTCCAACAGGAGAGTTATTTTTATATGGTAATTAACTCTCATTTCAGGTGTACCTTAACTGAAACTAAATGTGAGCGATGTTTTTTCCTCACTTTCTCTCTCCAGTTCTTACCATTTATCTAAAAATTGGTGTGACCGAAGTCAATGCTTCCATTTAAGTAGCATTTCATTTTTTCTCTACATTTTTACCTAAGTTTCTGTTCATTTTTTATTTGATTTATTGATTTAATTCATGGCCACAGAACGTCAAAGAGCTTCACAGCTTTGTACATAGGACAAAATTGCATTCTGCCTTTTCAATTCAGTTTTGTCCAGTTGATTCCAGAAAAGTAAGCCAAGTTATTTGAAGAGGTCTTTTTTGAAACCACTCTTTCAATGATGAATTTTAGCTGTTGGTACAAATAACCACAGACTTAAAAACCACATTGTTGTCATTTGAAATCTTAAATCAATTTCTGTATGATCCAATGGCTGACTGTATTGTGAACTAGGTGTGTCTAATCATTTTCTTGCTCTGGCATCGGTTGGCTTAAAAAATGCTAAGGTTAAAAATTCAGCCTTTCTCATTTTTCCTTTAAAAAGCATGTTTCTGTGAATTTTATGGTAACTGTGGGACATTCAGATGACCGGGGCTGACAAGTGATTAAGTCCTCTCCTGAATCCGAATCTTTGGTCTGATTGTGATGTACACAGAGGCAGCTTAATAACAGTTTAGTAAAAACATGTTCTGAGGAAAACAATCGGCTGCCACCCATCTGGTCCATGTATTTTGCGGATTGAAAGGAGAAAAGTAATTTCTTGCATTGAGGACCACACTTATTGGTGAAAACTGAGAAAAACTGCTCCCCTGAACAGCGCAATAGTTGCAGTTTTGCCTGGTTGCAAAACTGGCAATTATGAAACAGACTTGTTTTCCTTTACTTGCACAAAGTTCCTGCCAGTGTTGCGCCCATTAAATTTTTAGGCAAGGCAAGGTGATCCCTTGGAAAATATGCAGGAGGAAAAACCAGAATGCTTAGTTTCACAAAATGTCTTTTTAAACAGTCAGAATCAGGAGATAGTGGCTGTTTTGTCGCTTGCTGTCCTTCAGTGCAATACTGTCTTCTTAAATGCACAACCACCAATTTAATGCGAAATTGTCTTAAACTTGTTGAGCTTCACAATGGCCAATTATTTTTATGGGTATCATTAAATGTTTATTGTTGGCAGTTATTGTTTACTGTTAATGATCATGAGTCTTTAGCTGTCTATAGAGGAACAGCCACAATTATTTATCCTGCTGCGTCGGTTTATTCCGCATGATGGTCAGCAGAAATCAAATTGGAAAATAGCCACTAAACTTCTATTTGGAGAAAAAAAATTATATTTGTTCTTTTACAGTAACAGGGACAACAACCGTTCTTAGACACTGATTATTGCCATTCATTTTTAATGGTAAATATACATGAGTTTTCACAATATGGAGTGATAAAACCTCTGTTTACATCAGTCATTTTTTAATATTGATTCGCAAAAATAAAAGAAATTCATATAACAGAATTTCTTTATTATTTTATTTTTATTATTCAGAAAGTTTTAATTTCCTTTGAAGTACGTCTTGAAAGACTGAAAAATGAGGAGGTTTGTCATTTCACCAGAAATGAAATTAAGGAGGTTCGAGAAATAGAAAGGAAAAAGCTTGCTGTATTATTAACACCTTTTTTTCCTCAAGTTTCAGAGGGCAAATTTGTTACTCTGCCACTACCACAGCGTTTTCTTGAGACCCTATGATAAATATAATGACCTTTGGGAGCTTGAATGCTAAGGCAGTTTGGAGTTACTTATTCTCGTATCTTACTTCAAATCTTTTTGTACCTGGATAAAATTTGCATAACTCATAACAGATAATTTCACTGCTTTAACAAATGCTTTAAATTGCATTTAAAAGTCTCTGCAACAGGAAACACTTAGACAACCCTTTTGGTGAAGAACTTTTTCCTAATATACAGTCTTTAATGATAAAAAGAACCATGACACAGTTAGATAACAATGCAATCTAGCTACTGAACTTTTTATAATGATGTGGAGTGCAGACCAAAAGCCAGTAATGATGTTTTTGAAATTAGTAGTCTTGGAAATAATAAAAGCTGGATTTGCTTTTTATTTCTGGAGACATTCTAGAGGAAAGTCAGAAAGAAGGGATTTTGAAGGACCACCTCTCACAAGAACATTCTGAAGTCTCAACTTTAATCAGTGCCTCTATTTCTGTTGGGAACTTAGCTGTGGAGGGGAATATCTTGATGTAGCATGCGCTCACTGGCTTCAGAATTAAGAGTGGCTTTGCATGAACAAAACCTGCAGGGACAGGCCCTATGAGATTTTGCTTTTTTTCTCCACAGGATCCTGTGGTTTTGTTGTTTGTGTTTCTGACTCCTAGATGTAACTGCTTTTATGCAGCTCTAGATCTCAAAGTAGGGAGTGTGACAAAGTTTGGTTTTTGCTTTTGTTTGGCCATTTTAAAAAAAAGATTAAAAATGAATGATCCCAGAGGCAGATTTTATAGCCTTTCCTTTTACATTTTTAATGTTAATTGACCAATTCCAATATGAATGAAAAGTTACTCGTAAAGAAAGACAAGGTCATGTTTTCTGCAAGGAAAAAGTTCCTCATGTAGTCTTTCCTACCTCTGTGGGGAGAGTACAGGTCAAGTTTTCTACTCGCTTATTCTGCCCAGTCAGTGTCAGGGGGCATAGCCTCCTCCTGTCTATTGCTTTTCTGGTTTTCTGCTAGGGATCATAGTTAATCTCATGTTCTCCTCCTTGCGCTCTTAAATTTGCCCCCTCATGGTATCCTGTATCAGAAAGTGTCTTGTCCACTCTTCCTGGGTGCTTCTGTTGCTTAGCTTTACTTCAGTTGTCATTAAAATGTTGATTCCGTCTCCATCGGACCTGTGATGCCAGCCTTCACCTTCCACTTATTAATTGCTGGAAAAAAGTAGGCTGTTTTTACCATCAGCTTTCTAAATCTCTGCAAACTGATTTAATTACTTTCCCTCAAATCTTTTCCTGTAACTCCTCGCTGGTGTTACATCCAAAAGAAGCCATCCCAGTGCTCTGGTGGCTTATATTTGAAGCTACATCCTGATGCTGTGACCACGGCTGTCTTATTGTTTCATTCTTGGTCCTAATGCTGAATTCATTCTTGGCTTCAATTTCAGATGGCAAGCTCTGCAGCGGTGACTAATTTTTTGTGGGTTTTTACAGCAGAGTTCAAGGCTGGGTATAAGCAAAAGCAATCCACACAGCAAAGCAGGCGAAGTGGAGAACCCTTTCAGCTGTGCTATGGGGATTCCTGGAGATGTAGCTGCAGCGGTACTGGACACCTGCCTGAGATTTGTTCAAATTCTTGTGAACTTTTAATGTCCTCCAGCCTAGATATGGGTTTTACTTATGCTATTCAAATATGGAATTAATTCAGAGCATTTCCAAGACAAAGGAAAAGTTCTTAATTTAATGCCATAAAGAAATTAACACATTATGCCATAATTATAGCTAATTTGGGAATCAAATCTTACAGACAGACCTCCCCATAAATGAAGATTGGCCTTCACATGCAGTATGCAGAACAGTTTGTGTCCACAGACTTCTTGAAGTGTGTGTGGCAATCTTATTGCTATCTGAGGCCTCATATAGGTCTTCCTGAGAGTTGTGCAGTTGCTCTGTGTTGGTACTGCTGCATATTTTTGCCTTTTTTCGTCCAGACTCGTGGATTGTGACTTATTGCGCCAGATACTTGTGATCGTTGTGCTTCGAGCTTGATGACTGAAGACAGTAACTGTAGCATTTGCTCCGCTAGATTAGATGTAGAAAACCAAACTCTGTTGTTGGGATGCAATTCCTTCCGTGTGAATTTGAGTTAAGGTTAATGTCATATAAGCTCCACTGTTACCCCTTTTAAGTCATGAGCCGTGCAGCAAAGAGCATTAGAAAAGCTCCATTTGATCCCGGCTCTTGGGTCTTTGGGGAGAACAAATAACAGAGGATTGAAGGAAAAAGTGTGTTGTTAGGGTTTGGCAGGAAAATTTGCGACATAAGGCTTAAGGAACTGTCCCTGATGAAAGACAAGCAACTGAATGTGTCTTTGTGACTGAAAAACAAGAAGTTTTAATGCATTTTTATCCTTTGGTATCCAAAAGGTCAGTTTAATACTCAAGTTTAACACAGAATAATGTGATGGAAAAGTGGTAACTCTTGGATAGAATAGGTTAAAATGCGATTGCATTGATTCTGTTTCTTGTCCCATTACTTCTTCCTTTTAGCTTGGCAATTGCAAGAGAATTTGGACTTATGTCTGTCTCAGGCTAAATGCAGCGAGACAACCAAACTTTCTGATTTTCTCAAATATCTGAGCTTTTCTGTATGTCTGCGTTTGCCATCCATTGTGGCCTGCAGAGAGAGATTTCTTAAACCTCTCAGCAAGACAACATAAACTCTCCCCTGCATATGGCAGAATGGTGAATGCATCTAATTTAAAGTTATGACTGAATGGACAGTGAGGCAGGAACCTGCACATCAGTGTGTTCAGGCTGGTTTAATATCTTTGCTGTCCCAAAGTGTTGATAACGCAGCGTGAAGCTGAGTTATGCGTCAGACCACGAAGCGTGGGGCTGCACTGTCAGATGGAAAAATCATCAAGGGACTCAGCCATTATCCTGTGATCTTCAAATAATCTCATACATTAAAAGCATTTGGAATATGTTGATAACTATTTTGTATTTTAAGCAGTATTCTGGTTATTTACTGTCAACTAATGATGACTTTGAAGTCACTCGAAGCATGGCAGAGCTAATCACTGCATTGGACTATGAAAGTGCAACACAGGAAATGGTTGTTGAAATGTAATTTGTATTTTTTTCCATCCATTTCTAGATATGCCTTAGGGGAGTGCATCACAGTCCCTCTAAGCTGTAACGCGAGGGGCTCCTCCATGTGCTTCTGACCACCCCTGCGTTCAGAATTTCCCGTTGCTGCTGAATGCAGGGCTCGGTCTATATTAATTTTGTAACTCTGTATCTTGTACTGAATGACAAAGTTGCCAATGCAGCATAGTGCACAGAAGTTACATGAGTATCCTTCAAGAGTTTAAGTGAACCTAGTCTGCTGTTATAGGATTATTATCTGGAAATAACATCTGATAGGTTTTAAACACAGTTTAAAAAACCTGATTCCATGAGCCTTGCTAATTTAACCAAGAAGCAGATTTTACCCTGTAAAATATCCTTTTAAAATTAAAGAAATTCAATTTTTTAATATGACTAGTTCAAAAGAAATAACTTCTGTGTAGCATACAGAAGAACACGAGTGAAAGGATTTTTGCCATAGAATTTGTGGAAGCTAATTTTAGAGGGTTTTTTTGCGAGCTGTTTGTAAGCAGTCCACAGTCTCGTATGCGGCTCTGGGTTCGTGTATCTGTCATAAAATCTCAAACTGTGTATAGCTACTGTCAGCTTTATATCTACTTGTGTGATAAATCAATACCCAAGGATCACACAGATACTCAAGGAGATTCCCACATCCCATCCTTTGCCTTGGATGCTCTATGGCCATCTGTAATTCAGCTCATCAGGGTGTCTCTTGACCACCAAGGATGATAAATACTCATTTCACTATATACTGTAAAATATATCCTTTATACCTTTTTTCAGAGCCTTCCTTTCTTTGGTGTGTTGCTCTGCCCTCTATTATCTCTCTATTATCTCTTTGCTGGGAAATTCTCTCTCTCTCGTGACTCTGCAAGCTTGGCCCAGCATCAGGAAAACTCACCAGAGGACAAAACACAGGCTATTCAAGGGGATTTTATTACCTATTGTTTTTCAGTTCAGATACTTGTGTATATAAACACAGCTTAGATCTTTCTCCAAACCAGATATCTGGGAGACCACACAGATATGGCGCAAATTTTGACCTGGAAGAAATCCACTTTTCTCATATTTCATACTGTCTTGGACAAAGACATGAGTAATAGATGCAGGGCAGTGAATTTTCAGTCAGCTAAGGTTGTAAGGAAGTCAAACTAATTGCCAAGAAGTTTGAGTGAGTCTCGTGGTCAATTCTAATGTTTTCTGAAGCTCCACCTGATAGGCCACAAAGCACAAGCTATGTCAAAGACACTGCTCAAGTAGCTGTGGGGAGAGGATTTTGTCCTCAGCCATGTAACACTGCTCTAGGAAAACATCCTCAAGTCCCAGCCTGTCCTTCCAAACCAGGAAACGGGGCCGCTTCCCCAGCACACCTATGGAGCTGATCTGGAAACGACACTGGGACGTGTTGAGATGATGGATGGATTTTGGTGTCTCTCCTCAGAATTTTTCCCAGACACGATTCAGATCTCAGGAGTAATCAGGCAAAAGACGACTCTACGAGCAATTATGGATCCTGGAGCAATGCGCATGGCGTGCGGGAGATGACGGTAATGCGGCTGAGATTTGATTTGCGCAGCCCACCGCAATACAAGGGTTAATTGTCTGTGGAACTGCAGCAGGAGGGTTAATTTTAGCAGATTAGATTACAGTGATTAGCAGTGCCAGGGGAGCAGCACAAAGTGATTCACCATTTCAAGCGGTTTGCTGCTGCAAATGAAAATAACCTGTGCAGAAAAATCAAGTTATCATTGCTGAGAATACGGGTGCAAATTTTGAGGGGTAACTACGGTTCTCATATGTCTAATTCAACCCAACTAAAGCAGCTTACAAATTTCTCCCAAACTCAGAAAATATACATGAAAACTAACCCTGAGGGGCTGCACAGAGCTGAACCATCCAGAATATCACATTTTAAAATGAGGGATTTGAAATAGTCCAGTTAGTTTGCTTTTGTGAAGGTAATTTAAAACAAATAAATAATAATTATTAATAATAATAGCAACAATTACTTAGAGCCACAAAAGCTGACATGCAATGGAAGCCTTTTTTTTGTCATGTATTTTTCTAGAAGTCTAAGTAGAAACAGAATAATATTTCTGAGAGGCAAGACAGTTTCTAGTCTGTGTTGTCAGAACAATGGTCACTTGAAAAAATTATATATAGCAGAATATTTCACAGTTGTCAATTTTTACCTGAAATAAGTTTATTGAAAATTAATGTCTATACTATGAACATGCATTAACTATAGGAATATATTCTGTGTGTCTTTCTACTTGTCAGAAGTAAATTCTTTCTTTCCAAGCTAACACTTGTCATTAATTTCAGCTCTTAGTCATGCTCATTGCGTATTTTCTTACAGATTTAATCAGAAAAAATTTGTGTTATTTAGATAGCAATGATCAGATATTAGGATTAGATAAACTCTTGAAGTCATAACCCTCATAATTGTAGTACATATATATTACTGTTACTATGATTACAGAAATTAATTGCTAGTCATTTAACTGTATATAATGTCTTACTGTTTATTAGTGCAGTTTCTTAAAGTAAGCATCCTAGAAATTGTATTTAATTTTAGATTTAAAATTATTCTTATTAAAGTTTCTTTATTAAAGATTAGGCAATGTATATTTAATAACTAGTAGTCCCCAGTGATATTAATTATCAATCAGGATTCATTTAACAGCCAATAAATAACCTAATAAACCTACATTTTGTAGCCAGTTGTCTAATACTTAGAGCAAGGCATTGGGAAATTGGAGATAGATATATATGCATGTATATCTGGTACTTAGCAGTATGTATATATATATTTTTTTTATGAAGGTTTTGTCCTATCACTTGAAATGTTTCATTATGTTTCTCAAACATATACAGTTACCAGCTTGTTATTCTAACGAAACACTGCAAGAATAAATTATTTTTATTAATATTTTACATGTCAAAGCATTGCAGTCAGTCAAATTATAAAAGCAGTGTTCATTGTCTCTCTCCTCCATTGATGCTGTTATAGGAGTTGAAGTTACAGGATTCACACAAGGTGAAATAGTGAAAGATTATAAGAAAATACTTTTTTTTCACAAGGTATTTCTTACGAGAAGAGATTGTTTTGCAGTTTTGTTTGCTCTTGACACTATTTTGAGTAAATCTGAGCTTCTAAGACTTGCTCAAGACAATTAAATATTTATGCTCCCCAAGCTGAATTTTTAAAGAACATTTTCTGTTTACAGGAATCAGGTTTGCTTTGATTTTATGGCTTTTCTTACAGGTTATAAGATGGATTTCTTTTTTCGTTGGAGGAAAAAGATATGTATTTGTGTTTGTAAAGACTTTGCTCTACTGAGAGAAGCAATAGGTAACATGAGTATAACCTTGTGTTCTTCCATATTTCTATTTTTAAGTCCTATTACCTGTGATATTTTCCATTTTGCCTTCTATTAGGCCTGAAATTGGAAACTATTTAAAACCTAACAAACCCCAGAGTTTACCCCTGTTCTTTGAAGAACAGCAACAGAAGGATGGCTATTATGGTTTGACATAGAAATGAAGAACAACCTCTACTCTCCAGCAGGTACTCAAGTGGAACTTCTGCAAGTGGGCTATCATCAGCAGTGAAACGTGAGCTGCTGACTCCACTGCTTTTGGCCACAGACTGCTGCCTTTATGAATCATGTTTGTCCTTCTGCCTTTTTTGTTGTTTATATGGACTTCATTGAAAAGGAAGCACTTGTCCTCTTACCTTGGAGTTGCAGCAGGTCAGCTGCAGCAGGAGGTTACTGGCAGGTTACCATCAGCTGACTCCTTCTAGCCAGCCCTTTCCATTTCCTTCTCAGGTCCTATTTTTCCATGAAATTATAAAGAAAACAAAACCTTAACTTTTACAAAATCAGGTTAGGGAAGATCTTGTTTAGTTGTTTATTTCATTCAAATGAAACATTCACTTCTTTGAGTAATCAAGCCTTTTATGAGAAGCTGATAAAAATAGGAGTTTTAAAACAGGAACATCAGAGATAGGACCAGAGGGGGACAAATTCGTCACTGGGAAAGTTCTATTTACTTTGAGGGAGTACCATCAATTTTGTGTCTGTCCTGTCTTTCACAGATCCCGAAACAGTGGTTGCTTTAAAAAACTTGTTCCTCGGGAGTGATTGAATCACTGGCACTCTGGGTGTTACCAGCTGCAGCACTGAATCACAGGCAGACATGAGTTCTGACTGGATCACCCTTGTTAACAGTTTCATCTATAACTCATAACTCACTTTATCAGCAATGCTTTCTTGAGTTTTGTCTTTTGCCTTAGATCTTCCCACTAAATAGTCCTGGAGTTGAGAGGTGATGCAGATCTCAGAATGAGCAGTAATCTTTAATTATGCCTTTATAACTCATGAAACCACAGTAACCTCACTTTCATTTTAGAATGTGAACATCCTTTGGACAAACACTAAATTGTAGCTTCACTGAAGTGAGCTAAAGTAAATTCCTTCAGTGGTCCTAGAGTGGTTGCTCTAAAAGGCAATCAGAGTGAAGATCCTGAATAATTCGCTTTTCCAACCAGCTTTTAATGTATTTCCCCTGCAAATCAATTAATGTATCATAGAGCTCAATTACCTTCCCATTAAATGAGAGTTGCTGCTCAGAACTGTGAAATTATGGTAACAAGAACCCTAATGATACAGTAGGTAAACACTGTTGCAATACTGTCTCAGCTCTATTAGGGTATTTTAAATTCGTGGCAAGTCTCTGTAAGGAGGACAAAGTGCTGAGGTACATAAAAATAATGGAGGCTGGAGGAGAAGTTTACCTTGCAGTACTCTTCAGTCTCAACATTACCAACCACCTCATGTGGTACAGAAGATGGTTTACATTTGTAAAAAATGAACTGCAATCAATTAGATACACTGCCCGGAATTAAGTCATTTCTGTTAATCGATACCCTTGGGAACTCTTCCTTAATAAAAAGCCTGTTCCAAATCTCCTAAGTCTTAAAAAAAAAAGCGTCCTTTTTTTACCTGTCCTAGACTTCATTTATTTATTAATTTATAGTCTGAAGGATGAGTCAAATACCTGTAGCGGTGCCTTAAGCAATGCAAAATGCAATCTTTTGAGTGTTCTTATTTAGTGTTCCAATTTTAAGGAGCTTGGAGCATAGTGAAGGAGATCAGATGTTCGTAGGTACTGGGTGAGGATAGAAGTAATTAGAAAGGATCTAAAATGTAACATCACTTTTTTGTCAGCTCTCTCTTCAGGGACTGGTTTAAATCCCAAACTGTTAAAGAGCAATGACTGTACAAAGAGAAGTTGCAACTGAATGAAACCAGAAGAAGTGGATATGGTAAATTCCCTGATCAACGTGAAGGAAGAAAGGTGGTGATATTAATCTCTGGATTCCCATTTCAGAAATACTATCATTGTTTAAATATAGGAAAAATTTGGGATTTTACTTCTCTGTGCTCTTTTATGTTTTGCAAAATATGTGGTAGTTAATATATGAGTAAAATCTTGTAGAGAAACAGTCATATAGTTTTTTTAACAAATAGCCAAATATATATTACCCACCTCCCTGGATAATAATTGAGGTCTTCTATGTTCCTCTAAGAATTATTTTTCTCGGAATGCCTTTCTGTGCGATTTGTATTTTTACCTTAGGAAGATAAAAGATATTCTCTCATTTTAACTTAGCCCACCAATTACACAGACCATTCCATGCTTTCTCAGCTGTTCGGATCTCCAGTTCACAATTGGGCAAAGAAAAAGGTGATGGAATCAAATTATCTTTGTTTTTAAATTAGGACAATTCCATTTTTAAATATATACATACACTTCCAATGTTTTCACTAGTCAAGGATGACATTTTGAACAAACATTCATTCCTTACCTTTGTGTTTTTTTTCCTGAAGAATGGAATTTGGACTTTGCCTGCCAGAACAGTCCTCACCCTAGGCAGATGATTCTTCTGTTTTTCTTACACCAATACAAGTGGTTGGACACTGAACTTCAAGGAAGAGGGAACTAAAATAGATCCCTGACCTGGATAAGTCCACAAGTAAGTACACCGGAGAAGTTCTTCAGCCAAAACCAGCTCTGTGGGGCTTTTCAGCCCTTTATGGAAAATAAGTTGATTCCTGCAGGGTGCGACATGAAGGCTTCGCTGCTATAGCAAGGGTTTGCTGTAGTGCATCACAATTTGTGTGGAAAGTTCATCTGTGGCAAATTGGGAATTTTAATTTTTTTTTTTTTTTAATTGGAAAAACCTCACAGCTTCATAGGGAGACATTGTCTAGCATTTCTAGTGTGGATAGCTGAATAATTCAGCTGGACAAGTAGAATAATAAGGTAATACAATCCAGATATTGAAAGGATTTTTGGATGATTTTTTTATAGATTCGAGCTGAAGTCCCTGATTTATTCAGGCTTTTAAGCACTATGCAAACCTCTCCTGGTATGTAAATAATTCACTGTTTAATAAACTAGAGGAAGGCAAGTATTAATGAAACTGCCTAGGAGTTAAAGCTTGAGATTTGGTGTGACTGTACAGCAAATGTTAGAAGACAATTTTTAAAAGTTGTGTTCCTTTAAGTTGTATTGAAGCATTCACCCACTGTTTAATGTGCTTTTATTGCTACTCTCCATAATTTTTCCATTACATTTTTTCAATTGAAATTGGTTTACTGTGCTAGCTTTTTCCATTGCGACACACTAAGAAGCCTTAAATACAAAATGTTAAATTTTTTTGTAATTCAAAAATAATGGGAACTTTATTCAAATAGAAAATATTCCCAACTCTCCTCTTCCTTCCCCCCTTCAAATACTGTTTTAAAATTACAGAACTTTGCACTCTCTATTACAGAAAAATGCCTTCCATCAAGAAAACGTAGACATCTACCTGGACAAATCTAGAAATGACTGTTCTTTGTGGTCTTCAGAGATGTTCTTCACTCAAAAACCTCAAAGCACAAATCACTTCAGTGAGGCAGGTAGGAGAGCCGCTTCCATTTTCTCTTTCAGTCTAGCAGCCGTTTCAGTAGCTCATGTGACAATACAGTGACTTGGGCAGGAACATAAGAGTTGAAACTATGGGGTGACCTTTGCTTCAGGTTTCAGATGTCTCTTCCTGTACATCTCGAAAGACTCTCAACCAAATGGTGTAATTCAACACAGTTCGGTGCTTTGACGGCATAAACCATTTGCTAAAACTAAATTGCCAGTAGCAGCAATACCGAAATATTGTGATGCTGGTGCCTATCAGGAATCATTTTAAATATCACAAAGAAATAAAGCTGCAGCAATAGTGGAATATTGCAATACTGGTGCCTGTTACAAATATTTTTAAATATCACAAATAATTAAAATTACTAACAGAAGTCAAAAGTCCTAAGTTAACCTCCAAGACTGCAGTTTTTAAGGACTCAAATTTTACAGGTCCTGAAAAATCTGAGGATTAATATTTCCTTTGGTTTTGCATCAGAAAGCCACACACGGTGGAGCTGCTTGTGCACTGAGGGCAATCTCCTTTGTGGTTTTTTGGAGCTGAAGTTCTTTAAGCAGTGAGAACAGCAGCAGCTTAAAGCACTTTTTAATCTTACAGAGCATAAGTAACACGTTGGTTTAAAAAGGTGGGTTTGAACCAGATTTAGCAGTGTGATTTGCCTTTTCCTGTGTTTTAGTTTTAATTTTGCTTAACACTGAATTGTTTTAGCACTGGAATAGGTGAGAACGTTCAGTGCTTACATATACAGTTCACCAGAGGAAGCAAGAATAAGGTTTCCAGAGTTTTGTTCTGAGTGTTCATTGTAATGTGAGTTATGTGGCTAAATCCATAGAGATCCTGGGAAATTTTAAATTCTAAGGAGTCAAGGATTAATTTTGAGTTGGTTCTGTTATTCTGGTGCAGACTGGAATGACTTGTTCAAACTCTATGCATGTTACGTGATGTCTGTAGTAAGTGAATCTCAGAAGATTTTAAGATTTATTTTGAGTCTGTTTCAATCTTGAAAATAATTCCAAAATTATTTTTATCTTGTCCCCGTAGATTGAAGCATCTTTGAGACTAATTACATTATGTATTGGGGATTAGAAGAAATTAGAAGTATGTGAGAATTAGAGAGAGAAAATTATTGCTTTTCCATAAAGTAACTACCATCCCAGATCTTGTCATATATTATGAGTGATAAGCTCATTTTTCCTGGAATCCCGTCATATATTTAAGACATTATGGCTGGTAAAATTAGCTGTGGGAGTACTTTTTTCTTAGGTACTTTTGTACCAGAAGATGGAGCCGGAGAGCCTGGATTCAGGATCTCGGCAGGATCAACGTTTCTTTTAGTAGTGCTGACCTGACTCTTATCTCCGTGGAAGAGATCAAAACAGGAAAATTGCCATCACAGCTATTTCACCATTTAATAGCCCTGTAACCATTAAAACGTACTAAATCTGAGAATGAAAACAGAACCTAACTGAAGTCAATTTAAATAGTTAATGAACAAAGACACGTTTCAGTGGGAAACACCCATAAGTTAATGCATAATTTTTTTCTCTTACAAATACTTACATTAATTTTAAATTTCAGTGCGACAGGTCTCAAAGGTAAAGCTGAATGTGATGTATTAATAGGAGATGATTCATACCCGATTCTCTGCAGGACTTTTATTGAATTAGGAAAAGCAGGGGATATGATTCTGCAAAATTTTTACAGGCAGAACTCATATAGAAACTGTTGCTGTGGAAGTTTTAAGCAATATGCCCAACACTGACTAGCTTGAAGAGCTAATGCATATTTGGATTCTCTGATGAATGGCACTGAGGATCAGTATTTTGCAAACTATTTTATACCTTACAGAGCCCCAGCCATGAAATATGCCCACATAACTGCCATTTTCAGGGTTTCCAAGCAAAATAAAAGTATGTACATTTTATTAACGCAGATGGCGACATTTTTAAAAAGAATCCTAATCATTCACGTACATTGCAACTTCCCCCTCTCCCTCCCACTAGTATTGCAGGCACTAAGGATCTAACTAACCCTGCAAAAATAACCTTAGAGAAGGGTTGAAACTAAATGTCATCTTTTCCTTTTTTTGATAGCAACAGTTGCAAATGTGTATATAATGTTGCTGCCACTTTATATACTTACTGTAAATACCACATGCAAATTAGTAGTTTTTTTCTTTTCTGTTTTCAAAACAAATCTTGAATGTTTGAAAAGCACTCTGCAAATAAGTCCTATTTCAGTATTTAGCTCGAAAAGTAGTATACTCTGTCATTTACTTGTACACAAAATCCTCATTGTTTTATTAAGAAATCCTCAGGGAGTTTTGCATGGTTGGGTATTAATTCATTTCATCTTCCAGACAAACCAGTGCTTGTAGAACTGTCACTGCTGAAAAGCTGTTAGCAGGGAAACCTTCTAACTTTCCCAGAGTTTGTGTGAGAATTTTCTCTTTCTCTCTGTTCCCAGGCTAAAATATTATAAACAATCCTTGGAGTTTTCTAAAACCAATTAAGCTCTGTGCACCTGCATTTGCTTACATTCTTGTGTAGGTAAACATTGCGATATAGGTGACATCAGAATTAACCTATGAACTTGGCAGATGGTGGACCAGAGGTCCAATAGCGTTTTGACACTGTTGTAAAACTTCAAGTAAGCTAAAAGATATAAGCCGCTTTGTAGAATAATAAAAACCCCTCTGCATCGCTTTGTTCTACCTGGACACCGGACTCCGTGTCATTCCTCTGGGACATCACCGTGACATAGAACTTGATTAACTTGAGGTTGCTGCTGGAGTAATAGACAGCTCTTGAGCTTCTCACAGGAAACACCCCTGTGTTTTATTGTCCTTGCCTCTCATTCCTTTTCCTCACAGCCATTTTTGCTTTAAATTATTGTAAACACTATCCATGACCAACAAAATCCCAGTAGCTCCAGTGCCAGTGTTTGGTTTGTGTTTTCAAGGTCACGACATGGCACAGTGTGGGTTTGATTCCCCGGTGTGCTACTGCAGGTTTTTGAAACAAGCAGGACAAATGATATTTGTCGGTCATATTCTGAAACCAGTCATTTTATGAAAGAATTACAACACTTGAGTCACTTGGTAAAATTACTTGAATGACACATGAAACACTGTGTGTTTCACTCAAGTTATTTCATGAAGTGCCTCAATGTTTCAAGCATTTCTTCAAATGAACCTTGCATTACTATTTTATAGAATCTCTTGCTATGAATGTTCTGTTGCAGTGGGTTTTTGTGAATGGTTAATACTGCCATAGAAAAATAAGATCCATGCACTTCAGAGTTCTCACAGACGTAGGACTGTAGTTCCAGAAACATGCCTACTTTTGATATTCCCAGCGGCACTCTGCCACTGTTTTAGTACGTGAAACACAAACTTTCATAAAACTCTAGTCCCTTTGCTTTTTCATTTACTTCTGAATAATTAACATAAATGCATCTGTGTATTGTATCCAACTGCATATGGGATTCTTGCTAGATTATTGGAATTCTGTGGTAAGCCTAGAGGGTGATTATTAACAAATAATAGCAAATGCTCTGTCATGATAGACCATAAACCAGAGGGCTTGAAAATTTGAGAAAACACACTTCCCTTAATTTTCTGAAATGTAAAGCTCTCAGGTAAATCAGAAGACCTGGCTCACAGAAGTGGCAGAGCACTGCAGATTTATTCAATAAGTCTGTAATTTACATTTGCTTCTACCTGACTCCCTGTTCTAATGTGTAATGTCAATAACATCCTCCTGCTTATTAAAATTGATTAATAGGCCAAATATGGGGTCAAGGAGTGCAGAACTCATCTTTTAAATCTACCCTCAAATACTCAAAATACTGTTTCCTTTTGATGGAGAAACTATTGATGTTAAACCTTCTCATTTTTCATAAAATTGCTGCATAATTTCTAAAGGCTTTGCTATTACATTAATTCCATTGAAAATTGGTAGTGAGGTCTCAAGTCATTCTTCTGATGGGTCTGGTTTCAGAAGCTTGCACACAGAGAAGTAATATTCCTCAGCCACGTGACTGAGGGACTGCTGGAGTGAAACATTATCTATTCTACTTTCCTTGGGGAAAAAAATCATTGCAGTAATGGAATCTGCTTATACCTGCTAAAGGGAATTCCTCTCAGCATTAATACCTTCAGTGGGACTGAGACCCACAGAACAAAGATTTACGCTCACCTTTTATGAAAAACCAAGAAAGATAAGAATGTGGTCACAGTTTTCCAGTTTATAGCTTTAGCTTGTTGAACCAGTGTTTGTTTTAAGGCATTATATTCCTATGGCTATTACTCTAAAATTTGAAATAAGAACGCAATTAGCTTGTGACCTCATTATAACCAATAGCTGCATTTGCTGTTTTGCAGTTTTGTAGTTGAGACTAAATCGGGTGGAAAAAACCCCCGATCTCGAAGGTGATTGGATACTAAATCTTGGAAACCATTAATAATCTGCTAAAGCCCACAGTGCTTTATCTTCTGTACTTTTCGTCAAATGGTTATCCTCTTCCAGACATTTTCTAATTAGCCTCTTTCATTCTCCTTCTATCAGTTCTATCAGTTTCATTTCCCTGTACTACACTTAACACTCACATTTCAAAGCTTGTATTTTTATGCTAAATGCTTCTGCTGCATAATTAATTTGTCTTAAAAGAGAGTGTGTATGAATCAAACAGATTAATATTCTTCCCAGTCTTTCACAGTGTAAATTTATTTTGGAAAATTATTAAGAAAGATTTTCTCACTCTATTTCTGTCCTTGAATATGATTCCCCAGGCTATGTTGAATCTTTCCTGCATAGAGGAGGGCAAAGATTTCAGTTGTTGCTGCAAAGTCTCCTAAAGCATCTCTACAGATATTGTATAATTCAGTGTAACTTACTCTATGTTTAAAGTATAAAGGTTATAAATAACATTTCTGCAAGAGCAGAGAAAGCACAGTAGAGATTTCAGCTTTAGATAATAAAGGCAAAGCCAAGTGTGCATCTCTCTTCTGTAGCTTCCCCTCTGCCTCAGTTTTATTCTCAGTTCTGCACAGAATAGAAGAACTATGTGAGTCTTGGCGTGAGCCCACTGAGGCAGAGTTTTCTATCTGATTTCAGTCACCCAACTCTCCCTCGTCATTCACAGAATCCTATAAGCACACGAGATCAATCTTTCAAAGTAAGTCAGAACTCTATTGCTTCTCTACCATGAAAAGTGTGGAAGTCACTTTCTGTTGTTTCAGTTCTGATTTGTTAGTTGTGTGAAAATTGCAGGTCCTCAAATTTGTCAGTGTCCTATTTCATCATTGTATTTAATCATTTGCAGGTGCTAAAGATGCCCTTTTCTAAAATGACTTTGGGTAGCAGTCATTCTTTGGTCTGGACTCAGTAATTGCGTGTTTCACTCAAAAGACTGCAATCATATGACAGAAGAAGAGCAATTCAATATCAAAATTATTCAATTACTCTTAATGTAGGGATTTAAATGTGTTTTGTTGCATTGTAGTGCTTTAGAATATTTTATGACACTTGCACAGGCATAGAGCCTGTAACCCATAAAACAAGAAAGAGGCCTAATTGCTCTATGCATGGATTATTTATAACTGTGTGGTCTATGAAGGAGTATGAGTCCATAAAAAGAATGCCACTGAGTGTTAAAACCAGTCTGCTTGCTGCATTTTAATTGGGATGAGAGTCTTAGCGCTTAGGTTTCAGAAACATTGCATTATGGATACAGTGCTTGCATTCTAATTTTAAAAGAGAAATACCAGAAGTAAATATTGATTAAGGAACTTTGTGTATCAGGGGTATAGTCACTCTATGACAGATGCAGCCATTAAGCCTTGGGAGATTTGTCTTATTCATTCTGAAGTTTAGATCTACTGATTTACTTGGGAAGGGCAAGGAGCATTCAGGATTTGTTCATAGAATTACTACGTCTGCATACGGATTTGTGGAGGCATAACCAGGCATAACTCGAGTATGCAAAGAGTGTTTATGTCAGCCTACCTCTCTCTCTTCCTATTTATTTCCTTGATTTATTTGTTCTCTGCCCTCTCTTACTGAACACATGAATCTTGACCTCTCAGGACACATGCTGAAGGTTTTCTTGTTCTCTCCTTGTCTGGAAGATACCAGCATAGGTTATACCAGTGCATGGGTTTTGTACAACAAGCTTGGCACAGAATTTGTTTAAGGTTGGCAAATGGTGATGTCAGGAATGCAAAATACATTTAATCTTGTTGAATGTGTAAAATAATTTCCTCCTGAATTCCCTTAAGTGACACAATTCAGCCCAGAGTCAAGTTTTACATCCAAGTTGTTACAGAAATAGTAATAATTCAGTCATGTAATGGCTCAAACTGCGCTGTTATAGTGCACAATTAAAATCTGTCCCTACAGTGGTACTAAAATCCATTATCACCCTTGAAAGCTACTCTGGACACTTGGCACTTAAATTGATCTATCGATCCATTAATGCTCACCTTTTGCTAACCTATTGGTTAGTTAGTCTCCTTTAATTTTCCCCTTTAGTGAAGCAATTTCACTGGTCTGCGTGTAATTATGGTCCAACATGCATGCCTTACAAAAACCGCATTTTGGGCAGCTTGTGCTGGTTTTTGTGTGGGAGAAGTAAGGAAATTGCTGTTAACTATGTTAGCTATCTAGAAAAGGAAAAGAAACCCAAAACCCCCAAAGCTGATGTACTCTATCTATCTGATTTATATTTCATGTGAACTGACACTTGATACCTATGGCTGAAGGGAAACAAAACCTACAAATGAATAAAACTTCACAACTGAAAGACGTGTAAGTTGTGAAAATTAATTGGAAAAAATGATACTTGCAGTTGGACTAGACATAACAGGACCAGGCTTGCTCTCTTCTGAGGCTGAGGAATAACAGAAGAGATGAAGAGCAACCTTAGCACCCGAGGGTCAAGAAGGAATAATGTATGTTAATATTCTTAACACCCTACTTTGATTCTAACTTTTTCTCTGATAATTGGCAGTATAGCAGAAGGTATATTCAGCAATAACAACAAATTTGTGCCACATTCAGTGTAACAATTTACCCATACACTAGGAGAGCAGTGCTGTTTTATGAGGATAAATGAGGGCTAAATTGTGATTTGAAACACTTTTCCTTCGTAAAGCAGGTATTGTGTTAAAATATCTTAAAAAATAAAATAGTGCTTCAGCAGAGTGTCCTAAAAATTACAGTTTGCTAAAAGTATATATTCAAATAGCCAGTAACTCTGTACTTGCCAAGCTAATAGTGTTCTCTCTGGAAACACCAGGGAAGATAAAGACACTAAGTCGTTATTTTGCCTGGAAAAAAATAATTCAGCTTCAGCAAATTGTCTTCTGATATTGAGGATTCTCAAACAACACGTACCTTCCCATACCTTGTGTACCACGTGCCTTGAAATCCCACTTCAATGCGCTTCACTATCCTATAAGTCAAATAAGAAAAGCTGAAAACACTGACAAGACTTAACAGTAACGATACATGTGAAGAGTGGTTATTCTTCTGTTTTTAATTAAAAAATGGACAGGCTTTGAAAAGAAGGAAGCCCATGTATTGTCTGGAAGCGAACTGTAAGACCAGTACACTTTGTAGTAAAATTGTTGCTGGGCACTGTTATGCAGCAGCAAAACTCAGGAGGTGAACAGCTATCACTTAACAGTAGATGCAGAGAATGCATTTTAGGTGGAATTATTAATAGCTTGGTGTAAGCTTCAAAGGGACAAGACCTGCAACCACCAGCTCCTTCTGATGCCTGGTCTGTGTGTTCTCTTTGGGTTTGGAGGTGAGGCAGACAGTTGCTGCTTTGGAAGGCTTTAGTGTGTGTTTGTGCATATGTGCATCCCCAGCTTTACGATGTGTGACATATTGATTTAGCTCCTTCCTTATATTTCCTCTGGGAACCTAAAAAACCATTATACGACTCTTGGGAAACATAGCTGTTAATACTGCATTGGTGGCACTATGGCAGAGCTCAAATTCTTAAAACAAGCCAAAAAACCCCAAATCTAGTAAGCAAAAGTCCTTTTTCATTTATATTCCCTTGCAGTCGTACTTCTGGACTATGACTGTAATGTGTTGTAGATGTTCAAGATGAAAGTTTGTTTCAGGTGATAAAGTATACTTATTTTCATAAGTCCTCATGTAAAAAACAGATCCTAGGCCGATGGACTTGTACAATTTTATGATTCACCCTTAGTCACTGGAACTGAGAGTAGAGAATATATTCTAAAAATGCCATGTTATCAGTGGATTGTCAAGTCATTTCTGATTTAGCCCCTGGCTCTAACCAGACTGTCCTGCTTTCTGTAAGAGCAATAAAAAGATAAGCCTTGAGAGCTATGTAGGGGGGAGAAAGAGCTCATTTGCATTCAGATGAGCTATTCTTCCAGCCTCTCTCTCTATTTCATCTTATAAAAATTATCATAGATTTGATCAAAAGCAGAGAAAAGACACATAAATCCAAAGACAGGTTAACAGCAGAGTTTCTTACTATGATAACTCCAGTAGATAACCGATGCATACAAACCGATCTCTCCACTCACTGAAACCTGTGTGCAGCGTATTAGGTTATTGATCAGGAGTATTAGATGCGACACCGAAATGTCAAATAACTTCACAATGAGCTGATATACAGAATTTCGTCTTAATAAGGCTTCTCTTAAAATGCTGATAGGGCCCCTTAGCTTTGATGACATTCAATAAGTCTCTTTTTGAGAACCATTGCATATGGCATGCAAAATATTGTATGGCTAGAAACTGTATTCCAGGGATATAGGGGCATGTTCATAATACAGACACCGTGCAATATCTTCAGCCATATAATCTGATAATGCCTTTAAAATAAAAGCACTAATACAAGCCTATGGGGCAATCTATATTTGTAAATTTGCATTTGTAACCTAATGGAAATGTCCTTACAGTCATTTAGTACAAATGAGTGCAGACCCTCCGTCGTATGAAGTCATTTTGATCCACTAACCCAGGAATACTAGGTAGAGGTATTTACCAGTGCAGAATCCTGCTAGGATGCACAAACACAGACCTCTCTCAGCCTTCTCCAAGGATCCCTTAGCCTATGTAAATAAGATTATAGGACAGGATGTAAAATTTGGTGGCAGATAGCGAACACTGTTGATTCTTCCTCTCTGACAGGCTATTCAGGGGCAAGTTTACCTATGGCAGCATCTTTTTGACCAGAGAAATAAAAGTAAAATCTAGGAAGTAGATTATTATCTGAGCACAGATAAACTCAGAATGTGGTTTAAAATGGTAGATTTACACAAGATGCAGACTGCGTATCTTTCTTTCACATTTTTTTGATTAATTGCAACAGGGAAAAAAGCTCCTATGTCCTTGTTCTGTATGAGACACTTCCTCTCTTTGTACAAGCTGGGGAGGAGTGGACCCAGAAAGGAGTTGGGGAGGAGAAGGGACTGAACTGCTCTTTATTTCTGCCTTTGGAGGGTTGAAGTTGTTGACTGAAACCTACCTCAGCCAAGCATATTTTCAATTTGTAGAAGCTTGTTCCATTATGAATATCTGTCTCTTGGCTGGATACTCAGCCATCTGTAAGTGCAGAATCCTTCCTGGTACCGTATATGCTCACCTTGTCCCTGGCACCACCACTACAATATTTTCCTTTCATTGTAAAGTGAGTGAGATTTTAGTCAGGTGGAATTTTGTGGTGTCAGGAAATGTAGGTTTTTATGCACCTTCTGAGTGAGCCTTTCATGAGGCATTCCCTCTTACACAGAGGCTGCACATGTTTGGGTCTGAAGACTGATACAGTTCTAATCACTTTGAAATTGAATCGCTTTGATTTGTATGGAAGGCAGCCATTCTCCCTGTTACCAACTTTATAAAATAGTTTACTCAGGTTGAAGAAAAATATCTCTTGGAGATAGTCAAGGAAGTGCATCATGATGATCACAGGGATGGATAAGAAGACCATCAACTTCCTCTTACCATCAAGCTTCAGATCAATATGCAGGCCTGTGGTTATAGCTTAATTTTAATCCACAGTAATCTGCAGACATCCTTTTTAATCTAAAAAAGTATGTACTACAAAGTTGGAAGCAAGTTAAAGTCAGGGGAGTTGGGTTTCTTAAACACTCTTGTTTACAGCAGGATTAGAGAGTCTTTGCCTCTTGTAACAGTTTTTAAACCTGTGGGTAATCCTGACCTACGCAATACAAATTGATGGCTACGTTGTCCCACTTCCAGCAGCCACATTACATCCAGGTAAAAGTGCCTGGTTCTGACTTCTGGGGAAGCAGTGGCTGCAAAGGCCATGAGGAAGTGGTGGAATGGCAGGGCATTTCATGTATGCTGTCAGTCCACAGTTTGAAAGGAACTTGGAAAAACCAGTTATAGCCACATGATAAGTCCATTTATGTAATTAAAAACCAGCTCCTTGCACTATCTGTGCTACTCTATTCTGTATCGGCATGGTGACCAGGAAGATGAAACTGTTGGGAGAAAAAAACTCTTAAATTCAAAGCAAAGTAGTTGCTCCATTGTGAATTATGAAGATAAACCTGTGAGGCAATCAAATAAATCTTTCTTTGGCTTCCAGTAATAATTTAAAATGGGTAACAAATATATGATGCATAATCTGCTTTTAATATATTTACTTTGAAACATGTACATGTCTCTGTATTACATAGCTGCAATATTTTCACACATGCAATTTCACCCACAAATGGCCACAGGAAATGCGACAGCTTTTGTTTTGTTGCTTCTGTTTATTAATGCTTCAAGGTGTTGCTCTGTATTTGTACACAGCTACCATGGCATTCGAAACAGAATGTTCTAAAAATAGGAGCAAAAAAACCCAGAGAGCTCCTCTTTGCAGCAGACACAGATGACATTTGATCCTAACTGCTTTTGCAAAGCATCCTAATTGAGAGGCATATACCAATAATGCAAATTTCAGAGAGCCTGTGGCTGCCTAGTACCTTAGGGTGGATTTAGGAAGAACAGTGTTGCAGAGAGGAAAGTCAAGATCTTTAACCAACTAGGCATGAGCCATCCAAAAAGCCAGGGTCAACACTGGTAATCTGTATCAGGGGAAGGAAAGAATCAGGCCCATCTGCTAACAGAAATGCAAGTTACTGCTTTAGCAGCCAAATTATAAGCAAATAAATGATTTATATGTATTGGAGAGTATTAAGCATAAAGTTTCTGTTTCATACAGTTGTTTGAAGGCAATGGGGGACTTCAGAGCTTAGTGTTTGAATTGCAACTTTAATTTCCTTATTTGCTGTTATTTAGACTGCTCTGTAGTAGTAATGAGAATAAAAAAGAAAGAATATGGTATTTGGCAGGGACTGTGGTAGGGTTTTTTTCGCAGACTTGGAATTGTTTTAATTCATTAAAATCTCCAGGTGAGGAGAAGATTGTATCCATTCCTCTTTTTAAACCAGATTTTCAAAGAAGAATTTAAAATTGCGTTTGAGGGTTAGTATGCGAGGTTTTCCCCTTCTTTCATGTGCAATCTAAGAACTCCAATTTTACAGGCCTATTTAACATTTGCTCCATAAAAATCAGTCCTTACCTTTGTATTTTGGGAACTCCTTAATCTTGTGAAATTCGTAATCTTCTCAGGGCATTGAAGGTCAACCAAGTGCTGCAGGTTTCATTCTTCCTTTAATATGGTTTATGTATCGAGATTTGACTCTTAGCCAGAGATATTTTCTATTGGCATCCTACCAGGTCTACCGTGGAATTCTGTGCAGGTAAATTCACTCAAAAACAAGGGGTAAATTAGCTCCTGGGAAGATGTGCACTGCCTGGCCCCGAGGCTTCAGCATTGAGGTCTGGTTGGCTGCCTCTGACTAGCTAATAATAATGCATAATGAGATAATTAAATATTCACTTTAATTGATGATAAATAAGGTTTTCCAAGTTAAGTCTGTTTCATCGGTGACCTCCCTGACTTTAGCCTGAGCTTTCTAGCTCCTGCTTTTCTTATTTTCTCCCCTGTCCTCCTGAGAGGAAGGGATGAGCCAATGATGGGTGGAAGTTTGGCTGCCAGCACGGGCTAGGTCACCACAATAATCATGTGCACGCTCAACCTCAGAGATCTGATCAGGAATCTGCTATTAGTCCTTAGTTTTTCATTGCAAAGGCTGACCACGCTGCCATTGCTGCAGTTTAATAGAGAATTTTAATGTGTTTGGTCAAACTCAAAAACAGACTTAATTTTTAAGAGGAATTCTTTGTGTATGATACTATGAAAGATACGGTGTTTATACTCATATCATACTGGCAGTAGAGTAGAACAACTCATAACTGATTTGGCAATAAAGACCTATTTTTTCTTCACTAAACCTGCACTAGCAAAATTCATAAGCTGGTGATATCTATCCCTACAGCAGAAAGTATTTATTGACTTTATTGACAATTTAATATACTTTGTCAAGCCTTGTTGTTTACTTTCTATTGATCCTGAGACACGTGGGGCTACTTTTGCTTCCTAAGGGATTCAACTTGCAAGCACTTAGAATCAGATTTTTGGAAGATAGGTGCAGAAGACTGTGTAATTCACTTCTGAAAAACATAATAATGATGAATATTTCAGATAGAAGCGATAGTATTTAATATAATATGTGAAATGCTATGTGAATTTGTTTTTTTAAATCCTGGGTAAATTAAAGGAGGCTTTTGGGGAGAGCATAAGCTGGATTTTATATTGAGTTTGATAACCTCTGATTCTTCTCTCATTTCTCTTTCTGCTGGAACTGGAAGCGAATATATTATGTCCAAACATAATTTTGTAATAATTATGTTTCAAATGAAAACTTTCTTACTTGGTGTTGATATATTTTGGGGGGGGAGTGGAATGGAGAAAAAATGCCTACTTTCATGAATACAATTTAAATTTCATCTTGATGATTTGACCCTTTCTGAGATTCCACCGAGCATTGGATCAGGTTGAAACTGAGAGGATGACTCATGACTCAAGTGTAAAAACTACGTTTCATTCCCTGTATTAGGAGTTTTCTATTGCCCACAAGAATGTTAAGGAAAAAAAAGAGACATAGGTGCTAAACTTCCTGTGCTGTTTTCAGTTTACTCCTCTTTCTGCAGATGTCTTAGCAACTGTAGGACATCTGAAAAACTTTGAACTACATCTTTATTTTTGAGGCTGTATTGAACATCACTGCTGTTATAATGTTCTTGTGTTAGTATGCTGAACTTATACAAGTAATGTTGGTATCAGCAGTGACTCTGATAAAGCTATGCCTTCCTAATTAATAATACATTCTTAATGAAACGAAGAATATATTTCCCCATATATTTAATAATCTAATGAGTATAAGACAGAATGAAGTCAATACCGAGCAGATTTAAAGCAAAACACTGTTTTTAATGTGTTTCACTATAGGTTATGTACAAGTAAATAGACATTTAATTTTAAGCTTCAGCTACCTTTAATTAATTGCCCTATGCGTATTCAAATTTAGGTTGATGAATGTTGAACCAAAAGCAGACATAAAATAGTTAATTTAAATTCTCCTAATTCAGAGGCAAAGCTATCTTCATAGCTTTGTTTTGAGGGGTTTTTTTTTTGCTAAGGAAATGGCAAGTATTTATCCCGCTCCCTCCACATTTTCCACTGTCATTATTCCCAGTGATCCCTGCAGTGATAAGTGGTCAATGACCCTTGCACAGGGTGAACTGCAGGAGCCTTACAGACGTGCCGGTTATTCATCACAGTGGTAGAACCAACAGCAACAGCACAGTGACATTTTGCTAAAAGCTCATATTTTTCCCAACAGGTTATTATACAGGCAGAATAAAATGCTTTCCTAAAGACCAGCCACATCTTTTCTCTGCCTGAACGGCCACATTTGGTTTTTTTTTCTCTTATTTAGGTGAAGGATAAAAAACTGAAGAGGAAACCCAGAGGAAATGCCAAAACTACCAACTAGTAGTGCTTCTGTGTGAGCGTCTCCTTTTACACCTTGAACTTGCCCTTAAAAGACCTTTGAACTACATTTAAAATGTATTTTGGTAGGTGGTCTGCTGCCAATTATCTGCATTTCTTCTTCCATTTGTTTTCTGTGCTCGTTTGGTATCACTGCTGAATGTCGCCAATAATGAAACTGGTGTGTAAGAGTTGAGGAACCGGCTTTTGAAACTGTGAAGCTGACCTGTAGGTTTTTTTCCTATTGGGTTTGTACAAATGGGTAAGCCATCAAAGTTAATATTTTTCAGAAAATAGCAAGGTTGTCCTGCTTCCAGTGAGAGACCTATATTTTAACAGAGATGTTTGACAGTGTTGTAAAGAGCAAGATGCAGAACAATTCAGAGAGAAGTCATTTAAGCTGGGAGTATATGTGTTAATTCCTAAAAAAAAAATCAAAAAACCCCAAACCCTCAGGTTTTATTTTGAAGGAAAATGAAATCTAATTCCATTTTGAGGGTCAACAGGATAAATACAAACAACTAAATACAGATAAATACAAAAAAACCCCAGAAAGATGAAACAGGACTGGCCTTGCCAGGCTGATGGCTGCCGTAGGCATAGCCCAGGTAGTCCCTGGATCCATTTGCCTGCCTGAATTCAGCCCTTCTGTGGGCTGCTCTGGGTGTCTCTCAGAGCATTCCAGGGATGATCCTGCTCCTTCCCTGGTGCCCCAGGGTCCTGCAAGCACCTTCTGGGGCCAACCGGACGCGCCCCGGGGCCTTTGGGCCCCCCCCCCCCCCCCCCGGCACAGTGCAGACAAGGATGGAATCCAAGCTTCCTTAGGAGATGCAGGCAGGAGAATATTGCCCACCATCTTCTTTCCAGTTGCCCTCCATGCTGTTGCAAATCCTGCTGGTGCACTCGGGCTCTCCACGCCTGCTGTCTGGAGCTCCAGTGCGAGCCCATCACTCGCTGTGTCCCCTCTCGCATGGAATATCAAGAAAATGACACAGCAATGTGTAGAAAATGTGAACTTTATTCACTTGCCTAATCTCAAATCTACAACTAGGGGGTGACTAGAAGACTACAGGGTGACAATCTTAAGCCTAAGCATTTCAACTTTTGGAACTGGAACATTAAAGGAAACGTGAACTTCTTGTGGGAAAGGTGGCGGGGCATCCCATGCCTAAGAACAAGGGTTTCTCTAACTCCTAAGATGGGGGATGTCGCAGTGCCCGGGCTGGGCACTGGTCACACATCCCCTCAAATGCTCTGCAGGAAGAGCGCCGCGCTGGAGCTGCGGGGCCAGGGCTGAGACAAGGCTTGGAGTCTCCTCTTCTTCCAGATGGCCCCTTCCGCTGCTCTCTTGGCTCTGCGCCTCTGCGGAGAGCAGTGGCGCAGGCACAGCCGGAGCATGGCACGGTTGTGCCTCAGCAGCCGCATCAGCTTCTTCGGGCAGCCGCGCCCCCGGCAGCAGCACGGCCTCGCAGAGGCCGCGGGGCTCTGGCGCTTCTCCTGCAAGGCAAAGCACAGGGATGGCGATGGAAGGGCCAGCGGGGCAGAGCGGGGCCGCGGCCTCTCGAGCTGCCGTTGGCCTCTGCGCGAGACACGCAGGCATGCCCGGGCTGCGCCGGCAGAGGCTGCAGCAAGAAGAGCTCCGGCCGCCTCTGCCCCGTGCTGTCCCTGGGGCTCAGCCCCTGGGCCCGAACCCCGCCGAGAGGCTCAATCCTCCTGTGCCGCGGGACCCTGGCCAAAGGGCTACCCCAGAGGCCCAGCACCCTCGGGGTCTGTCCTGTCTGACCCCCCTCCCTCACTTCTCTCCAGCGTCTGCGAAGCCTTCTGCCAAGGTAGCATCCCAGGAAAACGCCCGTGATCAGCAACTCCACAGGCAAGCACGCCCAGGAAACTAGCTCCATGTCCACCAACGGGGTCGGCTCAGGGTCCGTGTCCTGCAGCTCCACCTCCTCGGGAAGGAGACCCGCGCTGTCCACATCCCCCTCAGGACGGCTGGAATGGTCGAGGGGACGGACCAGCAGCAGCAGCAGGTAAAACTGCAGGAGGTAGAAGGACGCCTGGCCAGCCATGGTGCCGTCTGAGAGGAGCTGCCACCACCACGAAAACTCTGGACGTTGCACCGCGCCGAGGTCTGCCCGGGCACTGGGCACGGCGACGGCTGGGGGCTGTTGCTAGCCACTGTGCTGTCCCTAGAGGCTGTGATGTCAATGGAATGCACTGGCTTGGAAGAGCTCTGTGACATCATCGAGTCCAACCTGCGACCCATGCCCACCACGGCAAGCAGAGCAGAGCCCTGAGCGCTATGCCCAGGCTTCCCTTGAACACCTCCCACGATGGTGACTCCACCAGCTCCGTGGGCAGCCCATTCCAATATCTAATGCCTCTTTCTGGGCAAAAGTTCTTCCTGATGTCCCACCCCTTGTTGCAGCTACAAACCCTTGTTGGTATCTGCTCTCTCTTGTTCTTGCCCATCTCTGAGTAGGCTGGCCCTGCCTTGTCATTCACTCGCCTCTATGTGGGCGAAGAGGCTGTGCCAATGCGTGCTGCTTAACTTTCAGGCCATTGAAAGGAGCATTTGATTGTGCCTGCTGTGGAAAGGAACATTTGTGCACATTGCCATTTCTTATAGGTTTTATCCCAGATTTTCCTTTAACAGCTGTCCTAGTGAAAGCAAGTCTGTTTTCATGACTATTTGAAGGATAATAGAACACAGCATCATCTCAGGAATATTCTGCTGGTTTAGCTTTGCTGAGGTTTTGAGATGAGTTGCAAATCCTGAAAATTTTCTCCTTTGGGAGGTAGTAATTTCACAATTTAGATTGTGGGGATATTGATTACTCAATGTCAAGGACCTAATGTAGCTTTCAGCACCAGAAATTTTAAACATCCAGTGATTGTCCTTGAAACACAAACATTTTAAATCTTTTCTCTGGACAGGAATTGCTTCTGTGTTATTTCACATAATCCATTAAGAATTTCATGCCGGGAAAACATCCATAGTGCTGTGTGATTTCCTTGGTGCTGGTCTTTGGAATGGCTTTTTCCTCCATTTTCTGAAGCTGGCCACAGAAAGATCATAGATGTGTGAGAAGTTCTGAAAGCCGAACAGGTGTAGATCTCTGCCTCCTGTTTAGAGATCTGTGGTGAGCCATGGGTCAAAGAGCTGATTTTATGTGATGTTGAAAACCCAACTTAACCTTTTTGCAGCAGGATGTATTGATAGAATCAAAGCATAGCATGACTGACACTAGTAAATTGATAAAAATGCTTACTGGAAAGTGTTTATTTGATTTTTATGCTAATACTGTGGTAATAATTATGATGTCTGAGTACTGAACAAGCTGACACCTGATTTGTAGCTGATTTTCTATCCTTAATACAGTGAACAGATATTTAAGAATTATGTTCTCTCTCATAGCAGAGGAATATGTTGTTCACAAGATGAATCTTAATATCAGTTTGGTTTTGCAGAAGAGCAGTTTCACCTGAAAATGATTTTCCTTGCTCTCACTTTAATTTTTATTTTATGTATTATTGCCTGGCAGGTTGACCTTTTCAGATTGTGTGCTGCGAAATGTTTCTACTAAGGATAGTTGGTGTCAACACAGGTTCTTTTCTAGTTTTATTTAAAATATTGAAAGATGAAAGACTTCTAATTAAGTTACAGAACTGCATATTATTTGGAACTTGTACTTAAAAAAATAGTACAAATACTTCTTCCCTGCTCATACTTAGAAAGACAGGTTAGTGCCAATTGAACTTTTGAAATAATGTGGGGAGATCACGAGTGGCCTCCACAAGTGGTATTCTTCTGGGAAACATAATTTTTGTTAGAAATAATTTTTGTTTTCATAATGCAAGCTTATTGTATCCCAAAACTGGGAAAATTAGATATGTCCTTGACCATCCGCATTTGTGTTATATTAATCATGGGGTTTTGTATTCATGGACTTGAGCTTCTTGTCTTTTTATCACTTCTTCAAATACCAGTTTTATACACTTGCTGGCTTGTTAGTTATGTTTTAAAATGGTGTGTCTTAGGCATGTAACTTGATGTTACTGTGATCTGTGAAAACAAGATTTTTTGGGCTGTCTTCATTTGATTAAGTGGTTCCTGTGGAAGGACTGGGAAGTTTTGTGGTTTAAGATGTAAAAGGAGTTCAGCAGCCTTGGCAAGTACGTGTGCTGGTTTACAAGATGAATATACAGAAACAGCCATGCTTCAGCTGGAATACACACTCTTCTAGTTTGCTAGTGCTGGGGTGTTTTGTTTTGTTGGTCTGTGAACCCATATTCTTATACAGTATCATTTGTCAGAACTCCATTTCAATTTTACAGTCCCTCTGTTTTCCCACTTCTGAATTATGGTTTTCTCCATGCCTTTTATATGGGGAATTCTTGGTGATGAAAATAATATGTGGTCCATAATGTTCTATGTTTCTGATTGGATTTTTTTTCTAGTTTTTAAATAATTACTGTTTGTTTCTATCCCGGGGCAAGATGCATTTACAGTTTCATTGGGTTTTTTTTCCAATTGCTAATCCTACTCAGGCACTAAATAAGGAAAATAAATCCTCTAGTTTCATGGAAAACATTCTGTGTTCTTACATACCTTTAAATTAATTAAAATATGGTTATATTTCTCTCTGTTTAATTTCTTAACTTAATTTTGTAGAGTTTAGAAATGTCCTAACATGAAATAGGTAGCGAAGAGCGCCTGCCTTCCTGTGTTTAACTGCTGAGTGAGCATCCCAGGCTTAGTTTAGAGATTCACTTTTAAACATCCCTTATTTGTTATAAAATCTCTCATTTTGCTTGCTCGTAGTTGTGTTAGAACATAAAGAGGAGAGAGATCATCCTGGAAAATTTTTCATCTGAACTGAATTTGTACCCTACAGCCCAACAGTGACGGCGCCTTAATTTTCTCAGGCCATGGAGGACACTGGGAGTTCGTCATAGACTCTTATTTTGGGACAGCAGCCATTCTCTATTTGGCTCCATGAAATGCTTCGCACAGTAGCGCTGGAGCTCTGAAGGGCAGAGTCATTCCATGAGGATGAACAATAAATAATTCCTATACCTTGAACTATTTCAAACCTAACACAGCAGAAGGAATTGTTTCCCTAATTCCAGGTATAATGGCGCTCCTGGCAAATTTTGCTTTTCAAGAGCACCAGTCTAAGATGTGTAAGGGCTTTCTGTGGAGGAAAAGCAGTTTGTGAGACTGGACCTTTGTCCTATGGGCAGCCCTATGGTTTTAAGCAGGAGTGTTAAGAGGCAGAGGGATCTGGAATTTAATAAGGATTTGGAAGATTAGTAGATTTGTTGCTAGACGTGTGAGGGGGGAAAAGTCTTCTACAGTCAGGGAGCAATTATTAGATAAGGTACTGGAATAGCCTCTGAAGAGGGTGCTGCTGTTGCATATGATTTTCCTGGAACTCAGCTGATGCACACAAGATTTGTTATGACTAACAGGATTGCAACTAAACAGAATGCAGTCATTTTTCTTGTAATTTAGTGAGGCATCTTTTGATCCATGATGAGCTGAGGGCTCACTGTGCAAGGCTGAAAGTAAATGACATGCTCTAAAGAGATTTTGGCCTTTGTGAGTTATTGAAGGTGGAGAGGACATAAATCCTTCACTCATTGGGACTGCATAGTTTAGTTTTATCTCCTGTTTCTAAGCAGTGCTAAAAAAGTATTATTTCCCTCAATTTTGATGGCAGCAGAGACTCAGCTGATTAATATGGATCTAAGTAAGGTTTGTAAAATAAAATATAATTGTCTGAAAACCTGTTAGACAACCCTATAGTCAATCTTAACAGAAAAGGAAGAAGCTAATCTTCCATCTTAATTTCAGAGATGATTCCTCTGTCCTGCCTGCTTTTCCCATACTGGGTATGTAACCACCACGCTTCGTTTTGATCCTTACTCCTGACTGCACCAACTCACCTGCCTTCTGCTGCTCACCCTTGCTTTCTTGTCAGATGGAATCACTGAAATAGAAAAGATGGTCTTATTTCATTTACTTCATTAAAATGTCTTGGCAATTTTTAAAATTCACTTTGCACTTTTATCTTCGGCTGAATACTAGTGCTGGCTTATACCTAAGGTAGCAAATGTAGATGGAAATGCTGTACTCAACATAATTATCTTAGGAAGAACAGTTATTGCTGCACCGCTAGGAAAAAGATTAAATTGAGCCTGTGGGACAATATGCCTGATTATACTAATTGGTACCTGTGTTCGTAATGCTTAGTTACCTTTTTTTCCTCAAAACTGTGAAAGAACACTCGGCCATCTAATGCGGCGGTGCAATTACTGCAGCTTCATGTTGCCATGCTGGGGCATGCGTGAACAGCCAGTTCAGCACTTAACTCTCTATTTATGCATGTGGCTCTTACAGCCCGTTGTTATGGTGATGTCAATTTGGGATGAGAGCACATCTATCTCAAAAAAATCATTAGCAGAGTTGTCAAGGTTTTCAGAACACTTGCTTTTCCTGGGTGCTTTCATGAAATCTAATGATGAGCCACCTTTTCTGTGAGAGAATTTCGTTTCTTACACTGAGAAGGGAAATGTTTAGTGTCTCTCTCCCACAAGGACGTTGGCTTTGGCACAATTTCACGATACCTGAATGAGTCCTTTAACACAGCAGCATTCTTTCTGATTAATTAATTGTTTCTATATTCCTCAGGTAGATTACAAACCGTAGCAAATTATTGGTGGTTTTTGATTTTCCTGGAGCCAGCAGCACAGCTTAGCCCTCTCAAAGAGGTTCCAGCAGGACAGAAGCACGACTCATTCGTCTCAGTCCAACACACGGACAGGAAAATCTTTCACAGCTCGCGTCTCAATTTCTTATGTGGACCAAAACAAACCTGGTCTCATCACAACAGGTTCTCTTCATCAAAGTGCCAAGGACAATCAGACAAAGCCTCTTCTTTCCGTGCTTGGTAAGTACCAAGGTCAGCATCTGCTTTTTCACCACTGCTTTAGCATGACATTGCCTCCCACTAGGAGGTGGCTAAATCTTGCTCCAGTTACAGTTTATCTGGAGCAAGAGCTCGTCTAAAATTGATTTATTCATGAAAATTAACAAAGTCCGTTCTTGTGACTGATGCCTTGCTTTTGCAACAGATGAAGAGATCTATTTTAAGAAGTTTATCCACACAGAGTGGAATTAGTTATTATGCTAATAAGAAAGTTTTCATTGTGTTCATTTTGTATTTTTATCTCTGATTCAGCCTCCAATTAGCCAAAATTACTAGAAATCCATAACAAATCAGTGACTGTGTCAGTTATTTATATGATTCAATATTGAACCACTGGCTAACAAAACCACATTACCTTGGTCCTCCACTCCTTAGTGTGAGCCTTTAATTTCTTTAATGAACTTTTCCCAGGCAAACAGAACTAGCTTACTGGGACTGATATCTTCTATCCTTTGACGTTTGTTACCTTTTGAGGTAATGCAAAGAGGCCCTGTGGGAACTCCAGTCAGCTTTAGGCCTATCTTAATTGATTTTCTGCGAATTTTCATGATAAAGCTTCTCAGATTGCTAGTCTGAGTTGTGCAGGGAACTGGGACGATCCGCTTCAATTAATGCAGCATCTTCAATTTCCTGTTAATTGCTGACAGCTTCATGCTGAAAAGTCCTCTTCATTTGGGACCAAAGGTATCAGACACAAAGCAAAAACCATCATTCTCATTCCTAACTCTGGGAAAAGGACATTCGGCATAGAAGGAAAGAGATCTTGTCTCAGACTGAGCCAGAGAAGTTATAATCTAGTGAGGTCAGTTATTAATCTTCTCACTGTAGCCCCTATGCCTTAGCAGACTGAAAAACTTCACTTTTTTCATACCTGACTTTCAAAACAATTTCCCAGCTGGTTGCCTGTAAAATTCCTGTCATCCTGGGCATCTGGCTTTGTATGTGTTTCTATCTAGATGCTCTAAATCATCGGGAGGCATTCCAACTACAATGTGGCTAGAAAACAAGGCCATAAGAGATTCATAATTCTTGTGCAGCAGGATGCCAGCCTTATTTCTAAACATGTTTTTCTTTTTTTTCACTGCATGTGTTAGGGAAGTCCAAGTGTCCATTAGAAAAGTTTGCGTTTTAGAAACAAAAACTCATCCCTCAAAAGAGCCAAACAAAGAAACAAAGCCCAGAACCCGAAGCAAGATATTCTGAGAATATGTTGTAATGTTACCTTTCCACTTAAAAATTAAGGAAATAATATGAACCCTCCTCAAAACCAGGAAGCCTACAGACTTCATTGTATCTTCAACTGGAAATAAATAGAGAGGGTAAGTGGATGAAGAAAGGATGTTCAGAAAGGTTAAATGAAGTTAAAACGAAATAGTCAAAAAAATCTGGATTATTGTAGCGATGTTACGAAAATGTTTGCTGTGCCACTAACAGATAAGTGTGTTAATCTCTCTAAGACTTTATTCCTCTTATAAAATTGAGTGTTTAACTGCTTTTTCATCATAACTCATTCCTAAAGGGTAGCATAAGGGGTGGGAAACTGGATATGTGAAGAGGCACGTCCTTCCTTAAGACTTGTAATACATTTACTAGGTCTTTTTTCCTCCTTGTTCATAACACAAGGCTCACCATACAGGGCCGTTGTATGTTCCTTAAATTATGACTTCAGCAGAGAAGCAAGAGAGAAAAACTATTGTAGATGACACTTTACAGTATTTCAGGCTGAGTTAACTGCAGGCAAATCTGGATCTTCACTTCTCAGATGTGCCTCTGAGCAGTGGAGTTTTGAAGTCTTGCATCAAGTACCTGAAATGTATGTCTACACCTTCCTGTCTTCTAAGGCATCCGTTCAAATGAATATTCCTCAGCCCATTCTCTCTTCACCATACACTGCTGAAACCTTCTGGGTGTTTCAAACAATTTGAGGGGTTTTTTTGGCCGTTGCTTGTGCTTTTTGTTCTGTTTAGTTGAAATAATTTTAAGTAGCCTATGGTGGTTTTTTTGCAGAAGAGAAATTAAATTGATGGAAAATTGTGTAATTTCATAGTGTTTGCAATCTGTGGCTGTACCAGGGTGCAATATTTGGGTCAGATTGTTTTTAAGCAGTTAATTGTCTGCCCAACTGAATGCTCAAGCATAATCAGGCTGATTATGTTCAAGCAGTTGAAAGTTCAATGTACAGTGAGAAATAGGATAGCAATTATCTTCTAAATTCCTTTACATGAGCCACAGGAGGTGCTTTTGCTCAGGACTGGAGTCCTGGATAATTTGTATCATCAACACAGTTCTGATTTTAGTTCCTAATATGTTTTTGAGAAAAAAATCAGCATGCAATTGATTGAAGTCAATTTTTATGTTAATCCTCAGGCAGCTATGAGGGGGAGAGGCCTGTGATTTCAGACTTCTAAAACAAAGTAAAGTTCAGTAGTTAAAATTCTGAGCCCTGAAAGTGCAAGACAACTGCTTATTCCAGGTATTCATTAAAACCACATTCTAGTATAGCCCAAAGAAGGTGCCTGTGCATTAAAAGTACGAGATTACATTAGGCTTTTTAAACACTCTGTTTTATTGGCCTTTGAATATATGTGATATTTCAATATCTGGTGCATGGATCATCGAAATCCCTAGTCTTTTATCTTTTAAAAATATGTTTTTAAGAAGACTCTTTTCAAACATGTATTTGGTGCAAGGAACATGCTATCAGAATCAGTAATTTGATATTAAAAGTGATTCTCTTAGTTTTCTAGAAATCATGTGCAGGCAGGTATGTTAGGAAGTTTTAATGTCCAATGCTCCCATTCTGAAAGGGAAATATTTCTTCGTCTGGGTTGTGGGCAGTAAAGGTGACTTACTAAACACCTGGTGTTGGTATGTTTGGCTGTTCTGGCTGGATGTCACACGGCTCTGAGCACAGCTGAGAATAACAGAAGGACAGCAGAATATTTTTATCATCTTGAGACCGTATCTGAAATACACAATCAACTGTTGCTTAATCCTCTTCAAGATGGGCGAATATATTAGAGCAACAAATATCTGTAAACATTGCTTATTTTTCTTAAGCAGTTCCATTTTCTTTTTCCAGCAGATCTACACCTGTTGATTTAATCTAGTTGAAACATAATTTTTTTTCAATCAGAACTTTAAAAAGCTATCATTTTTCCAGTCTTCTGTAAAGCAATATTCTCTTCAAAAAGATCATACAAATCCTCTGAAGCACTGAGGTCCCCGTGCATTTGAATGAGTACACTGGCATTCACATCGTGTTCTTAGGTTAAATTACAGCCATGTGTTAATTTTTGTCTGGTTTGAATCACTTTGACTTGGTTCACTTGGAGTCTGATAGAATTCAGTTTACACACAAAGCTCAGGTAAATTTAAAAGAAAAAGGAAATCCAAACTCTGCTTTTTGTCAATACATCTTTATGATCTATCCTCTGCAAGAGGCTCATGCTTCTCTAATAATGTGGGATTATAGATAATGGGGGAATTGTTCTGCTGCTGACCTGATCAAAAAAACAGGAAGAGATTAATGAAGTCGTCAAACAGGTTTAAAACAGCAGCTTTTATTTCACAGCACATTTAAGACTGTGCTTCAGAAAAACTGTGAAATCTTGCTCCAAAGCCTCATGATGCTGAAAAAGTAAATTGCTTGAGAGGTTTAAACCCAGCACTTATTCTGTGTTTTCTAGACTGTTCTTCACATGTTTTCCTAATTCTCCCTCTGTTGAAGGCAAGTGGCTTGGTAACAGTAGGTGACGACTCGTAGTATGGAATTTTTCCCTGAAATATCTAATTTAAACATTTTCTGTAATAGACACAGACTCTCGCTGGTAACTGTTAGTTCAAAGTAGAGATCAACAAGAAGTTTACTTGTTTTAATGGGGCATTCCTCTGCAATTTCACATTATTGTAAATTCTCCTTCCTCACCTACTTCTATTTCAGATGGGTCACCTTTTTTCCTAAAAGCTAATTTCCCACACTCCCCTTATTATTTCTCCAACTTGAGGATCCTCTAAGCATAAATGACTACTCTAACATGGGTGTTCCCATCTGTTCCAAAGCTTTTTTGGTTTTGCATTCAATGCGAGATTTATTCGGTGAGGAGGAAATACCTTCTCGGAACCATTCAGGGGTACCCCAACACCTATAGGAAGAGCGCTCCCCTTCTGAATTGGAAGAATCTCCCTTCCTTCGAAGCAAGCACCATCTGAAATTGTTTCCCCACACAAAACTTGCCCATGCATTCTCCATCTCGCTTGACAGGTTCCAGCACCCGCTGCGGGTAACACGAATGTGGTGAGAATACCAAGTACCCCGCGTTCTCAGTCGAAAAGACACTGTCAAAGACTAAATTGTCAAAAGAAAATTTGTTAAAACATGTTGATAAGTAAAATAGCAACAATCACGACAGCCAGATGGTGCTCACAGAAAGCTTGAAAGAATTAATCACTGTGCTCTGTAGGCTGGTAGCAAAAATATGTTTGCTATATTTAAATGAAGATACTTGACTGAAGAGTTTCAGAGTAATTAGAATTTTCTTAAAACTCTCTGTCAAAATTATATTGGAAGAACTGTAGGCCAGATGATTCAGACCCAAGTAACTTGGTTCAAGCATTAGGTGCTTAGTCCAAACCTTCTTCCCTTCCTTGTCTTCCCTTCCTCTTGAATATTTTAGGCCTCATGGCTTCATTTGGTGAAATATTTGCTAGAAGATTTTAATTCAAGCATCAAAGAAAAGAATAAAACCACACTGTGAAATGTGTTCCAAACTAGTATATTTTAGTATTTTATAAATTGCTGCTCTGAACCCTGATCTCAGTGACATCCCAAGTGGTTTCAGCTGAGCCATGATTCTTAGCTTAAGGAAACCTATTTATTGACTGTTGCTTTCACTACCGGGCTACAGTTTAAATGGCCGCGAAAAACTTCTTCACGCTTTAAGACAACTTTCTGTGTTTTCACCTTTAAAATATATTTAAAGACTCATTAAACAATTCTTTAAGAGTTCTGCTGCAATAATTTGGATGCTTTTGGTGCGTTTTTTGCTCCTGCCACATTTCCTTCTTTTTCAAAAAAAATTTTCTATCCTTCTTCCATTGTCACATTTTCCACTGAAATCAGCAACCTCTGCAATGAACTCTACGTTTCTCTCAATCAAAAAGAAACAAACCAAAACCAGAACCAAGCACCACCAGCCAACTCCAACCACACCCCACCTTTCTTTCCGTAACTGAATGTGCATTTCTCCAATTCACTCTTGCATAACTGGCATGGGGAAAGAATGAAAAAAAAAAAGGCAATGGTTGATCTTTCTTCCTTCTTCCTTTTCCTCAAAGGAGAGGACAACAAGATTTCTGTTAGATTTTCCCTTGGAAGATAAATGAGGACATCCCAAGCTTTGTGGATTGGAAATCAATGTGCATAAAGCAAGAAAAATGGGCAATGTTATCAAGCGCAGAGTTTGCACAGTCAGTGAACTCCAGGAAAAATGGGCCATTTTCCCATCTCTGTCTAAGCTGGCAAGCTCCAACAAAACTAGCTCCATCTGTGATTCCCCTTCCCGCCCCAGCACACGGTGTTTGTGCCGCCTTATACTGACCCACCTGTATCCTAAGAAAGTTTAGTGCATTTTTTGGTATTATCTAGTGTTGTTCGGGGTTTTTTAAAGCATGGTCATTAATAGTATTTTTCTTCTATATGTGAAATGGTTGCCTATATCTTGTGTGTCAAATTTTAAATCTTTCTTTTCTAAAACTTACCCATAAATTCCCTCTCTTTGCTACAATGAAATTCCATAATGGAAACAGCATTAGGGAAAATATCTGTAGCGAAGTGCATCCACCTAAATCCAATTGACTTCTGTGGTGATGACTAAGTCCCACAAACAATTTTAGGACAGAGCATTAATTGTTCTTTTCCATCAGGGACATGGCATCAGCAAGGTTTTGTACCAATTCGTTGTGCTTTTTAAGTATGAAAGTGACTCTTCTAATTCTTAACTGTTCTGTCCTGGCTTATTCCATGTGTAGAATTTAATTAGGTTTATTTCGAGGAATCTACAGAATGTCTGTGAAGGGACAGTGTGTGGGTGGACTCCTGGCCCTATTAAAAGAGATGAAAAGTTTCCACTGCCTGGAATGAACTTACAGTTTTAAACTGGGGTTTAGTACACAATGAGATAAGCAGCACGCAAAGCTCCTCGGTTGTGGATATTTCTTATCTCAGAGGTAAGTTGTCACAAGAATCTAAGCATTTAGAATCTTCTGACACGTACATCATCATCAATTCTCAAAGTGGCAGAAAAGATACCACTTGAGTCACTGAAAAATCTGGATAGTTGGACAGTTGTAGAAAGAATCAAGGGTACATCTTTAGAATATATTCCTTATAGTCAAACTGAGCAAGATTTCTTGGCACTGAAGCTCTCATTCTGTATTGGAAAATGTGTTTCTTCATTTATGTGAGATAAGAATTTAATGAAAATCTCTTTCCCTGGAGAGGAGGTTCTTTCATTAGTGCAGAAGTAACCGTAGGTTAATTTTTAAAGGTTTTTGCAGTCTAATTATTTTAATCTGCCAGAAAATTTACCTGGATATATATGAAGATATTACCTATTCACATTCATTTGAATAACAGAAAGTCACGCTATTTTCTTACTTAATCTATGAAGCAATATTCAGTTTAAATCCCTAAAATTGCGCTGCTGCCTTAAAATCTTAACATTATACAGGAAATCAGAGCTAGCACTGAGGAAAGTTCTGGACTATTCTCCATGGAAACAGCATCTGTCATTATCCATCGGATAGTGAAGGTTTTAAAGCTAAACCAAAGAAGCTCTCCTCTCTTTCAGTATCCCAATTAGGCTGGGAAATTTATGGGATAATATATAGATAATCAGTCAACGTTATTTCTTTGCTTGTAAATAACGCTACAATCAGCTTCACAAATTGAGTTCTATTCTCAGCCTCTCTTCTGTTGTCAAAAGAATTTCAAATCTGCCAAATTGAAAACAAGCAAGTAAAGCACGCTTGGCTTATTTTGCCTTGAGTATATAATAATTTTCCTCAGTCTGCTGGCTGTGCCACTCTGAAATAAATTACGCTTGTTTTTGCAATATAGGAGAGTATCTGTTGATAGTATACCATCTTGTCATCCATTTCAAAAACATTTGTGGCTGCTGACAGCTCTGGAGTCTTGAATTTTGATTAAGGAATTCAATTTTGAAATGACTGCTTCCCACTTCTCTTAAATGCTCCATGACAGATGCCTTTACTGCAATTTGATTTTTGTCTCCTTTGATTGCCTTCATCGATTAAAGGTAAAAATGCAGATTAATCCCTAAAGGTCATTAGGAAGGGAATGGAGATTATGAAAATACATGTTCACATCTAGAACAATGTGTGCAACTCCAGTTTCTTTATCTCAATAAGTGCATCAGAAGCACAGAACCGTTTCTCCTATGTATGTAGGACATGGATATGTGTCTATGTAAAGAGACTTTTACTGACATTGAGGGGAACGGGAGATGGGAAATGAGCAAAGAACAGAATTTGAGTCAGACTGGAGTGTAGAGTGGGGCCAGTGATATGCCAAGTCCAGAAATGGGGAGGTCGTGTTGTTAAATGAAGCCATATCTCTGCCAAAGGATGATGAATACAGAAGTTACCAAATTTTTGTAGCTTTCTATGAGTCAAAGAAAACAGATTTCCATCAAATCACGCCTGTTCTTGCATGAGTCTGAGGTTCTAGCACGTCTCTCCTTCCCATTTGCTTCTTTGGTGGGTTTTGTATCTTTTGTTGCATGTTTTGTTGCAATAGTATCAAGATGGAAATAGCAGAGACGGATACTGCAAAGATGACCATTGTAGCAGGCAGCTGGTAAGAGACAGCACACAGGAATGAAAAAGAAGCCGAGCAATGATGAGGAGAGAAATAAATAGTAACAGAGAAAAATACCAGCACACACAGTTCAGACCATGGGTACATAAAGGAGGAGAGCAAATCTTTGGATATTTTCCAGCTCTTGCTGTTCTAATTCAATTTGATTTCTCTTCACCCACTGTATACGTGAAAATAGAGTATCTGGCACTGGCAGAAATTTACTTTGCTTGTGTTAAACATTTGTGTAAAAAAAAAAAGTCGATATTTTATCTGGATTGTCTTGTACCAATTTTTAAAAAATATATCTGTTTTCTTTAAAAGAAAGTTAGGTTTTACTGAGTAATCAGACCAGACTCTCTTATCAACATTGCTAAGAAAGGAATCAGTCTAAGTTGAATTTAGTGGTAAAGGAACCTAACAGTGTTGTTTCTCTGCTAACAGAAAAATTGTGCAAAGAGATCCCTGTGTTCACAGGAAAGGCAGTTAAAATTCCCTTATTGCAGTATAATTTTGCTTTGTTGCTGATGTCTTTTTCTCCGCTCTTCTCACTGGCTTTCTAAATTCCAGCGAAAAAAAAATCCTTTTTTCTTTCACAGATAAAATTATTTTTCAGCTGTAAACTAAACCAGGATTTTTCTAGACAAAACAGCTTGAAGTTTGTTGGTTTATTTGTAAATGCCACTTTGAATTGGGACTTTGGCCTAATCAATGTATTGCTGAGCCTCAGGCTCTGTGCTCCTGCATGGCCCCAAGTCCCTGTTCGTGTGACTGGATGCCAGCTTTGAGAAATGACCTGTCCTTGCACGGGGGCTGAGGGGCATGGGCCATGTTTGGAGATTAAGGCTGGGAATTGGGAAAAGCTGTTACTAATTGTTGTACCTGTTTATGACAATAGGAAATGAAATATTCCTGGGTGGCAGAGCAACACGGAAACAGAATAACCTGTTAATGGTGAGAATGGTAGCTGGATAAATAGTCCCAGCAGTGTCGCCAGGAACAAGAGGCTGCTTTTTAATTCAAGCAGCAAAATGGAGACACTTGGTAAATTCATGGAAATATACAGTATTACAATACAGAAAAAAGCAACACGGTGGAATAACATCCACAACACATCTTGAAGGTTTTGCATAGTACGGGGAAGGAAAATGGGAGTGAGAAAAGTATATAGCATTCAGATTAAGTATGATTATATTCTTCTCATTATAAGTGAGAAGAACTATAGGCAAGAACATATCTGTGACTGAAGTTGTCACTTTTAACAGGACATATTTTGGTTCACAGGAGCTCTTAGTGTGAAGCCAATTGCGTGGATATAAACGAGGAAAGACTGGAACTTCTTTGAGTCAAAAGAGGAAAATCTATCATAAATGTATACAAAAAGTGTGGGAAAGGGGAGGGAAAGTGTTCAAAGAACTCTAAAAATGATGAGAAGATTATTTCCAGAAAAGTGTAGGATTGAATAAGAACTCTCAAAGCCTAGAATGAATGGATTGATGAAGAAAACAGTCATATTTTGGAGATCAAGAAATACAGGGCTAAACCCAGATTTGACAAAAGTAAATCAGAGCTGGGTTTTAAAAAGCTTATTAAAACATGGTTTCGAGGTGTCTTGGAGCGATTTATGACAGCCTGCTCCATGCCGCTCGGCTTTATGCCCCAGAATGGTTGCTGCATCTTGTGGGGCCGGGCCCAGGGGCACTTCAGGCTCTTTGCCGGGCATTTTTGGAGCCTCGCTGCCCGGGCGTTCCGTGGCGCTGGGCGGTTTGGTCTTGCCTGGCCAGTTTGCTTTTATTGGCCCAGGAAAAAGCTTTTCCCTTCCCTGGCTCGGAGGAGCTGCAGTAACAATCTTCCAGCTGCCTCCAGGCGAGCTGAGGCCGGAGCGGCGGCACGGGCGGGAGCGCAGTCCCAGGCCTCGGGGAGAAAGCACAACGAGAGCCTCCAGCCCCGCTGCTCCGCCTGCCGTGGCGGCTGTGGAGAGCAGCTCGACGCCACACAATCACCAGGCTTTTGCCTCCTGCTGGAGCTGCTCCGTGGAAGCTCCGCTTCCCTCAGAGAGAAAGGGGAAGTTCCGTGGAAGCTCCGCTTCTCTCAGAGAGAAAGGGGAAGTTCCGTGGAAGCTCCGCTTCTCGCAGAGAGAAAGGGGAAGTCCCGTGGAAGCTCCGCTTCTCGCAGAGAGAAAGGGGAAGTCCCGTGGAAGCTCCGCTTCTCGCAGAGAGAAAGGGGAAGTCCCGTGGAAGCTCCGCTTCTCGCAGAGAGAAAGGGGAAGTCCCGTGGAAGCTCCGCTTCTCGCAGAGAGAAAGGGGAAGTCCCGTGGAAGCTCCGCTTCTCGCAGAGAGAAAGGGGAAGTCCCGTGGAAGCTCCGCTTCTCGCAGAGAGAAAGGGGAAGTCCCGTGGAAGCTCCGCTTCCCTCAGCGAGCAAGGCAGCGCCATCTCCCACCACCGAGTCAGGAGGAGTATTTCTTCAACATTCGCCACATTCTCCGGGGCATTTTTGGGTCTTTGTCCCTCTCTGTGTGTGGGGCGGGGGCTGAGTTCTGACGATATCCTGTTTAGCAGCTGTTTGCTTTTCTTCCTTGCCTTGTGGGCTTTCTGTTGTTAATATTCTGTTGGTTTGGTGTTTTTTTTTTTTCTCTTTCCTCTACTAGTATTCATTTTCTGTTGGTGGAGGTGAATTGTTGAAACTCTTTAGAGAAAACTACTCATTGCAGGGCGTCCTCTCTTACATTTGTCTCAAAACTGAGACACAAGTATGTTTTAACCCACATAAAATAAAAAGACAATAAATTCTGGGACGTTATCAATCAAATAGAAAATTAGCAAATCATTCAGAGAGAACTGAATTATCTTCAAAACTAAAATACTGGGACTTATAGTACGAGGCAATATTTTCTTGGTGACAGGTAACAGGAATTTACATCAAGAGCTGAAGACATGATCTGGAGGAAATCATAGAGATGGAGAAGGACCAGCTATAAATACCAGAAGGTACACAACGAAACAGTGAAGAAAAGGCAGATGTGGTTGTAGAGCATGCCCAGCAAGGTAATTCCAACAGGAAAATATTCATAATATTGGAAAAGATTGATGGGATCTGACTCGAGAAGCTGTATACAGTCTGAGTCCCCCACACAGGAGGGGTGGGGCTGGAGAAATGCACAGGGCCTGGAAGGGATTCGAAAGTGCGTAGTGGAACAGTGTCTGACAGGCTTAGACACAGGGGAGACAGATGATATTATATACACTTATTAAAAATGCATCAGAAGTGTGGATACTAGAGGCAGAACAAACAAATATGTTTCAACTAGTTATGTATAAATCGACTCTGAAAATTAGAAGTGGGTTTCTAATTATTAAACGTGGCAAAGTTTGCAGCAGTCCTCAAAAAAGAGCAGTGAAATAATTACAGAAATGGTCCAAGTCCAAAGTTTGCAGCAACTGAAAGATTTTATATTTCATGAAGTAATTGTCCATTTCTTGGTTTAGCTTCTCTCACTACATATATTTAACATTTTGTGAGTAGTGACTCAAAAATTAAGCTTTTCATCTTCTGAGAGTCATTTTCAGGCCCTGCAGTCAGACATTTATTCATTAAACTCTGTGATGCATTAGAGCTACTTGTCTGCTCTTGGATATCATGAATACAAACATTCACCATGGGGTTGTTTACAGTGCCAGCCGTGAATAAACATGCAGGAATTACCAGGTGGTTACATTGTTTTAGGTATGACAGATCTATGGCCTGGTATTCCTGGTTTATTATCTGTTTATTTTAAAACACTTAATTTAGTGCTGGGGGAGTAGACTCCTCCGAAGCAATAAACATCTGTTGCTGTTGTTACGCTGAGCATTTGCAGCCCATAATGTTCTTGTCCCCTCTGGTAGCTGAAAGTAAATAAGGGAACATCACACAAGTGTCAGTGTGGAGGGACGTGGGTGAAGAGGGGACAATGTGTGACTACAGAATTAGGTCAGAATTTTCTTCCTCAAAATGTCTTTTCCATGGAAGTTCACATATAAATAATATGAAAATTGGAATTTAAATGGCAGTCTAGTATCAAAAAATTTATTTCAAAATGCATATATTAGTTTTGCATAAGTATATTTCTAAAAAAATCCCAAGCAACCCTCCCAATAAACCAGAAGTCAACACTGCTACCTTTGGGTCAATGCTTTCTAACCTGCAGTCCTATTTCCACTCAGTTTAGGCTATTTCCTTTCAGCCTTTAAGTTTGAAAAGACTGTGAGTGGTTGTATTTACATCAGGTAATTGGTATTCCATAGATAGGAAAGGTGGACTTGTTAGTGCTCCTTACTGTCACGATCCCCCTTCACATTCTACTGTTAGACTTTATTTTCAGGTACCTTTGTATCTTCAGAGTGCATGTGACCTTCCCTCCTTCCCCTACCACTGTCTCCTTTCAGATAACTTTTTCCTGCTATTTCAGCTAAAATAGCCATTTTCTGAAACTGAATTAAGGAAAAATTCTTATTACCCATGCTAATAAAATCACATAAGCATTTAATCCAAATGATCTCATATCCTCTGTATGGTGGAGCAGAGGCTTGAGATCAGAGGAACAATCTTTTCCTGGGATGAGTTCTTTCCGTCTCTATGAAATTTGCCTATCAAGTCACTAGGCTCTGAAAAATCCCATTTTACAGACATTTACTAGAAACATATGGATTTTGGTAGCTGAAGTCTCTGAAAACGCCCTGGGCACTAAAGCTTCTCCAGAAATACAGCTTCTGAGTGAACTGTTGCTGTTATCATTCCTCCCCACTGCAACTGGTTTTCCTGCAGGGATTGGGCCCACAGAGACCATGACTGACCTTGGCTGTTCGTGCTGTCCCCAGTTCTTGACTATAGGATGAAACATTCAGGGTCTCATTTGGATAGCATTGGATACCTTTCTTCTTTATTGTTCTCCTGCAAAACATTTCTAGGGAAAGGAAGGAGGAGAACAAAAGAGTGCTCTGGCTTTCTTCTGGTTTTTTAAGGAAATTTATTTTATGTACTATTTTAATCATAATGTTGAATGTTATAGAAGGACTTGGAATGACTAGAAAAGAAATGGTGCCCATTCAGGAAATACAAGGCCTTTTATTCAGCCCTGCATTTAGCCATAGAGTGAAGGTAGGTAATTAAATAGTGAATAGGTGCTCACTTACCACCACAGGACATACCTGTGAAAATACTCCTGCATTCAGAGCACCTTCAGTATGCACCTCTTCACATTCCACAGCTAGGACATCTTGATATGATTTGTTGTGCCATAACAAATGCGAAGATAACCTCACTTTTCTGCCCATTCATTTTTCTTGTCTTCACCCAAATTATTAAACAGAAAGTGATAAACACAGCAATTTTAGCATTCAATGAAACTACCATTTTTTTCTAACTCCATCTTTCTTTGAGGGATGTTTCTCAAGTCCCAGTTTCTTTATACACGTGGAAAGAATGCAAAGCATAAACCCTTCTGAGTCATATTTTCTAAGCCATTTTTTCATCTCTGTTGTTTTCATCTGCTTGGTTTTCAATTTTTTTTTTTAAAATGTCATGTCCCAAACTGAATCAAATCAGTCCTACTGCTGAAGCCTGAGCATTGCTGAGCAGAACAGAAGGATTATTGTGCTGGTTTGACACATACTGTTATTGTTAATATAATCAAGTGTAGCATTTGTCCTTTTTCGGTGTAAGCATCTTATATGTGAATCACAAGCAGTTTATGATTTAACTTCCAATAACTGTGTCTGTCTTTGTAGGAGTGTTATTTGGCCCACATTTCTCATAAATATTTGCTTTGGGTTCAATATTCACTAGCACTGCAATTTTTTGGGCTGTAAAAAAAAATATATATGTTTTAAAGAGTACATATAAAAGGCATTAGGCACTGGGAGACTCAGACAAAATGACTGTCTGTGACAGGGAATATGCAGAGAATATCACAGAATCAGAGGATGTTTTTGTGGCAGATGAGCAATCCAAAGATATTTTTTCATCGTTGTTTAATGAATCTGAAGTAACTTGATTGTCACGGCAAGTACAGACAGCCATGAGTGCTGCATTTTAATCATCCTGACATACTGCAGGAATGCTCAGTGCTACTGCTGCTAATTCAGGGGAAATGAACACAGCGATGGTGACATTCAAAGCAGAAGGGACAGTAGGCACTCTATGGTAGAGTGCAGAAATGTGCTACCAACATGTCACAGTTACAGATACCACCTCCTGAGTGTTGAAATGGATGTGGAAATCAGTAGGTGAAATAAATTGAAACTACTGCTCTAGATCACTTTACTTTTTCACTGACAAATATTCTGCCTTCCTAATATGTAAGTTTTACAGATGCAATAGTCCATATTCTGTTTTCTCTCCTGTGACCACATTGACCACATCTTCCCGGAGGGAAAAAAACATAATAGTGCTCTTCAAGTCCCTGTTACCTCTCAGAGCAGATTATATACAATTTTAGTAGTTTCTCCACAGATCAGAGAGAAAAAAAATCTATCTTTTCTGAGACCATCAAAGTGGTAGATCAAGAGTATGTGCTTGGCAGGGGAAGGTAGTAAGACAGTCAGTGCTCAGATGTTAAAAATATCAGATAAGAAATATGAGATAACTACTCATTGACTGCTACTAATGAAAAAAAGCCTAATATTTACTTGGAGATTAATCATGTTAAGGAAACATATTATCTAGAATAAAATGGAATTAGCTCATGGGTCCCACTGTAAAATATGCTGAGCAGCCCCAGTTCCCATTGCGTGGCAATTCTGCAGTAGCTCCACTGTGGGCACAGTAATTTCCACACCAGGAATATTTTTGTATGGACTAAATGTGGCCACATATGGCGGTAGGGGAGAACAACTACTAGACCAGAAATTCCCTCCCTGATTATCCCGTCGTGGCTTCCATCTGCAGACAATCTGGTCTCACTCCTTATGCCTCATTTGTGCAATCTCCTTCTGCAGGAGAAGTCAAGAGAAGAATGAGAGCAGGTTAAAACCTCAGAACGTGGATTATTTCTCTGAGAGTTGTGGGCACTTAGCACCTGCAGAATTGAGCCTCAAGGCACTTCTTTTTCCTACACATTGAGACAAGTTTTCAGTTCCTGAAATGAGACTGAATGCTGGATAAAAATGGACGCTTAGGGTTTGTGTTGCTGTAATTCTGTTAGGGAAAATTGGCTGGAAAATGAGAGAAGCCAAATGTTACATTAACACATTAACCAGTCCTAACACTATCCAGCTTCCCTTACTTTTCATTGCAAAACTAGTGAAGTCGGCTTTGCATGGCAGTTTTCAGCATCGTGGAGTGAAGGGTAAGACATCCACTAAATCCTCCACTGGACCACTTTCTCTGGGTGAAATTCAGGATGATTTCGGCAGAGGAAGAGTCCTTGAGAGCAAAAACTCTGCCTAGCAGTGTACTCAGCTTCGTTTCAGTGGGGAAGAACGTGCATATGGACTGGGAAAAGGGCAAGGATGGGGGATTTGAGAGCTGGTTTTGGTTGTGTTGTACACAGACGTGCAGCACAGTGCAGTTTTGACCTCTGCAACCACAAGAGAAACCTGGAGAAGTCATGGAAAGTCAGATGAATTATTGGGAAATATATGCAAAAAAAATTCTAATTATTTATTGCAAGTACCCAGCCACCGGATTACACATGCCAGAGCCTGTGGTCAGTGATGAGAGTGTAAACACTGCAGTGGGAGAAGGGGTAATACATTTCCATCTGAATCGATTACAGAGTTACTGTACACAATAGCCTAAATTAAGGTTTTATAATTTTAGATGTGGTGTGCTCAGTCAAAATTCTGCTACATCATTACAGTGACAAATAAAATTTTATGATAAAGACAAAAAAAGAAAAATCTTTGTAAATTGATCTATTTTGATAAGAACGCAAATATCCTGATTTTGGTTATGTTAACCATTTAAACCTCCCGGTTTTGATGGAAATCTATGTAAAGTCAATAAACACTCAATGGCAGTTCGGAGGTTCCAAGCCTGGACATATATTTTCAAATGCAGATATCATGAAATAGACTATAAAATAGAAAGACTTTTTCTGTCAGTAAAACTGAAGTTGCACATAGTGACAGTTTGAGTTACAATTATGGGTTGATTTTTTTTTTTAGATTATGATTTGAATGAATCGTTTGTCATTACATTCTGTGTACTTGGAGGAGGGATTATAAAGAAATAGGAGAAAGTTATAAAATAGAAATTGATAAAAGGCTTATTTGGTGTTTGGGAGTCCTGCACAAGCAGCTAAAAAGTCATTGGAACAGAGCCAATCTCTGTGAAAGCTTTATTGATTACACAGCGAAAAGTCCATTTTAAACACTTTCATAGCCCTGTGTTGCCTGAGGAAGCAAAATCTATTACACTTAGATTATGAACTTTTTGTTTATGAACTCAGCTGTCTTAGTGGCCAGCTGGAAGAAGCCAGCATTATTATTTCTCCTGTCTATAAAGCAGAATTATCAAAAAGCCCGTATTTTTCCCATGTGTCTGCTGCTGCTGTTTTCAAACCATACCGTGTGAGGGGGTTTGCCACATGCTCCAGCTGCAGCAGGAATGGTTTTCCACCTCAGAGAGTTTCTCAGGTCCCCCCACACCTCCGGTGGGTAAGATCTGGGCTGTACTCCCTGATTAGTGTTTGTGTAATTGCTCCGGTTGCTCCAGGCATTTTTCAGGCTCGGGGTTGTTGTGTTGTGTTAGGAGAATGACTCAGATCTATCCATGGTTAAATAAGCTGTGAAATAAGCTGCCCAAACAACTATCACTCATCAGGGTGATAATGCTGCTTTACACAAAGAATTTCCACCTCTCTTTGACCTAAGAAAAGGTCTAAGCCAGAAAGATGAGAGAGAACAGTGATTACTTTCCTTTCCCTTTCCTTAAGAGGGATGAATGTTAGGCTGCAGTCCAGGAGAGTCTGGATTTGGAAGGTGCAAGAAATTTCCTCCTCCTGGGGAGAATAATAGAAGCTGCTGGAGGGGTAGGAAAAGAGGAGAGAAGGGCACGGTGAGGCTCAGAAAGACAGTGGGGTCTCTCTCAGCTGAAATCAGCAGTGAAACTCGTGGGCTGTGCAGGTCAGCTCTGCCTGTGGTGTCTGAGATTGCAGCCAGTGGGACTGAACTAATTCCTGGAGAGCAGGAAAGGTGAATTTTGTGTATGCTCTGTGGTCACATATTTCTTCTGGCCTCCACTGATGGGGCTGACATTTGGCTTCTCATTGAGGGTGAAATGATGTGACCTGCTTGTTCTGGCACCAGGTCTTCTATCACTTTGGGCTCATACCATCAATCCAGCTGAAATTGGTACCTGTAAGTTCTTTAAGTCTCAGGAACTGTGAAGTTGATTAAATTGACTCTGAACCAGCATCTTCAAACACTTCTGCCTGTCTCCTCCAATCCCCTGAAGCTCAAAGCATGTAGAGAAAAGGGTAAAAATGATAAAATACCTAACTTACTTCCACCTAAATCTTTCCTTGGAGCTTACAGCTCTTTTCCCTCCAACTGACCCTCACTTGGATTGTGCTGTGCACAGCATGTTTTCTCGCTCCTCTTGTGATGCCTTGCCAACCTGACAAGTTTTAATGACTCCTCGAAATATCTTTTTTTTTCTTTAGCAACAACAAAAAGATGTGAGAAAGATTTCTCACCTATAATATCAAAAGTTAGAGCCTGCTCATTTGGACAATAGCACCAGGTAGCTGCACTTTTACCACTGATTTATGTCTCATAGAAGATGTGGATAAACACAGAAATACTGGGAAAATGCCTCAAAGCACTCACAGTTCTATTCTCTTTTACTCAGCTTCTCTTTTCAATATAATTCTGAATGAAAGCTTTAGCAGAAGAGTTCTGGCAGATTGTCAGGCATTCAAGTAGATTAAACTTCTTTCTTAGACTGAACATTGCAGGAAAAGTTTGCTGCAGAATTAGAAAATAATGCAATGAAATTATAGAATCCTTATAAAATTAACAAACTCCCTACATTTAAGATCTAGGCATACTAGCTTTAATTTCTGTTAGCTGTGATCTTACAGAATTTTTATTACAGTTTTACAGAGGTATGTTTAAAATATAAAACATTTAAAACTTTCCAAAAATAGCATGTTAGGATTCTTCAGCACTTTTCTCTGTACAAGTCATAGTCAATATTTATAAAAATGTTTGCTCTTGATATGAGTAATAAGAGTTTGAAAAAAATTGCTGCAAGTGCAGCGAAAGGTATGATTGGATGAGTGAGAACTGTTTTTTCCTGAAAATGGCTTTATTTTGATGAGTTTTTTAGCAGCAGACACTCAGTGATGAATGTTCTCTGGCATCTGAAAGCAGTTTAGAAGAAATTCCAGATCCTCTGTAGTAGGCAATATGGGAGTAATTGATTTTTAGGGAAAAATCAGTCCTGAGTTCAATGAATTAGACTTTTCAATTATTAAAAAAAAGGATAAAAAATACATATATATACTTCTGTCCCACCAAATGGGTGTTTGTGTTTGATTTCTGCTACAAGAGTGTTTGGTGAAACTTAATTTTATTAGGCCATGTTTCTTTAAAGCTGTTTTACCCCGGTTTAGAACTTACTAAGTGGTTTTTAGCTGCTGAAACACTGCTCTGTGATTAAATAAGAACCTCTAAACAAATGTTTGTGATCTTTAAGCAAATTACCTTAATTTGAGGTTTCTGTCTGATGACACCTGATGTATCTGCGTTGTCTAAAACTGTGCTGCCTGAAAGGAGGGATGGTATTGACAAGCTTAAATTGGTCTGTTTGGTTTTACTGAATTTTAATTAAAAAAGAATTGGAATTCTCTAAAGTAGGCATTGGGAAGGAAGATTATATTGGTGAAAAATCGCGTGGGTAATTTACAAATATGCCTAGCAATACCAGCCAGACATTCTCAGTGCAAACCAGACTTACCAGGCTAGGTTAGTCAAATTTGATGAATTTGCCTTCATGTATCTTTTGGCATATTGTTAATCTTCTTCTTAGGTTTACACAGGCTTTAACAACCAGACCAGAAACACAGCTCTGTGAACAGGTGCCGTGGGCTAGAGACGGCTTTGAACATCAGGTGTGTGCTGACAGGGAGTTAGAGTGGCTCGAATTCCATCTCTGAGCCTTTCCTGCTTCCCCTGTGTTTATGGACAGAAGAAGCAGTTTTGAAAAGGAAGCTTCTCCTTTCCTTCCCAGTGGCCTGGGATATCAGAAATGACCAGAGAGGGGTTTTATCCGTTGTCCCCTACTTTCTGCTCCTTGTAACTCAGTCACCTCATTCATGTAACTACACGCATTAATCGCAAGTTTTTGCCCCAGAAATATGGGAGCAGAACTGCAGGCTCTGTGCAGATACAAATGTGAGACTTTGGCGATTAAAGAACCAGTGTCCTCAAGATTTTCTGTCTTCTCTCTATCCATTTTTTCCAAGAAATGCTCTAAGTTAATTACTTTCAGCTAGTGTTTTTTTGTTCTATTTGTAATATTAAGACTCCAGGTTAGAGTTTGGTTTAGTAAGCAATGGCATGTGTGCTGTGATTAAAAAAATCCCACCAGATTCAGGAGATGAAGAGCAGCAATGTAAATATAAGGTAAAAGGAAAAATTTGGTTTCCATTTGTGTCTGCAGGTTTACTGAGCTTTTTGTCTGGGCAGACTTTTGATAGATTGTAGCCATGGAACTGTAAAAACAGAACTTACTTTTACCTGCCTGTGTTATCAGCACTGTGTGGTAAAGGCTTGCTTGCCCCCCTCACCTACCATGTCACCTCTCTAAATTATTATCAGCACAGAGCAGTCTAGATCTTCCAACTGTGTATAAAGTTTGAGTAGCCGTGCCAATTTATGCAAATTCTTAAAAAATAACTTCAAAAATTAAGTACTTGCCTCATTAGTCGGATCTGCAGGAAATGGAGAATTATCAATTATAAATAAAATACTTTAAATACAGGTCAATTAGTTCCATTTGTGGAGCACTAGCTAAATATGGTTCTGCTATTATAAAAATAATGCTAGGATAGCTATAATATATTTAGCTAGATAAGCTAAATGTTTCAGCATCCCTTTCAAATGGGCACCTTTATACCTCATCTGTGATCCCTTTGAGGCTGGACTTCACTCAGCATCTTTATTCATGGTATCATTTCCTTACTATATCAGTTTACTGCAGGAATTCATGAGGACACTGGTGTCTTCAAGACACCTTAACCTCCTACAGCTTATTAACATTTCAAAAGATCTTCCTCGGAGTCACAGATAACATCATCTGTGGAAGAAAAATGTGATTTTTTGTATTAAGTTTGTTGTTTGCTCTGCTCGGAAGCAGTGGCAGCTTTCCTCTGAACCAACAGCTTGGTTTCCAAATTTCAACTTTAATGATTCATTTAGAGCATCAAAAATGAACTCCTTGAATTAGAATTGTCAGAATTGACATCCTCGTGCAAAACTTTGGACAAAGTGATTGCAGGTGCTGTTGGTGTCAAGAGGGAAAAAGTGCTCAGGCAGAGATTGAGCCTAATGAGGCACCTCAGTGAAAACTGGAGGGGGAACGAGACAGATTCTGCACAGGAAGAGTTAAAAGAACAGCCAGCCCACGGACAGAATAAGAAGCAAAAGGTGAGATGAGAGGAGTCAGGCTACCAGAAGAATGAGAAGAAGTATAAATAAGGTAGAAAAATGTTAAGGGTGAAAGACGGCTCAGAGGGTATGGAAATCTAGTGCTGGATCAGAGCCTGGAAAGGAGAAGGTCACTGCAGGCTGTCAAGAGGAGCTTCTGTTAACAGCTGGGTTCTGCCTGGTGGGGAGGGGAAGGGGCCTCAGGCAGTTTGTGTGCACGATGAGCTTCGAGGGGAGAGGGAGAAGAGCCATGGGCCACGGCGCGGGTGGAGGCCGGGACATCAGTCCCTGCATCCAGAAAGGCCAGGGACAGTGCACAGGGGCAGCAAGGGGGTGCAGGTTGGAGCAGAAAAGCTGCTTCTGGAGTACCAGTTCGTCCTCACATTGAATTCTACCCAAACAGAACAGGGAGTTTACAGCCACAATATCACTGGGGGAATACAGAGGTGGGGGAAATCCACCAGTTTGCTTTGGTGTCCAGGAGACACTGCCATTATCAACCGCAGTTGCACGCTTAAGGGAAGATGATGCACAGAATTAGATTATTTTAGAGGAATGGTTTGAGGCTTTAAATTGTTGGGTCCTGTAATCCATGGACATAGGTTTTATGTAAGTGTTATGAGTATATTAAATGCACTTAACGATGAAAAGCATTTGACTCTGAAGGAATGGCTAGGGTGACATGCCAGTATTTCTGTATGAAACAGGTTTTTATCTTTCAAATTAATACCTGAGGTGCTGTGAAAATAATGGATTTTTCTTGTTGCTTCTTAGTGATAGATTCTTTTATTCTTTTTGTGGAGGTTTCAGATATCAAACCAGATTTTTTGAGAAATGTCATTATTCTCCTTCATTATCTGGATTTTTTAATGAAGGTTCTAGGTGGTAAGGAATCTATCATATCTGCTCAACCAGATCACATTAATCTCTGAAGGGTTTTTTATTTATTTAAGTAACATGATTAGAGAAGTAAAATGCCAGAGCTATATTTGTCCTTTTAGAAGACACTGCATACTAAAAGAAAGCCATCTTAGCAAATGAATTTTTATGATGTAAGCTGGGCATGAATTCAAAACTCTATTACACTTGGAACATAAATGTGTTAAACTGAAATAACAAAATTAGAGCAGACAATAAATAAAACTCGGGGGGTGTGCTTTTACTGCCTTAACAAAATGAACTCCTCATAATCACGGAAATTATCTCAATATCACTAATGGAAGGATTTTTCTGGGAAACAGAGCAGACTGCCTGTCTTCTTCCAGCACGTTCAGACATTATCCGTGGGGTTCAATCAGTGCCATTCTTTTATCTGCTGCCAGTTGCCACATACTATTGGTTATATTTATCCAGTGCTTGTGATGGAAGCGTCAGCCAACAGCAGCAAACCCCCAAAAGACACCTCCAGAGCAAATCCCTCTCAGTTTATTCATGCCACTGGAGAATGGCACTACCCTCCTGAACAGATGGGGAGCATTTCATATTATAGTACAATTAAAAATCCTTAATCAAAGAACAGTACATTAAAAGAATTAGAGAAGGTTAATACTGGTGGCTTAATGCAGGGGAACAGCTTTTTTACTGAATTCCATTGGAGCACATTTTGCCTTTCTGCACACTTCAGCATGCAGCATTAGCTGAGGAAAGCTGTGGTTGAGTACAGGACAAGGGCAGGAGAGGCAGAAGGTGAAGAAAGAACTGATGTAAAGAGAGATACAAGCATCATTTCCTGATCAGACTAAGACTTGGATGTGTTGTTTGATACTTAATTTTAGAGCTCTTAATTAAAAGCACCGTCCCATAGCTTTGGATACTGTTTGCAAAGGGGATGTTTAAACTCATTCCGGTTGAAACCAGCAGAGCTTCCTGATGCTGTTGTATATGGTTGCAAAATCAGAGTGTGTATGGATCCAAATTCTTAGGAAGTCTATTTGAGAAATGACCAGGACCCCGGAAGATGTATTTAAGAATTCTCCATGTGAACAGTTGGTTTGTGATAGCAAGAGGGCAGATGTGAGGGTGGATTTAAGAGTTGCATTTCCACTGAGTTCCTGACACCTATTCTGAATTTCTGTAGTGCTCCTGGCAAATCACATCAAGTAAAAATATTCCTTAAATTGTTTCTCTTATTTTGGCACCAATCTATACCTTTTCAGCCTCCTATTGCAATAAAATGTGATTCTGTTTTTAGATCCTGCTTCCAAGCATCTGCTATTTCTTATTTTCAGGATTTGGATGCTAATGGCAAAACACTAGAAATAACAGTCCTTAAAATGAATTTATTCTCATTTTAAAATTTTTCTTATGACTTTTATACTGCATTCTTTAGGAATTAAAAAGTCCTCTTTTGTTGCCTATTTCATTTCTTATTCCATAACAACTTTTGCTTAGTATGTGCAGAAAAGTGCTGGAAATTTGAATTCATCTATTAGATATACGAACCCTATTGATTGTTTCTAATGCTTCTCAGATGTACAGAGCATGACTAAAATCAGGTCAGTCTACATCTGCATTATTATTTTCATTAAACTCAAGTTATTGTTCATCATGGTTTTTCTAAAATTTCCCCAGAGAGCTCACATAAAAGGATTAGCGTAAAATTTCCTTTTAATAGCTATATAATCTGAATAATGCTGGTCAGGAGAAATGTTGTTGAGATTCTTTCTGTAAGTTTTTTGACTGATTGTGGACATACACAAAACTAATTGCCCGTGATCATTTGAACTGCAGGAATTAGATTGGGATGTATGTTCTGTTTCCCATCTCTTTCACCGATTTTCAGAAATAAAAGGCAAAATAATATTACTGGTGTCCACTGATATTAAATTGCTGTATTTTGCAGCTAAAAGTGGAAATTCAAGGAACGAATTCCAATATTATTAACTCTGTAGGGGTCTTTGCATCTGTGCCTGATCCTGAGGACAGCATTTGTCCCGAGTCACACTGGAAATGGCTGTGCCATTTCCAGGATTTCCATTTGCTATTTCTTTCCTTCATGTTGCCACCTGTGAGCTCTCAAATACAGACAAAAGAAAAGAAAGAACCAAAAACCTAAAAAGCCAAGCAACAAATCCCCAACAACAACCACAAATAAAATAAATGATGTTTAGAATCTGTAATTCTGTTCATTCCTCTCTGAAGAGCATTCATTTTGTGATCTAGTCTCTGTAAAATCTCTTTAAATTGCAGTCAGTTCTGAAGTCCTGTAGAGGCAACAGAATGTGACTTTTGGCTCAGTCTTGTCTGTGGAGATGCAGTTTGCGCCAGAGTCGTGCCCGGTTTCTTGTGCTGCCAGTGGTTTTTTTTTTTCATTCATCTGCTTTATCCAGGATTGGGATGGTCAGGAGTTGATTCATACCCAGTATATAATTGTTGAGTCTATGTGAAACAATCTTCACCAGCTACGTTTTTGAGCTGGCATTGCTGGATTCAATCTGGAATTGAGACCTACCAACTAATCTGCAATCCTACCCAAAATAGATGCCAGCTCAATTGAAATAAACTGCATAACAGTCTGAGAGAACTGACATACCTGTGCTACTCCAAAAACTACAAATCTCACATGCAGCTACTTAAACCCCGTGAAATATGCTGACTCTGACTTTGAAAGGGTGTGAAGTTACGCACATTTTGTGATAAAGAAATTGAAGGAACCCTGGTGAAGGGGAAACTACCATCTGAAATTTTGGCTGAGGCTGAGATTTAAGATGCTACATAAGAGTGATGTTTCACCTAAGTAGGAGATTCAATACGTGTGCCTGATTGACACAGGTTTGGGTCTTTTTGCCTCTGTATCAGGAGAGCTCGGAATCTTAATAATCCATCTGTTGCTTAAAATAACATTCTGAAAACTAAGTCAGTACAGAACAAATTGCTTTACTTGACCTGTGGTAGAAGAGGCCTTTCTCACAATGTGTTAGCCTTAGGAGCTGAACTTGTAGCCTACATTTGTATATGTAAAAAAAATAAAATTACTTTAAGCTGCTTGGCACCCAGAAGGCAAAAGGCACAACATCTCACAAGCTCATGGAGCTGAACTCTCAGCCTCACAAACAGGAAGGCTGCACTGAGGCTGCCCGAGCGGAACGGTCCCCGCAATATTCTGAGAGGCCAAAATGCAGCCATGGGCACTGCCCCTGGGTAAGAGAAGAGGAAATGTGTGCCAGGGTCTCTGCCCAAGCCCCTGCCCTGGTAGGGCTTGGCTGCCAGCACAAGCACAGCTGTACTGGTAAGAGGAAGGGAAAATGTTTCTCCCCGGATTGCAACTCTAAAGCTTTATTTCCCCTTGATCATAATGATGTCTCTCACCATCAAATGAACTACTTTTCATGCATTTTCTCACTCCAGAGTTGCTGAGGGGGGTGAGGGGAAGAAAAAAAGGTGCTTATGATGTTTATTCTTTCTTCTGTGGAACAGAAAATAACACCATCCCATGGCCTTCCAGCAGTTCATTAAGCTGTACAGTGATGCACTTCCCAAAGGGGAAGGATAAGGCTCCATATTTATGTTTTGACAGACTTTTTAGCATGGTTTCCAATGGAAACTAGACTTGTAGAATCATAAAGAGAAATGGCAGAGGAGATGGAGGGAAGAAAGGGAGGGCAGGGGAGATGGAGCAAGGGAAAGAGTCCATCTGTCTGTCTGTGTGACCCCAGTGTTGTGCCACTGGCTGTTCTTTCCCTCTCGGTTGAGAGAGATCCCTTTTTGTTCTCCAACAGTTGGGAAGATGTTATCCAGACTTCCTTAAACCCTCACATAAGGAACCAGCAGACTAAACTCATGAGAAACTAGACTCCATTAATCCATGTGTTAGCAGAACTTCTTCTACTCTTTAATAATGATTTTTCTCATGGGAACATCAGTGAAATCTACATGAACATGAAAAAAATAGTTTTTTCTGAAATAGCTTTCTCAAATGAAAAGCTTTCAGCTGTTAGACTATACACAGACGTACACATGTGCACACAGACATGCCATCTTTTTTTTGTTAAACATATGCACATACATAGACACAACAGATGTTTTTATCTATGAAGAAACTTCCACGGTCTAAAGTAACATAATAATCCCATTATTTTCTTGCTAAGGTTTTCTTTCTCTGTCTGGTAGACTGGCATTCTGCAAAGTGGTTAAAATAGCCTGGCTTTTAAAAACATTTTGAATTGTCTGCTCTGATAGACTTGAGCTGAAGGTAGAATTATTTTTGTGGTAATCAATTACTGTGCTGAGTAATTCAATCCAAATGTCTGAAAATCCAAATCTCTCTAGACCATCTTGTTGATTATAAACACATCACGTTCAGAACAGCTTTTTCTTCCCATAAATCTACAGGATTTTATAAACAAAGGAAGAGAAAAATAGCCAAATTTTAAACGGATAGTGTTGGAAATCTGGCTTCTCCCCAAGCTAGATCCAAATTCAGTCATGTAGATGGCATTTCTTGAAAGTGGATGCTGTCCAGATGCAATACCATATTCTGCAGCTACTATGCTGTGTTTTTAAAACACTACGCTGTTGTTTAAACTGCAAAGATAATATACAGAAATGGAAAAGAAAGGCAGACTTCCCAGCCCGTGATTCTCTGTTCTATCCTTGCTAAGAAGAGAAATAGAATTACAAGTGAATTTCAAATATCAGTAAATCCCTTTTTTTAGGTTGTAGTCCAACAGTATATGTTATTTCTGATTGAAAATTTAAAGTTAAATTCATATTGTTTACCTTCTGCAGTTATCCATCTAGTAAGAGTAGAAAACAGTTTTGTAAAATTGCTTTGAAGAAGTAGTGAACCTCTGACTGAATGAAAAATGACAGGCAGTTGTTGCATCAGGTTTGTAGGTGACTGGATGGATGGATCTGCATATGTATAAAAGTTCATAAGGTAGCAGAGATACTGCAAATGCTTCTCTGGCTTATTGGTAGCATTGAAGCAACATTACGTGCTAGACATAAAACCAGTAGCATTTTAAGTAGAAAAATAACAATATTGAAACCTTTACCCATATCTACGAAATCTGGTTGTGATACAAATGACACCTCTTTGTTTGAATTCTTACATGCTCTGTGTTTTGCACCTCTGTAAAGAAGGGTGGTGGGAAAATACTAAAAGGAGTCCATGAAGTTTTGAAATTGCAGAATTGTGTGGGGCTTAGGACCCACAGGGTTATTGGCAAGTGTCATGCCATTGCACAGATCCCTTATACCAGAGTTACCAACGAAGCCAAAAATGAACAGGGTTAAGAAAGTCCTTCCACACAAAAGCTGGGTAACAAAATAGGAGAAAATCTCTTGAGGCAACTCAGTTCTCAGGGAAGCTTCCCATTCTAAGAGTCCTGGGCTAAAATGATGAGGGACACTTGTGAGAGGTTTTTTGAGGACACTTGTGCAAGGTCAATTTGCACCTCCTTGTTTGTTGAAGTGGCTGAGTGGCCGTGAATCACGCTGACATTCCGGCTTCTGTGTTCAGGGCAGGACAGCCGAGTGCAGGGAGCCCGGGGCCACACATCAGAGCCGGGGAAGGACACTGAGCGCTGCCCGCCTGCCCATTTATCTGAGCATCGACGGCTCCCTGGGCTGAGCCGAGCACAAACCCTTTCTAAGGGTTAACCCCGGGCAGTTAAATTTGTGTTTAGAGTAGCGCGGGCTGCTCGCATTTAGCCTTTCCCGGTGTTTCAGCTTGTGTTTGCCGCGTGCTTCATACCTTGGCAATGTGTGTTGGAGGGAAAAGGGACGGAAACCGGGTTGTGGTACTTCCTTGCAGTCTGTTATTAATTCTGCGCTTGAGAGATTTAGGCCTTGAGAGACTTAGACCTTGGGCAAGACAAAGAGGGGCAGGGGGCAGCTCTGTCCTGCAAGAAACCTCTTTGCAAGGAGAGGTTTAGGCCTTGAAAGACCTTCTGCAAGACAAAGAGGGGCACGGAGCAGCTCAGTCCTGCAAAGAAACCTCTTTGCAAGGAGAGATTTAGCTGAAGAACAAATTCGCTGGCAAACCACCAGGCTGTGAGCCTCCTCCTGAAACCTCGCAGTACTTGAAGGAAAAGTCACGTCAGGAAATCTTAACAGGCTCTGTGACTGGCACGGTGAGTTTGCTGACCCTTTGTACAACAGAATTCATGGAATGATGGCTTTATGATGGGATTTTGAGTAAGGCTCTGAATTGGGATGCAGAGTCATCTGGAGTACATCATTCTTTTGTTAAAATAGAGTACATTGATATAATCTCTCCCACAACTAGTGAAATACACATATATATCACAGTCCAATCACACGTGTAGGCATATAAGAATGACTCTAACATTACTAGAAGAGCACACCAATGATATTTTTACTTTTCTCCTGAGTCATTCCCGTTTCTTATGCATGGTACAGTGTGATTTATAACAATTGGGATGTCTTCTAGTGATATGTAGTAACACACCATTCAGCAAGGAAATAGAAGTTTCATCTTGTTAATATTCCATATTTCATTTGGTTGGCTCAGGGAACCCTTACATATGTATTCTGAGATTGTGCCTGTAGATGAATGTGGAGATAGAATTAGCAACGGAACCAAAAGCGGAATGTTAAAAACGATCTGGAAAAGGTTTCAAATTCTTTATTTCTGTGACAAGAATTATAACCAGGCTGGAAAATGGCATCAGGTAAATGAATTGTAGTGACACTTAACTGTAACAATGGCAAAGAAAGGAAAAAATTTTAGTCATTATTTTTGGAACTTCAAGGTCATGGTATTTGAGATGTTGCAGCGTGGATAATTAGATAATTGTACCAGAACTTGATATACTTTAGTTAATTTTACAGGATTTTTCCTTTAAGGTTACCATTCTCATTACTAGAATTGAAATTTAAGAATATATTTTTTCTATTAATGTCCTTTTTAAGGCTGGCATGCAAGTAGTTTACACTGAGCCATAATAATTTATTTTCATTCTTTCTTGCTCTGCCTTCATTTGAATGACAAAAATCATAACCAAAGTAGAAAATAGTGCAGATGTAATCCATTCCTGTGTCACAAATCATAAAAAGAAAAAAGTAAGGCAACAATTTATGGTTTTGACATGCCTAAATTACTCATAGGAGTTAATACCTATTTTTCCCTGTCAAATTCTTGTTTGAATCTCACAGTGGTTTATAAGTCATTTATGTGCAAAACACTGTAGCAGGCATAGAAGACGGTATCTAATTATTCCAGTCAGAGAAATTTTAAAGCTGCAAATTTTAGGCCTTCAAACATGCCACATGTTATGGTCTGGCTGCAGGGTACAGCAAAAATTTTAGAGATACTGATTTTATAAGTTCAGGTTTTCCAGCACAAAAATGTTGCAGGATACATGGTGTAAAAAAAAAAAAAAAAAAAAGCTGTTAAATTTACAGGACTCAACACACAGAGGTGTGGGAGACCTTTTGCTATGTGCCAATCAGAAACAGGAAATTTATCAAGCCACTACTGTAGCTTGACTTAAAGTGGCATAGAATATGCATTTTAAACAGCCTTCTATTAAAATGTTTAAATGCTTCGCTTGAAACAGCGGAAGACATCCATTAGATTGCTCTTGAGCTCTGTCATTGCAGTCAGTTTGACATCACTCAGTTTTACATGGTTTAAGTGCTGGCTGCTCTTTAATCCTAATTTTTCCCTAAGTGCTGTTTTTAGTGGAACCTTTTTTTGCATTTTCAGTAGCAGGCAGAAGCCATTTTTAGGTCAGTTAAATCCTAAAAATGCTGTCAGCCACAGTAGAGAGAGAGCAGCAGGAAAGCAGACTTTGGCAGTTCATGCCATGTCAGAAATGCCATCACTGGGGTGGAGAGCAGTCTCTAAAACACATCTCTAAAACACATAGACTATGAGAAGAGACTGTTTTTATGTTTCAGTGCTTCACCTCAAAGCGTGGTTCTGCCTTTATAAAGCATGAAGATGGTATGTGCTTGCATGTATGTTGCTTACAGTGGCTCTGCTTTAGTATGTTTTGAATTGTCAGAAACAAAAGAAAGAGAAGAAACCTGTGGAAGCTTCGGCTGTGGTCTGAAAGCCAAAGCTCTGCCTTTCCTGCTTTCTGCCTCATCAGTCATGAAGATTTTGCAGGGAGAGCTGAGTTGATGCCAGTGCTGGTAAGCCAAAATTGAAAGCAGCTCCCTTTTCTAGGACTCCATTAGCTTCGCAGCACTAGCAGGACTAAAAATGAATAGCCATTTATTTCAGTTACTGAGGGAATCAACTGTGCCTACAGATTTACGCCGGCGGCAGCTCAGTTACATAAAAAGGCTCGGAATGCAGAGTAGAATTGTGCTTGAATGTTGGATGAATGCTACTCTGGGGCTGTTGGCTCTCACCTCTCTGCTCCTGTACGTACGTGCATCCATCACTGGGACAAGGTGGACCACGGGGCTCCTTCACCTCGGGTAATGCCGGTGTTGGCAGTGCACTGACTGTGCAAAGCTCAGGAATGCGTGTGCCAGCACTATTTACAGGGTTCCCATCGCCAGAATGTATCTCCTCACCCTTACTTTAACTAACTTCTCTAAAACATCTGCTTTGCAGCCATGGGGAATGCTAGATTAACAACTTCTGATAGAAAGTATCTCGCACTGGTTCAGCTCCTGCAATATGCATAGTCTGTTCTTCATATTACAGGCAAATATTTGAGGATGTCCACGTTGCAGTCTGTAATATTTAGTCAAGGTTATTAAGAAAGTAATATCAAATTAGAAATGTGTGGCTCCAATATGAAACTATTCTTATTTCATTGAGGTTTCCCAATGATCACTGTGGGTTCCATGTACTATCTGCCTGTCCCAAATTAGCAGATTGCATTCGAACAGGCCAAGGAATTCCATTCTGAAAGACATACCTGATTCATTCTTTTTGATATGCACGCCAGAATTTTGGTATCTTTGCAAAATTTCATCTCATGATCACAGTATTCTCAGTCTATAAAGGCCTGATTTCAGCAACAGCACAAATCAGGTCAGGATCTGTGAAGAGATCCTAATTTGTGATTTTCCACCCCACATTTACATTATAAATGGTCATCTCCTTTCCCCCAGTCTAAAAGCTCAGTCAAAGTAGTACAAACTGTAGGAATTTATACAGCTCTGTTAATCTACTGAAAGAATGAAAAGAGAAGAAGAAATTTAAATGGATTAAGGCACTGTTTGCTATACTAATAAACTAAATACTTCAGTACTTTTACATATTTCTAAGTGAAAACCAGTCAGATAACTAATTCCCAGTTTGAAAACCATATAGTTTAAATCCTTATTACTCATCTTCTTGACTAAAAGTTAAATCAGCTCAACTACGGTGCCCAAACAGATATTAAATCAAAGCTACATCTGAAGAGCACAAGTTTCTCGCAATAAAATATGTATTTCTATGTTTTCTGGCATCACGTTTGCTGTCTGAATTTGGATTATCTATTATACCATTGTACATACAACAGCAGAGCTCAAAATATTTTTATGTCTGAATAAGTCATTTCTTCTATAATAAACAGTAAAGATATGCTGCTGTATTTAATTTCTGGAGAAAATGAAAGGCAAGCAAGTAGAGAAGTGGTTACAATAGGTTGTTTAAAACTGCTCACGCTATGCAGAATTAGACAGGAAACAAATGAAGTTTTATAGAAAATCAGTTAATATTCAGTGATACAAAAGTTGGCTTTGCCAAGGACACTTCATCACTCAAAAATCTTCTACACCTCGGATATGCAGAACCTCACACCAAAGGTAAGCTCTGATTTCAAATGAGCGCTGTAGTTTGGGTTAGAAATTTGGGCTGTTGGGCAGAGGGGAAGCGAGCTCGGAGCACTTCCTACAGCCAGTGTGGACTGCCCGACTTCACATCTGGGTGGGAAATGAAGGAGCTGCATTCAGATTGGGAGATCAGGCACAGAAATCAATGACAGGATTAATTACCTGATAAGTCCTGACACCCTTAGCTCAGTTCTGTGTGTAAAGCATTTTGTGCTTTATTTATTTATTTCTGGACATTTTCTGGACATTTATTTCTGGACAGCTGCCTGAGATTAAACGCACCTCCGGAGGCTGCTCTTGAGTTACACTTGGGTCAGTTCACTCTGCCCAGCCCAAAGTTCACTGCCGTGTAAAAAGGTTCAGATGCTCTTTCCTGTCTGCTCCACGGAGATCCTCTGCACAGCAGGAAGCCTGAGCAGGCAGATGAGGTATCAGACTGGCCTTTCCTCAGGTAACAGAAGGCAGGTTCAGAGATCAGCTGCCACTCTCAGAGGCTGAGAACCAAATTCTCTGCGTGGAATATTAAAAAAAAAAATTGTTAATAGACTATTAGATTATTAGATTAGATGGGGAAACCTAGCAGGGCTGGAAGAAGGAACAGAGAGATGAAAGAAGACAGGAGCCCCTTTGCAGGCTTTTGTCACACAAATTTCCTAAAATTGTGCTCGCTTCTGGAAGGGACAGATGGGTTGTAAAGGCTGGAGGCTGAGTGCCCACAGAGACACAGGAGCTTATTTATATCACAGCTTCTGCCTTGCTGAGTACACCTCCAAGGGAGACTCTCCAACCAGCAGCTATTCTGAAGTGAATTATCGTCTCTGGTTTTCCATGGAGATCTAGCCACAGGGAAAGGAAACCTCCTCCAGCTGGTCAGGCCCCAAACACTTCCAAAACTCCACCAATCTGTCTCTGTGTGGAGCTGCTGCATTCATCTCCCCTGTTGTAAAGGCAGCAGCTAAATCCATCCTTCCTTAAGATCCATACATCAGATGGAGATCAAAACAGACCTTTGAAAGAGGGATGATAAACCACAGGTATGCCTTCAGTTTATGGCAGGGCACATTCTGCAGGGTGCTGCCTCTCCTGCTGTGATTTTTCTAGAATAGTGAAAGCTCCTCCTTTTTGACTCTTTTGCTTCTGCCTCTTTTTTTCCCACCCTTTAGAGCTGGCCATGGCAACCTGTCCCTAGACTTTCAGACAGGTCAGATTTGTTATCAGTACTTTTGCTGAATGATAATCTGTTTATGATTTCTCGCAAGATTTCACAGTGTGGAAGAAAAAAAGTAGTACAGGCATATTTTAAAGCAACTGCTAAAGGTTCAGTTTATAGAAGAGCAGTTCTACCGGCTGTGCAAAGCTTGAATTTGACAATTTATTATAAAAGATTTTAATGGAAACCTACCTTCATCAATATTGTATCAATTCCTTATTTTGAGGCTCAGGATATCATTAGCTGACTAAACATAGATTCAGTTCAGATCTCCACTTACCTTTCGTTTCAATAAACACAGTCATCCTCCCAAGACTCAGCTCTTCCACTAAAGCCACAGATCCAGAAGAGTGTGGAAGTCCAATTCAGCAAAAAAACATCTCTTAAGACCATTGGACAAAGGGTAAGAAACTTGTCTGGAATTGTAGAAACTAGTGTCTGCCTGAATAATTTTTCCTGTCTTTGCACTTCATTTAATCATTTGCCATGGTGTTTTTGGTTTTGGGATGTCAGACAGAGGTATTGCAGAGAAAGACTCTTTCATTGTGTTTCTGATGGAAAAATCAGCAATTTTTCCCCCTGCTGTTTATAATGTGACATCATTGGCCAAGCATTATCTGTTCTGCCAAGGAGCTTACTGTGGACTGCTTTCTCTGGTAAGCGGAAGCTGGTCAGAGCCTTCCCAAAAGCACGGTGAGGTAGAAGATGAGGTTTGATGTAAGTCATTAAGAGCCAAAGCATTGTGTGCGTAGTTAGGTTCATCAGTATTCACAGCTGGATCAGTATTTACAACTGGACCTTTCCCAGGTCCCAGCGTAGGTTAACTTATTTGAGTGAACATTCTACAGCTCTCTGTCCAACAATGACCCCACAAAACACAGAGCACTAGTTATAAAACTAGTTAAAGGCTCATGAGTAAATGGCTTTTAACCTGACGAATTAATATTCCCAATCAGACACAGAAATCCAGTTCTAATTTGTATTACTTGTTTTTAAAAAGTTTCTGACATGGGTGGTATTTACTGCAAAAGACTTCATTAAAATATATGACCACTCATGCATGTAAATGAAATCTGAATTAGTATAAGCCATAGAGATGAGTCAGCAATGTAGAGTTATGTCTGTTTTAATGTGGTAAGAAGGATCCTCTGAGAAGACAGAAAAAAATTATTTATATTCCCATAATTTAAGAAGTGAAGCCCCTCTTAGCAGCACTTGAATACCTTGAAGGATATACACGGGGACTTTTCATAAATTACCTAGTGCATGTAAAATAAAGGTTATTCAGAGTAATTATGTAGGACAGTCTAATACTGTAGGGCTGGAATTTCCTTGAGTCCATTAATATCATTTGTGTCCTGTCAAAGAAAAATCAATTAGAGGTATAGATCAGGGGATTGCACTTTGTTCTGAAAAGGTGGAGCATGTACTAAATCCCCTTGAATGTGTGGGTCAGTTCCCCCAGGTCACTGTTGTTTAGTGGATTCATATGAACTGAGCTAACTGGCCATGGTAATTTTGGTGCTGAGTATCTAAATGTCAGCTACAAATCAGTCTATGTGTGTAGCACTTACTGTGAATTTCATCCTAAAAGGACTGACAGCAAAAATCACACTGAAAGTCTATGGAAAAACAGGATATGCAATTTATTTAGGGAGCAAGAAAAGTATCTCCCTCCCTCTCTCCTCCCCTTTTATTTCTTATAGTGTATTTCATATGTTCAAATAAGGTAATACAAGGATAACAGACAAGGTAAATATAATGATGTTGTTCTCTGCCATTGGAAAATGTCATTAAGACTATAATTGATTTCATAATATGTATTTGCTCATCTTAATTCCATTTTGGAAGAGTCTGTACTAGAAATGTAACTTTTCCAAATGAGGAAATAAGCTTGAGATAATGATACAATAAGAAGAGCATCCTCATACTCCAGTGGAAAATACCTTCTGTTTTACTTCTGAAACTGCAGAGAAAAACTCTGTAAAAAATAATTGTGTTTCTCACTCTGAGACTCTATATCACCTGCAGAAATGAGTGTCTCTTTTTTCCCTAACCTGTGAAGTACTTTCACTTGTTTACCTACAGAAATGTTCTGCATTTTACACGTCCCACTGGAAAATCCAAATATTTCATACCACACGGAGGGATAAGGTTTTTTTGAGGAGGGGCAGCCTGCAGCAGTCCTAACCCCCTGGCAAACAGGAGCAGTTTATTCCAAGTTCTTGGAAGATAATGAAGAAATGTGCTTCTTATCCTAGACCTGTATTCAAGAAATTCCTTAATGGGATGTGGCCATTTGGTCAGCTCCTTAAGGATTTAAAGAAAGGACTTCCACTTCATGAGAGCTGGTGAATGCCCAGTCTAGGCTGCTGTGTATTCACCAGGTGATTTTCTGGAGCTGCTTAGGAAGTGTTTGCACTGCTGGTACAACAAAATACGGCTCCTTGATGGGAATAGTCCATAGATGGAACCACTGACAGAGCTGTTTAGTTCCATGCAGAGCAGTGGGAATGGGACAAGCTTCTCCACTTCTCCACAGGCAAGAACGCACTATCTGGCTAGCAAAAACCACCTGCCAGAGTCCAATACTTTGTTCTGCAATCCTTAGTGTAGTTAATTTTTTGTTGACTCGTTGCTGACTAAAATGGCCTTTCTCACCAAAACCTGATTCAGCTGGGGGCCGGAAGAGCAGCTGTTTCAAGTAAGCGTCTCTTGTTCAAACTGTTTTAGAGTTTGGGGCTTTGCTGCTATTCCAGGGACATAACAGAAACTCAGGGGGATTTTAAGATGATGTGGCAGGCTGTGTTGGAAATCCTCAAAGGCAAATAAGCAGTTGGCAGTTGTCACTTTATGGGTATTGTCTCAGGGATTCTCTCAATTACAACCTTTGCTATGTTGGAGGACAAACCCCATTTTCACGTGACATCTGCGTGAATGTTTGAATTTACATCTGTCATCTTAGCGTGTTCCAGTTCCTAATTTTGCGAGGTAATGTTTCAACTTATATTTTTATACTGTTGAGGAGAAAATTTCCAATTCTCCACCTCTTCTTGTGAAATACTGTGTTGTATATGCAGTACACTGCCTTGTATCTTGCTTAAGTTTAATGAAGCCTGCAAGAACTTTTCTAATCTAGTGTTATTCCCATAAGACTCTCTATAAGTCTTGTTTTATAAGCAGACTTACTGGACAATGATTTAGCTGAGTTCTTATCAAAATATTAAATGAGTGATGAAATCAACAAGTATTTTTTACTCAGCTTTCTTCCTGTGTTTAATTAGTGGCAGCTGCCATGCTAATAAAGAGATGGTGACACAGCAAACAGCAAATACCACCACACCTTCCAGCTGCATTTTAATTTCCTTACAACACTGTCTCCCATTTTAGCAGCAGAATTTTTATCTTCGTTACAAAGAAAAAATTATTAAATGTATTTTTAAAGTCTCATTTACATGTTCTTGAGGAAAGCAGAGTCCAAGAAAAAGTGTTTAGGAATTGCTAAAGCACCTGATTAATTGCAGGCCTTTTTCTCCCTTAGTTGCACATTAATCTTGAATTGCTGCTTCAGTCTTTCTGGTGACTGAAAGCTCCCCATTATTCAGGGGACTTTTCCAGCTGTCTGTGTTGGTAGCAGCAAATGACACTCATAGGTCTTTGCTAAGAATCTGCCTAAATCTGAAAGCAAACAGCACAACAGCATCATGGCAGGGCCAGAACATCCTTTGGGGCTGTCTAATCCATCACTTGCCTGGGAGAGGAATACAACATTTCCCCAAATTTGTCTCCAGCAAAAGGAATTTGTGTGTAAAATCCCAGTGGGAGAAATTCTGTTGTGACTCACAACACTGGTAGAACTGAACTGTGCAGTTAGTGCTGATTTACCCTGTTGTAAACAGAGTGGGAATATGGCTTTGGGGTCTTGATGTGGCAAAGTGTAATGCTATTGGTGTTATCTGCAGCCATCTGAAGGTGATATTTCTGTCATGGAAAAGGCTCACCTGCTTCTTGGACGAGCACATTGCTGGTGGTGTCTGTGCTGGGACACAGGGACCAAGAGCTCATGGCAGGGATGTGCAGGGAAGAGGGCAATTGTGTGAACATGTGTAATTATAATTACCAGAGTTTACCAGGTGATTACTTTTTACTGCTTTCATTATGGTGCCCAGCAGCCATACATACTGTTATTGTGTTTGTGGACTCCTGATTATGCCTGCAGACAATATGCACCGAAATAAAGCCAAAGATCAAGTCTCCAAATGAAGAGATGTTTCTTTCTACTAGTTAAGGCCTGACCTACGTTTACCTAGTTAAATTAAATTAAAAGCAGTGTATTTGTGATCTTTTTCTTCTATACATAGTAAATTATTGAAAAGCATAGTGTTAAATATAATTTCTGATCCTTATTGCTAGCAGCATAAATTCATTATTTAGACCTGCTTCCAGTGAAATCAACTGAAATTTAGTTTCTACTCTCACTGAGAGCGGGATTGAAAGAATCCATATTGATTCCCACAATCCACATTGATTGTGGGAAATGACCACGTTTTTGAATGTGATTGAACATGTGTAACAAAGCATAGTACTCTCATTCATCCTAATAGGCACGGTAAAAAAAAATAGTTTTCATACAACCCTACAAGTAATACAAATGAATTGAAGTAATTTAATTGCAAAATATTTTAAAAGCCACAATGATAACTTAAAAATAACTGCTGTGCCAAATTTTAATAAGATAATGACAGCTTCATTAGCTTTAAAAATGTGCATAATTTACAGGAATGTTGTATTAGCATTGAGGTGACATTTTCTATTTTATTCAGATTAAAATTGTGTAAATAGGCCATTTGAAATGCTCCCATTGTATATTAAAATTAACTATCAGGGAATTAATTCTTCAGCTTCTCAGGAGAGTTATCCTTATTCACACAAGAAGTCCCATTGATTAATGACATTTTTCAAGCATAATCAGATGACATTGGGACAAGTATAAGAATTACTCATGTGAAAAATACCAACTCCATCCTTCTTTGTTAAAGTATTTGCTGCTAATGGTTCTTTTCATGCAATTTGCTATTCCAGTGTTCAGTGCTGTACAGCAGACAGTGGGAAATTCCAACCATCCACTACCGGTTTGCTTGAAGAGTTCTGTCTTTTCGTTTCAGTCTCTTCACAAATAATGCTTGTTTTTATAAGCAAAGTCTTTCGTGGGGCTCCCAAAGCAATCCATGGACATCAAAGAGTCTCTGGAACATGGACTGGAAAAGAATGCTTTAACTGGTGCTTTGCAGCTGACTGCAGAATTGTATTCCTTTATCAGCACTGGATAAACTTATTGATGACCCAAATATGGATACAGAGCCCTAGCCTTTATTGCAGATTTTATTCCATATTTCAAATGTTCTCTAGTTTTTCTAACCATGCTTTCATGCAACTGTTGGTCTTTGAACTGCTCTTCCTCATACACAGTATCCTGCTTGCATCCTTGTTTCTGTGGCTCATTAAAACACACATATGTTTGAAATGAAAACTCTCCTGAGCATTTAAAAATCATCATCTGGTAGTATATTGAACAGGATTCCTCGGGATTTACAAGAAGCACTCGATAAAATATGTCAGCTACTCCTCCTGTAATTTATAAACAGATAATCCTCATCAACAAGAGAGAGGGAAATGCTTCCTAAAGCACTTTTGTTGCCTTTGTAATAGATCAGATTTGTGCAGAATGGTACATAATTCAAGAGAATATTCGAAGAGTAAAGCTATAGATCCTCTTAAATGACTCTTTCTTCTTCATAAGTCTGGGCTGAAGACCACTATCTGTCTCATACTCTACTCAATACCTGGAATACACTGAAATACTTTTAAAGTTTTTTTGCTAAAGAGCACCTTGATGCTCTAATCCTATTTGCTCAGCCCTCATAGCTGGTTATGAGCAAAAAGGTTTTGTTTTTATTATTTGCTTTCTGTCAGAAAGACTTATTTCTTAAAAAAGGTAAAGTATTAGCAGCTGCTACTACCTCTGACTGCAGGATCCAGAAGCTCAAATAAAGAGATTTAAAAAGTAGTATCCAGAAGTCAAAACGTTCTCACGTAATTGCGTAGCCGTCTTTGTGAATTCAGCTGCTTAAATAGCACAGTCTTTTATTCACCAGAAAAAACCCTCAACATTTGGAGTGAGTTATTCCACAGAAGGGCAATAACAGTGTGAATTCATTGGAACTTTATTGATATTCAGAGTCTTGGTGTGAAGTGTTCGAAAGGAGCCAGTACTTTTCCAGCAACCTCGGAAGACTTTCAGAGATTCCAAGGAGGTGATACATTCTTTTAAAGCACAGTTTTCAGAATTATCCCTGCAAGCAGGAAGAGAGAAGGGTTTGTAACGGAATGAAAATGGCATTAGGGCTCTGTGTGAAGAAATATTAAAGTCAAGACACAGAGCCTCATAAGCAGGCCAAAACTCATCTTTAAAAGGTGGATTTTTTAAAAACAGGATGGAATACCTCTGATGAGAGTTGAAATCACTTTTGTCACCTAAATTAATCTGCCCCTGTGTCCTGTAAATAATTTCATGCCGCAAATAATTGATCAGCGAGAAAAATCTGGGCTGTGATTTAAAGGGAATTAATTCTTAATTAAGTTGGCTTACTTTGGATTTTCATCTTTAGGGAGAATAGTCTGCTAAGCATTCCTAATACCCACCACTTAGTTTAATATTAGGAAAACCCTTCATAAGAGATTAAGGAACTCTTCACATGAAGGAGATGGGAATGAAGTACCTGAAATTAAGACTAAAAACTAGAACTGCTGGCAGTGTATAGGGGTCTGGTGTCATCTACTAGGTGAACTTCCAATTATCCTAAGAAGTGCGCTTCCAATTATCCTACGAAGTGAGGCAGAACAGCAAGTTCAGAATCCTGTGTTTGCACGGGAAGCAGGCAGTTAATCCAGAAATCTTTACATGATGATCTTTCCTCCACTGTATTTCTCTGATACAGCTTCTATCAGCAATTTCCAGTAAGCATAATGCAGTCCCTTCTTTGTCACTAATTGTAGGATCTATGGGGAACTTCTTCCTGAATATTTCTAGAACTGTGTATATTGTTTCAAAAGTGCTGCTTCCTTCTCTCCTATGTTAATTGTTATTTATTCTGTCCAGCTCCTGGGTTATTTGCTTGCAGATGGATGTTCTCACAGTGCTTTAATACAGCTTGGAACATTAGTTCTGAATGGCATTTTCCGTTTTATTTTTATGTTGCCTTAAGAGGTCTTTTTAAAAAAACCAATTCTCTGTTTCTGCCACTGGAACACTGTACAATCAATTGCCTTTGTATGTGTGTGTTGATAAGATTAGTGGGATGCTCTTCCTTCCCCAGAATATTTCAAACCCTGTTGCTACCCGATGACTTGATGTATTTGAGAATGTTACTTGACTAATTGCTTGAAGTGCCCGCAGAAGTCAGGGAATGAAGCACTGTGGTCAGTGCTCATGATTTTATTGCAGTGGTTGTGAAGTCGTGTACTTGGATGAGTTTCTGCTGGTGTGTTTTGAGCCCCGGCAGCTGCAGAAAGAAGCCAGGAAATGCGATACAGAAGACTGACGGGAATAGCAAGCATCAGGAAGACTCGAAATACACACGCACCTCATGATTTTAAGACAGTCTTGCTGTTTCTTAGGGTCTAGCTTGCAATTTGTCAGTCTGAGGGTAGGCAGCCTTGCTGAAGATACAAAAGGAGAAAATTAAGGAAAAAAAAATAAAAGGGAGAAAGTAGAGAAGAGCCTGCCCTTGAAAATAAGAGAGTGAGCTGTGTTATCTTTTTGTGTTGCTCTTCTGGCAAGGTATTTGTCCTCTTGACTGACAAAGTTCTTGTGTTTCCCTTGGAGTGTATCTGTTCATTAGTGTCTCCAGACAGAGGTAGTTTAGCTTTTAATTAAAATACAATTTGCAGGTTTTTTAGTGTGTTAATGAGACAGCAGAAATGAATTCATTGAAAGAGGAACAGATATCTAGGCCTTACAGCAGTGAAAGTTAGAGCCTCATTAGTAGCTAATTATGCAACACAGTATATAAATAGAGCTGTTATGGCATTGAAAACAGCCTCAGTGCAGTACCTAATGACATAAAATGTTTACAGTCTGTTCTGAGTATGGTATAATGTCTTCCTGAAGTAATTAATGGCATATTTGACAGTGACACTACTGGAATCACAATTGCTTTGCAGGTACAAGTCGAGGGCAAGGGAATACATTAAAGTCTTTGAGGAACGGATTATTTGTCTGCTAATAAATATGAGAGTTTCAGAAGATGCAGGAGGAACACGTGATTTGTGCAGGAGGTGGGGTAATGCCTCTTTCTGCCAAGGACAGAGTACCCTGGCCTTTATTTTCAGGTTCTCCAAAAGTGAGAAGTGAGATGCCAGAGGTCCAAACTGGCACTTCCAAAAGGAGAATAAGAAGGTGGACAGTATTTTGAAAATGCTTCTTTTTTGATATAAAAATGGCAATCAAGACTGATAGTATGCACAAGATGAAAAAAGAGGTTTTTGTTTCACTACGAGGGCCATGTAACCAGACAGACACACTCCAAATGGTACCTAAGAGCAAGTTAAATCATGCTTTTAATAAACTAAAGCATACACAGGATTTTTTGCTCTGCCTAACAAGAACTGCATATGTACCCTAACAACTAATTCTCCCAAGAGCAGGGGAAACATCCTGGCCTAGCACGCCAGAGGTGAGCTGAGGAGATGTTCATGCAAATAAGAAAGGCCTGTAAAATGATATGTGCATTAGTCATAATGATTCCAATTACTGTTGTATTGACCAGAGCCGCAGAATCAATTATTCCTTTAAAAATACAAAAAGCTATTTCCTGGTTCAATTTGTTCAGCAGTCAACAAGTTTAGAGTTTTTTCCTGGGAAATTGTTTCGATATGATGACCAAGTTAGAGACCGATTAATGTTTAGCTGGGGGGAGGTGAGTTGAAATGACTTTGCTGTCAATTCAGTGCTTTATCTTGTAGTTGTGATGCTCAGGGAAGTAACACAGAGTAATGGAAAACATCATTATTGCGTGTGTTAATGACATTATCTAGTGGGAGAGGAGTTAATGACCTGCAAGTTTGTGTTACCTGCAGGTAGGAAAACAAGATACTTATTAATGGTGGTGGGATTACTTTGTTTAGTTCATTAATGAAAATAACTTTGTATTCATAAGGAAGTCTAAGTAGGCCAGTGCTGAAAGCCTGAGAAATCTGTTCCACATATCATGGGTGCAGTTAAAAAACATCAGTGCCACCATTGCTGAGAGCCACCAATTTGCATGGTTCTTAATTGACAAGGCCAGCTCTGTGTGTGCGTGAATTATTTCTGCTGATCACTGAGTCTGAATGTTTTAATTACCGTGGCAGTGTGAATTTATCAGATTTGCTGTGTTAAAAATTTAAATTTCTGCGTGGGTATTCTTTGATAGAAATTCATAAGGCTTGTCCTCAGAGAGATCCGCCAGGAACATTTTTCTGGATTTTAAAATAGTTTATATTTCATATTTATAATCAGGAGGGCAAGCAGGGAACTCAGAAACTTTCCAGATTAAAAAATATTACTTACAGTGCTGCAGATGGTTTCTTTATTGTTAGGACTCTGAGATCTTATTTGTGCCTGTATGGACATGATTTGAAAGATGCTCTTAGAAAACAAGCTATTAAATTAGGGGCATAGCAAGTGCAGAGGAATGAAAAAAATACGTAAGAGCTTTGTCTGATTTTTAGGTAACTACCTGGCTGTGTAGCAGAATATACAGGAAAGAAGAATTAAAATGTCCTCTTTTGTGGAGAAAGCAGATGAGGGATGGAGCATTTAATGTTCTTAAAATAGAATATAAAGTGTAAGTGTGCCCAGTGGAGAATTTTTCAACAAGGAATAGAGAATGCTGTCTGGATACAAGTCAAGTGGAAATAAAGGAACTAAGAGTAGTTAGAAGGGGCCCAGGGGTCCCTCTGTTACTAAGATATCCGTAATCCCTATCAAAATCTGTAGGCAGAACCTCTTCTTGGATAATAAAATACAGCTTCAAAGCCAACCAACACAAGCCTTCACGTTGGATCTCATCAGAGGGACATGTGAAAACAGATGTTCCGTGGCTAAATTAATCCTTAGAATGTTAATTAATTCATTCTTTTTTTACTTCTTTTGTTTTTTCATCTTGTGCTTTAGTTGTTCCCTTTACCTTGCAAGTTTTCACTATTGGATCCACAGTTTTCACAGAATGCTCTTCTATTTTTTACTTGCACACAGGAATTAGATTTTAATAGAGCCCATGAATATGGTCCATGAAGCTATACAGTGCTACGACATAAAAATTAAGCAGAAGAAAGCGATGGCATATGTTCTTTTCTTTTTCTATTTTTTTTCCCTACCAGCTCAGAGAAGTATCCTCACAATTCGTAATCATGCAGGGGAGGGAAGAAGAATGTTTTTTGATTAGACTTCCTAAATCGTGGCTTACCTTACACAATCTGAGAATTCCTCTGAAACCATTAGATTTGCATTACCAAATATGTACAGTTAAACTATTTTGCAGCCATTTAAATGTGAGGCTTTAGAAATCCTTTAATATCAGTTTCTGGCAAGATTTTGATGTTTTTCTGCTTTCATTATAAAAGAAATAATCGGTGTAATGTTGTGGTTATTAATATAAATTGCTTCATATATCAAATCAGTGATGGAATCGTCCAGCGGAAAAAAGGTCTGGTAGATGAATCTTGATTAAAACATTTATGGATCAGAATGGTTTGAGAGTGGATAATGCAGTGGGACAAACCTTGTCTTTATTTTTAGAGCTATTTTTTAATTGAAAATCCTACCTAAATTGTAATGCAGAAACATACTTTTAAAATGTATTAAATCCTAGATTTATTAAGAAAAATGTTCTTCTTTTACATGGCTGTGGAAAGCATTGAATTAATTCTCGATTATCTTTAGCGAAGATGGAAAAATGAGGATTCTGAGAGACTGGTATGCAGTTTAGCATAGTGTGTTGCTCTCAAGTTCCTGATGAAGGAACCGAACTGGATATTCTTGCTAGAACAGGTCCAGGAATGATCTTCAGCTGGAGAGGTGGGGGCAGAGCACTGGCCAAAGCCAGGCCAGTGTCCATTCCCTCTGTCTAAGACATGCACAAGAAATGCAGTTAATCCAGTTGAGGACAGTCCTCCATGCCTGCCATTTCAGAAGAGAGGGAATGAAAATCTCTTGAGTCCCTGGCCTGTCAGACTAAAATATGCAGAGTGCAGGAGAAAGAGGCTGGTTGTCACAGAGACTGAGATTGCCTGCAACTGTCTGTAACCCACTGGAGCACAGGCTGGTATTTTCCTTCCTTAGATGTCTGCTTCTTTTGGCAGTGTTGCTGAGTGTTGCTAGTGTGCCTGAAGACACAAAGCACTGTGGAAAGTAAACATTCATTTAAATTTGCATTCTTCTGTGCAGTTCACCTGAAATCTCCCAGCTGGTTCTTCTTGTGGCAGTCTCTTGCAGGTCTGCCCTAATCAATTTATTCTCCATCTCTGTTATCTTTTCTGTTTTGACAACTATGTGCCCACAGCCTGATGTAGCATCAGTGAAGTAGAAAAGGCTCAGGCAGACATGGAAAATCAAATTCTGTTCCTGACATACGGACAGAAGTGAACGCAGTTATCATCATGAGCAGCCACAATTAATAACTTCTGTTTTGTTATTGATACAAACAAACATGCTCTTGGCTCACGACCAGAGCTCTGAGCAAGTGTTTCTTACTTTGATGATTCAATTGGTTTGAATGTCTTGCTGTATGTGTGTGAAGGGTTTATGCTGCTTTTCCCTTTGGTTATAAATTAATTTGCTGCAACTACCATTATATGAAATCTATTGATGTCTTTTCTAGGTGGGCTTTTAGATCTTCCATTTGTGTCTTCCCCCTGCCCCCTTTTTCCCTTTGTTCTGTTGCTAAATCTGTGAAAATATTTCTCTCTCTGTGGTGACTCAGGGATACCAGCAGAGCTGTGACAGTCCCATATCTCACCTGCTTTGGCAGTGGTTTCTGCAGAGATTCAAGTGAGTCACTTGGGACAGATGAGCATTTTTTACACGCTTTGACAGTAATGCAGAGCTGGATTGCTCCTTTGAGGTGAAGGTTATCAGAGAGAAGTCAGACGTGTCACAGCTTCCTGCACTAAGTGGAAGGTGATCTGTAGCACCAGTGTAAATGCAGTCCATTCCCTGCACTTTCTGGCTAGAATTGAGTTAGGACTGTCAGCATCCTCTTCATGTCCACTGTCCCTGGGGGAATTGCACAAAAAATAGTACAGTGGGAGATTAATACAAAAACAAATGTCTGTGCCGATATCAAATTAGGTGTGACTAGATCCCATTAACTCCATGGAGCTACAGTGGTTTTCCTTAATCTGTAAGAAATATAAAATTCCAGGAAACTTGCTTTTCGATACTAGCAAAATATTTTTAGGGGCTTTTTGTTCATTTTGAAAATGGAGAATGCTTAGTGGCATTAGTTAAACACGGTGCTAAAGAGGAGCTTGCAAGTACTTGAGGACTGTCAGGTGAGGTGATGAGATCTGGCTGGACATGGCAGAAACACAGGTGGAACCATGTACAAATCTGGAGGATAATACAGGATTTAAAGTGGAAGGGCAAGAAGAGAGTAAATAAGAATTCATCTACTTTCAGTACAAAGATATCCAACTAGAAGCAAAGCTAACTGTAAAGAAAAGAAAATATATGTAAGTACATTTCTAAAGCTCTCAGAGCTTCTTCACTTTGTAAATATCCATTGTGCTTTCCATGTTCAGCAGAGACAGATCTGGAAAACAAAGTGCATGGTCCCCTGAGTGACAGTGCTGCTAAACCCTAGTGACAGCGTGGCGGGTGCAAGTGAGAAATGAAGGACGCAGCACTGCAACCATTCCCATTTTCCATGAGGAGACTGATCATGCCACCTGAAATGCCAAAGATTAACCAATAACTTGTGCAGGGGGTTTATACAGTGCAGTAATGTAAACCAAACGAGCTCAGCTCTTACAGCACTGGGATCATTCCCGCTAGGAACCCCAGAGCAGAGCAAGGTTTGGCACATGCCTCAGACTGAAGCTTTTGGCCGCTTGGAAAATGCTTTTACTCCAAAACAGCCCCTTCCATCTCCAGTCCAGGAAGCCGTGGCAACACAGGGCCTTGTGACATACATAGAAGAGACTTCATCTGCTTTATGAGCCGTATAAAAATATGATTAAACGTGCTGTCCACTAAATGGGAGCAGCATCGGGATTTCAGCCAAAGAGTAATAGGATTAATCTCAAGAACATAAAATGTGGTATTTTAGTGAAATGTGAATCCTCCCTCTCAAACAATTGCAACAGGTGTGCAGCTTTTGCTTGTTTCCATCATATCTGCTTAGGCTAGTCTGGCAAACATTTGATTTATTCCTATATATCTAAAATAAATTAGTGTATTCATTTCTGCTGGTTGGATGATCTACAAATCAATTGGCATGGCATACTTTCCAGGGACCTGCTTTAGCAGGCATATCACTGACTTCAACGTTTTGTCAGCATTCTTGGCTTCCATAAGCAAAAAGAGCAATGGGAAAAAGTCCTACAAAACCTGCAGCAGCAAGGTAGAAAACTGTGACATAAAGTAGAAGTTAATTTCCTATTAAAATGTGACTAGATGTTTCAGTTATTAATTGCCATCTATTGTTCTGTAAATCTTGGGTGCCCATGGAACACGATAAATGAGAGTATGAATGATAAAAGGGTTTGTGAGAGGAATCAGATGGAGGTGATTTCTTGCTCCATTTTTCACAACATATGTCTGGGGAAAGTCCATGAGTTCAGAGAAGACTTTGACCCACTGAGGGAATGGGAATCACCTTGGAGAATTTAGAAAAATCCAAAGACTTTGCATAAAAAGCTACTTCATGGTTGGTGTGACAAAGCTAAAAAGGCCAATGCCTTGCTGAATAAAAAACCCACATTTCTTAAAATATAGATTCCAGTTTTAATAAATACATCTCTTGTTTTTAAATATAAAGCAACAGTGCTACTTATCTAGTCGTTATTGGAATTAAATCCATTCTGATACAGTTAATAGTATATTTCCTGTAGTGATGTATTATCTGAAGTATTTTGGTTTTGTCTTTATTACAAATTCTGTCCCTTTTTTGGGAACAATTGTTCTCCTTTTTGTTTGTCCTGAAATTGTGAGTTGATAATAGATAGTACTGATAGTATTTAATGATACTGTCAAGTGCTGTTGCTTCACTAAGAAGGCTTGAAGTAATTAATTTTAATGTGCGCTATGAACTTTCATTTGTGTTTAGCTTTCTCCAGGTTATTCCTACATATGTCAAAGTTTCATTTAAATGAAGAATTATAAATGAGGGGGTGTGTTCACTTTTGCTATTCAGTAAATTTATTGAAAAAAGACAAATATGTGTATGACAAGTTGGGCAACAAAAGCATTACCAGGCAGTAGTCCTAGGCCAGCCTTTTCTTCTTCATTTAAAATCAGATTTATTGGGTTTGTCTTGCTGGATCCCTTCCTCAAATAGGGTGTGTGCTTACACTTCTTCAGCTTGGGACAGAAATTCTCTTGTTATCTGTGAGATTTATTGAAATATTTTACATTAAAAATAGAATTTCAGCCTAACTCAGGGCGGCAAACTAGAGAAAGCAAAGCTGATGGTTTGCATTTTTAGGTAACTTACTCTGAGTGTACATATACTCCTCTTATCCATGTAAAGAGGGAAAAATAGATGTTCCTGCTCAGTTCAGAACAATGGGAGACCTTTTAAAGGATGCCCAGCCATAAAGCACATCTGCTGCAGTGCTCCCTGCAAAGCTGCAGAGAATGGACTGGAGAAACACTCCGTCAGTTCAATGTGGCTGTTGGAAGAGGTTGCTAAAGCAGACAACAATGTAGCCACTGGGATCAATTTTTACAATGATATTCAATAAGTCATTAACAAGATTAATGAACGCTAATAAAAAATGCAGGCTCCTATGCCACATTTTACTCGGCTCACTGTAGCTTAAAATTGCATGTCATGATTTTGTTAGACATATTACTTAATTTTTCTCAAACTGGCCATTTTATTTAGGTTAAAACATATTAAACAGATTTTTCTTTTTTTCTGCAGAGAAACAGGATTTCTTTTTTTAAAAAAAGGCTTTTGTATAGTAAAGTACCTTCATAGCATAAATAGGTGTGTAATCAATAGGCTGAAGTCTGCTCTGCTGCAGTAGCACGAGGCTTAGACGAGCTTTGCGAGTGGGACCGTGCATCATTGCACCGCCTGGCAGAAGTGCCGGGAGTACGAGCAGCGCTGTATCCCAAGCATACATCACCTAGGGAAGATTATTTCTTTTGGTGACTTATGTGTTGGGGGAGCCCTGCTAAAGCTCTATTTAATCCTCCTGCTGAAGAGCACAGTATGACTGTAACAGGATGCCCACAGAAACACAGCTCAGCAACAGAGAGGCCCAGCTTCCCACCGAAGGCAAACCCGTGTGAAGAGACCATCAGCACCGCTTTTTGGGGTGACAAGATGCTCTGTGTCACGTGGAGAGGCACATTTCTTGCTCTTGGTAACACTTGTGAGATTTCTAAATTAATGAATGGGAAGTGGCTCGAGGGAAGTCAAAACCAGAAAACCACAAACAAGGTATTCTTCGCCAGTGATTCAGAGTGAGAGGCTTAATAAGCATGTTCTTGCATCTGTGTTATCTCTGACCTTACCACTTCTCATCTAATCCATTTTTGTGAGTGTTTTGTCTGGCTTAAATAATTCCAGCTTTGTGCAGCATCTGAGAAGCTGCCTGTCTTTCATGTCCTACTGCTTGGTGCTCTTCCACAGAAAATTTCTCCTCGGGATTTATTGTAGCCCTACTTCTTTCCCATGCCTTTGTAGTCTGCTATCTCTGAAGACTATAATTCTTCTAAAAAAAACCCTAAGAAAATTAAAGAAGTCCAGGTAGGAGTAAGAAAAGTTTAGTGGATATAGTGGCCAGTCTTTCAAAATGTAGTTTCCAGTCAATGTGCTGGGAGTTTGTGATGCATCCTTTTGTGCTCCACTGTGATTCTTCTGAGCAAACCTGACGGAGAGAAAGTGGCCTGTGTCAAAACACAGTTGGTAACCATTTATTTCTCCTTTTGTGCAAGTCTTACTTAAAAACTACCTTGAGTTTTCCATACAGCTGTGCTCTGGAGACCAGATTCAAGATAGGGTACTTCTGTGATTTAAAAGTTAATTTAAAGGACGTATAGGGTGTTGCAACATGCAGGAGCAGTGCTTGTTTTTGATTCATAGAAGTCCTAGTTCCTGGATTGATTGGTTTAATAACCTTTCTTAATAAAGTAAACTGAATGCATCTTATTCCTTTGGGCTCGTGGGGTAGAGAGTGGGAAGTTTCAGTCTCTTTATAACTTGGTAGCTTCGACTTCACAAAGCATATTAGAGTGCTATGCTCTGCAATTATTGCTTTATGTACACACCTCTTGTTTGAGAAGACGCCTCTGTTATACTCGAAAATGCATATATTTACAGGATATAAGTGAGCTTTCAAATTTAGCTCTCAAGCTGGATATTTATTTGAATGATCCATTTGGAGCAGTTCTTTTGCACTTACAGTGTTTTGTCGAAGGGATTTGTGGTCCTGAGGTGGTACTTCAGGAAAGCAGTCTTAGCAGGAGGAGATCATTAAAAGCACACTTCAGCAAGTTCCCCAGTTATGAGTCAAGTTAAATGTTTGTTCCTTAGTAAAAACTCACCAAAATAATTTTTTTTTCAATATATTCCTTTCCACTGTTTTGCCTTCCGTGGGAAAAGAGAGGCTTGCTGCAATGATTTGAATACTATGATAAATCATTTGGGAAGCTGCTGACCTGTACCAAGTTTTAATTTACTGTATTCTTCTCGGAAAACATCTAGAAAAGCCTTTCTTTTATGGATTCTGAGAAGGCCTTTAAGAGGCAATAAATGTGGGTAGTGACCTTCAAACTAGAACTGGCTTGGGATCTTAAAACTCATTCATTTTCAGCAGAGCATACGCTTCCAAATGTGATGAGAAAAATCCAAATGAGAAAATTTCCTGTCTGCTTGAAGTCTGGACATGATGGAGACGTGTATTTCGTCTTACTGAGAAACTCCAAACCAAGTTTCTCATTTAGGAACCTGAAAAGTATTAGGTAGCATTTGTGAAGTTTAAAGGGTCAGTCGTTTCTCAGTTTCTGGAGTTCATACTTGTATACTTCTTGTGTATCATGAATGAATGTACTCCTTCATAACTTTCCTATGCACATGTATTAAATGCTCTAATTACAAGATTCAGGAAAATTTACTTTATGTTGTACTGAGAAGCAATGAAGGTAACATGTAGACATGGTAACATAGTTTTGGTTGATCCCACATATTTAGGAAGAAAAGGTTCTATTGCTTACGAACAAAATTGTTCTCCAATGGTGCTAAAGTTTGAGAACAGAAATCATTAAGAGCCTTCTGTCATTTAGAGAAAGAGAATTTAGGTTTAACTTTCTTGGTATCCTCTGGAAAGCCTTTGGAGAATTCAGATACAAGCTAAAACGTATATGAGAATTCCAAATGCAGAAACAAAGAAGTAAACAGAAAGGGGCAAAGCACAGTGAAAACTCTGGTTGAAAATGATTTAAAAAATCCTATGTATTCCTGTTGTTCCTTTTCATTTCTACTGTGCAAAAAGCTGAATACACAGGGGCATATGGGAACAGAAGTATAATGCCACCAGCCTTGGAAGGATGGCTGTTCCCTTGTAATTTATTTACCAAAAAGGTCAGCTCCAGACACAACATCCGTTTTCACCGTGATCCCTAGTTCACCACATAATTTGGTATGCTGCTGAAACTTTCAGGGAAAACAATATGAGATTAATTAGCTGTTTCAGTGGACTTTCAAAAATATTCTGAAATACCGTTGCCATTACGGGCACATAGCATTGTTCTGGATGAGATTCAGCTCGGTGTCCTACAGGAAGAAGCTTGGGAAGAGATATCATGAAAAAACAGCTGTGTGAAAGGAGAACCATTATGAGACAGGATGTATACAGTTATTAAACTGGAGAATAAATCCTTCAGGAAGAGAGGGATACAAAGTGAGTTTATAGCCTGAAAATGTGTTAGTTAATATTTATAATGTGCATCCATCTTTCTCTGTTTCTTGGCTGCGCGTTGGGTCTTGGCCGGTCTTGTATCAAGTACAAATAATAATATTAAACAAAGTGATTAATGGCTGTTTGAGACAATTGGGAGGTTATTTCCAGCTTTTACAGTGCTGCTTTTTGTGCAGCACACAAGCACAGTATATGAGGTACTCTGCTAACAACACAGAGAGGTTTTTATTGATCTCCTCCTGTTCCACTTCACTAAATATGCCTATTTTCAGCCAGGCACAGCACCAGGATAATCAAGTCAGCATCTACTGCAGCTGTCTGGACAAGCTGGGTCTGGTGAAACCAAAGAAATTCTAAAACTTACAGTGAAGGGAGGAAGAACAGGGGAAAAAAACCCCACTTCTGAGGTAGTGGGGTTAAAGTGATTTAAGGCAAATTGGAGGCCTAAACACAGGAGCCGTCATTTAAAATGGCAAATGTAAATTTTACTCTGAAATTAAAACACAGATTTTTATGAGAGTTGTATGTTCTAAGCCATATATATATCTATATATATTCCTTAAAATGCTCATCAACAGATTTTATGCAATGCAAAAATGAAGAGAGAATTATTGAGTAGAATGGTGAGAAATAAAGGGCTTTTGTCTATATACATTTTAAACACCTTTTTCTACTGGCAAAAAAAGCATTTCCATATAAAAATGTAACTTCTTGGTAAATATTGAAAAAACATTAATGCCTGAGCTGGCTGGAAATACAAAAAACTCTGATTAATATCTGATTAATTATTAAATAACAACTTTAGTAATATATTTTCCCTGTAGACATAGTCATAGTTGGTATAACACATATTAAGATAATTGAGAAAAGCGTGTCTATGTACATGAATATACATATTATCCAATTGGATTCAATTAAACCCATATCAGCAGTCAGTGCCTCAAAAATAAGGAAATAGCTGCTATTAGCAGTTCGAGGGCATGCTTAATTTATCCCCACTTGGATTTTGGCAATATTAATTTACTCTGTAGAAAATACCATAAGTGTACAGTAATTTTACAGTAGGTCGAAATGCACAGAAGGGAATGAAACTAATTATGGGAGCAAAAGAATAAAACAAAAGGCAATGAGGAATGCTTTACTCAGGAAGTGGCCTCATTCTGGTAGCTCATGATCAACTCCTAGATCTTGTACTCGTATTTTTCTTAACAATCCTGTGAAAAGGCAAAGGGAATATTAATCAAATTATTAATCCAGAGTTCATCCTGTATTGTGAAGCGCTAAGATAACAGCGCGAAAATAAATAAATCCATTAAATGGGACTCAATGAAATGAACAATAGTGAAATGAAATGCATTATAATCCATGATTTCCCTTATTGTTATCCCATCACGGAAACCACTTATGTAAATGTGCCTCATGTATCTGATTAGTCCCAGAACAGTCCCTGGGAAGCATTTTTACCCCCTTTTTACAGGTGTGCCAAAGACATGGAGATAGAAAGTTATCAGCCCCTTTTGGATTACTGGAGGAGGACTTTCTTCAATAGTGTGCATGTTTTGATAAGAATAAGCCAAGTTTACTCTAAAACTTATGTTCTGATAAAGCTTCTCTTAGAATAATGTATGCTATTCAACACCCAACTCAATACTTCCAAGATTAAAATATTCCACTCCTGTAAACGAGATAAAAATAGAAATTTAAGTTGTTATCTATGTTAATTAGGAGTAGCATTTTGACATAAATGGTCTATTCAGACCACAGCTTTTCTTTCATGACTGTCAGAACAGTTACATTTAAGGAAAAACAGGATAAACTTGTCCTTGTTTGTTGAGGCTGACTTGTTCTGCCTTTTTTTTTTGTTTTCAAAAGCTGCCACTGCTCTGTGCTGGCTCCTAGTGACCCATTCTTCATGGCTGGTAATAGCCATGGATCCAGGACGCTTGTGGCCACGTTTATCTACCGTCTCCACCTCCTGTATTTTTGGGTTTGAGGATTACAAGATGATTACAAGCCTCTGTCAGGAACACTGCAAATCCCCTTGGTTTCATGTAACTCTTGCTCATTTTGGAAAAAGTGCCTGAGAGAGAACATTTGTCAGGCACTTGCACCATCAGGCTACCTTAAGTGCATTTTTTTATCAACTACACAGTTCATAGGTTGCAATGGTTTCCCGACTGGTGCAGATTTTTTTGAGATATGTGTAATCTGCATTTTTTTAATATGTTGTGTAAATACTCAATTTACTATTTAGTTAATAATGCTAAAAAGGGTGATTAAATAAAGGTGCTGGTTTGATATGATTAGCACAGCTGTTCGTGGCTCTGTTCCAGATACCAATAGTGTTTATTTCATGACAAACATAAGACAAAATGGAGCTGGGATTATCTTGAGAATTCCAATTGAAGGAATTGCCTCAACTGCAGTTTCTTGTCAGAAGTCAAGCAGGAAGGAGGAATTCTTAAATAAACAAAGCAAACCATTGCAGCATCCAAATTCATTTCTTACTTCTTAGGAACAACAGGCCTTCATGTGCCTATACTTCTTTTTTTTTTTTTTTTTTTCCTTTTTTTGGTTTGGGAAAAGCAGACTTAGTTTGTGATTGGAACCCATAGCTCGAGTTTTGAAGCTTAACAGATTAGACCTATCTGCAATACCCTGCAGATAAAAGGCATCTTTCAGCCAGCCCAGTCTCCAATAATTAGTACCTGAGCTTCATAAATATCTCCTTTTATCACTGCTTCTGTCACTATCCATATGTGAAGTCATAAGCTACTCCAGGCGTAGGCCATAAATGAACTGATAATATTAACTGGATGTGATGTAAATCAGGGCCCTATAAAGCTCATCAGTGAGCAGGAATCAATATGAAGGAAACAGTAAAATTTCAGGTATTTTTTGCTCCGATAAATAAATTGATTACTCTGGGCTCTTCTGGGAGGAAGCACAGCACTGGAGTGGAAACATGGATATCTGCTTTTCACCCTACTCTGCTATAAAATAGTCACAACACCAGTAACTTACATTTGACTGAAGATTTATCTATAAACATAGCCCTGGTGGTTTTATAACCTTTCATCTAATTTCAGTTATGTTCATCATTTACGGGCATACAAATATATCCTGGAGATACAACCTACGTATAATAAATAAATAGAAATATTTACAGTAAATAGTTTGGGGATTAGAATAGCTCTACTTTTTAATCCATATTTCACTTTCACACTTGTCCAGGTACCCGGAATTTTTCACCATTCCAGTCGATGCAACAAGGCATTTCGTCTTTGAGAGAAGAGCCAATAATTTCTATTTTGGGAAAGCTCCCAGAAGAGCACATCCTCTTGCCCCCAAGGCCAAGACCATCACCATTCTCCGTGATCCATGGGCTCAGACACTCCTGGTGCCAGGTATAATGATGTAACCTTTTGTTGCTAGCATTCCTTGTCGTTTTTCCCCTCTGTTAAACTGTCAGAAGAATGCAGTGTGCACCTTGCTGCGTCTGGAACAGTCACATTTGTTGAACACATTTAGCGTGGTTGGGGTACTGCTAGGACCCTCCAACAATGCGCTAGGATTTAAAAACAATTCTCCAGCAGCACCAGGGTGTGCTTGAGGATCCAGCGGTCCTGAAACCTTGCCTTTGGGCACTGGGAAAAGTAAAACCTTGCTGGCCATGCTAAAGTAACAGCTGGAAGAACCTGCATTTTGTCAGGGCTTATTTTCTTCCCTCATCTGTTCTACCCTTTTCTACACACCTGGGGGTTTTTTTTTTCCGTTTTGAATTCAACTTCTGATTGTTACGGAGTTTTCTGAAAGGCTTTGGAGAAAACATATGTGTTGATTAAAGTTAAGGAAACTTTTGAAAATAAAAGTTTTGAAAGTAGAAGTGGGTTTTCAGTCAGTGTTTAAAGAAATGCAGAAGAAAAAAAAAAGACAATAAAACAATCCCAAAATACAAAGACATTGTTTTAAGGGCAATTTTGATTTCTTTAAGAAAATTCTTCAGACTTAGCGATTTCTCTTGAAAACCAGGAAAACCAGATTTTATGATTAGAATAATTGTACAAAAAGATGGTTGAATATACATTTAAATCACTGTTATACATTACTTTTATGAATGAAGACTTGTAAAATTAATTTATTGAAATAGCCTGTCCTTTTTTTTCAGGACCTGACCCAAACTTAATTACAGTCAAAGGTGGAACTCCAGTAGCTGATAAAATATGCTAATCTACTAACTTCAGTTAAAATGAGTATTGGAAAGAAGATTTCAGAAAAAAAAAAAAAAAGAGAGCAAATTTCAGCTAAGAAGAAATATTGGAACTTTGTGGTTCAGAAATGCCTGTATACCAGCAGTTTATTATTGCTGGCAACATTGGTACAGCTTAGGGGTGTGAACCCCTTTTTAAATGTATATTCCCTGAACAATGGATTTTGAAAGACTGTCAGAAAAATTGTCAGAAAAATCAACCCTTTTAGCAGCATTTAAATCTGTACTCAGCCTTCAATGTTGCTGAAATCTCTGTGGGACTTAAACTTATCCTTAAATGCTGCCCTTAGGAGACATTTTCCTGAGCAACTTATTTTCTGAAACATGGCCTCTAAATGTGTGGAAAACCAGCAAAGTGTCTTTGTCTTCCTATTTCCTGAACCTCAGATCAATTATAAAAACACTGATTTTTAAAAGTTCTTCTGAAGGAGCTCTTTTCTTGTCATCGTGTGTCACTCTGTCAGTCACATTTCAAGCCATGGATTTGAAAACCAACCTGCAGAAGCAGCTACCTTTATCATAAATTTAACTTGACAGCTTCTCTATGGGACTTTCAATTAGGATTTTTTTAAAGAAAAAAAGAAATAACAAGAAGACTGAAAGTGTCAGTCCAAACACAGTTAGCAAATGGGAGGCCTACACATACTGCCTTCTTCTACAGACTCCAGGATGATCAGGAACATAAAATGCCAAGATTTGGATAAAAAGAACTTTAAAAAACTTGTATCAGGAACGTAAAAAGAGTGGTTCTGCTGTGTGAGGGGCTAGGTGGCTCTGAGGCCTGATGGGCATTGTGAGGGCTGAGGGCAGTAGGCAGAGAGGCGGATCTGCGACACTGCTTAGAATCCCGTGTTTTCCACTCAAAAATCAGTAGTCTCAATGGAGGAAGTTTCAAAAAACCCCATCACATTTCAGTGCTGGTTGCTGAAAGTTTGGATTCTGAGGCAGTGGGAGCTGGTGTGGCTGGAAAGAACCGAACCCTCAGGGCTGGTCAGAGCTGCCTCAGCCTGGAAAAGAACCGAACCCTCAGGCCGGGTCAGAGCCGCCTCAGCCCGGGAAGAACCGAACCCTCAGGCCGGGTCAGAGCCGCCTCAGCCCGGGAAGAACCGAACCCTCAGGCCGGGTCAGAGCCGCCTCAGCCCGGGAAGAACCGAACCCTCAGGCCGGGTCAGAGCCGCCTCAGCCCGGGAAGAACCGAACCCTCAGGCCGGGTCAGAGCCGCCTCAGCCCGGGAAGAACCGAACCCTCAGGCCGGGTCAGAGCCGCCTCAGCCCGGGAAGAACCGAACCCTCAGGCCGGGTCAGAGCCGCCTCAGCCCGGGAAGAACCGAACCCTCAGGCCGGGTCAGAGCCGCCTCAGCCCGGGAAGAACCGAACCCTCAGGCCGGGTCAGAGCCGCCTCAGCCCGGGAAGAACCGAACCCTCAGGCCGGGTCAGAGCCGCCTCAGCCCGGGAAGAACCGAACCCTCAGGCAGGGTCAGAACCGCCTCAGCCCGGGAAGAACCGAACCCTCAGGCCGGGTCAGAACCGCCTCAGCCTCGAGGGCAAAAGCGCCTCCTGGTGTCTGTAGGAAAATGGGATCGGCTTGTGAGAGCCGTCCCTGGTAGCTCTGCTCCCAGGCTGCCTCCCTGGAAAACCTAATTCTTACGGATCTGGGGAATCCCAGGATTCTGTGAAGACCCTGGCTGCTGTTTAAGTCGCAAGTGAGCCCGTCTGGCCCTGCCTCGGGATCGCCGCCATGAGAGGCCTCGTCAGCCGCGGTAAATGTTACAGTCCCGGCTCCAGAGCAGAAATTTCCTCATGAAGTGTGGAGAAGAAAAAAGTATAATTGAGTTTATAGCTCGAAAAGTGGTAAAACTGCCCTTAAAGAAGTGATTGAATATGAATTGACTCAGTGATTTCTACCTGAATAACCAACAAGCATTAAACACACACAATGTGTGTGTGAGGGGGAAGGCAGGAGCTCCCGGCCAAGGACTGTTCCTGAAATCACATTGACTTTGTAGATTTTGTTATTTCATATTATTTGTATTTGCCCCTGAAACGTGATTGGAAAAGTGATAAAAATGCTTCGGATAGACACAAGGGGTGAAGGTGCAAAGGACCAATAATATCCCACACAGGCTCCCTTTGGATGTGTCCCACACCAGCACTCCTCATCCACTGCCTCTGTGTCTTCCACTGAAGCTGTGACAGTGACAGCATAACCAGGTCTGTGCTACCATTTTTTAAAGATTTTTTTAAAATAGCTATTAATTCTAGATGGGCAACAACTGAGAAAAGATGCAATTGTAAAAATGCACAAACTTTAAAAGTTTGTTGGAATTTCTCTGACCTTTGATGATTCTGATGT